>SJXQ01000208.1:232456-343942 GCA_006408695.1 Aepyceros melampus | reverse complement strand
TCTGCAACCAGGGATCCCCTTTCCCGAGGCAGACACAGCACCTACTGACCTTTGTGATTTTCCGAGGCTCTAGTCACTGAGCCCCAGGAGAGAAATGACCACATGGGGAGAGGAGCGTGAGTGTGGCCCAAAGGCGAGTCGAAAGGTGGAAGCCAAAGGAGCCGACGTTGCCACTCGCGGTCTCGGTCAGGGTGGGTGAGGGGACCGTTGTCTAGTCGTTAAATCCTAGTTTTGGAAAACTGAAGGAAGGGAGCAGTTCTTGAAAGCAGTAAACCTAAAATAAAAGATATGAAGTGATATGAATTCTATCTTCAGAGATTGTCCTGCTGAAAAGATGAGGTAACATGATGGATAACGGAGGCGTGAGACACAGAGGGCATCCAGTGACTGTGGGCGTCAGGCGGCCTTTCTGACTTACTGTCAGGAGGATGACCGTTGCTCCCAGCATCAGCCTTCTCTCTGTATCATCAGTGATGGATTGCTGCCCTGGACGAAGGATGATCACACGAAGTTGTTTACTGAGTGCTTCTCATGTGCCAGTGACTCTATGGCTTAGCCTCATTTAATCTCCCATCCTGAGTAGCTGTTTTTATTTCTTACTTGTTTCATCACCCTTACACTTTGGGAGCACGAGGGCACAGACATCAAGCTGAATGAGGGGTTGGAGATCATGTGTGGAAATGCTCAGGGTGTCCATGAGCTTCTCAGAAGCAGAGTGAGAGGGATTTGACAAAGCTTTGCCTGCTCTTAGGAGCCGTGGGCAAGATGGAGAAACATGAGTGTCCCTGTGCTGGGAAGATGTGTCCAAGTCTTCCTGGAGCTCTGCAAGGGGACATGTGGGGATTTGTACAGCTCAATATCGGGGTCAGTGATTGGATCACACAGGTTATTTGTCAATCTGTGGATGACAAAGCTGAGGAAGGAGGGGGAGACTACAAGCTAGATGGTACAATTAAGATTTGATGAGGTGGACCGGCTGAAATAGTCATTCAAAGCTAACAGAGTAATGTTGTAAAAGGACAAAGAAGAACTGTTTTTGGTTCTTAGAAACTCAAGGACACAAGTAGATGATAGAGAAAATCTGGCTTGATGGCAATTATGGGGAAAAGACTGTTTACACAATGTAAAGAGACAATGTTGTTGCCACAGACAGTATGGCAACCTTACATTCAGTTCAGTTCAGTTCAGTCGCTCAGTCGTGTCCGACTCTTTGCGACCCCATGAATCGCAGCACACTAGGCCTCCCTGTCCGTCACCAACTCCCGGAGTTCACTCAGACTCACGTCCATTGAGTCCGTGATGCCATCCAGCCATCTCATCCTCGGTCGTCCCCTTCTCCTCCTGCCCCCAATCCCTCCCGGCATCAGGGTCTTTTCCAATGAGTCAACTCTTCGCATGAGGTGGCCAAAGTACTGGAGCTTCAGTTTTAGCATCATTCCTTCCAAAGAAATCCCAGGGTTGATCTCCCTCAGAATGGACTGGTTGGATCTCCTTGCAGTCCAAGGGACTCTCAAGAGTCTTCTCCAACACCACAGTTCAAAAGCATCAATTCTTCTGCGCTCAGCCTTCTTCACAGTCCAACTCTCACATCCATACATGACCACAGGAAAAACCATAGCCTTGACTAGACGGAACTTAGTCGGCAAAGTAATGTCTCTGCTTTTGAATATACTATCTAGGTTGGTCATAACTTTTCTTCCAAGGAGTAAGCGCCTTTTAATTTCATGGCTGCAGTCACCATCTGCAGTGATTTTGGAGCCCAAAAAAACAAAGTCTGACACTGTTTCTACTGTTTCCCCATCTATTTCCCATGAAGTGATGGGGCCAGATGCCATGATCTTCGTTTTCTGAATGTTGAGCTTTAAGCCAACTTTTCCACTCTCCTCTTTCACTTTCAACAAGAGGCTTTTTAGCTCCTCCTCACTTTCTGCCATAAGGGTGGTGTCATCTGCATATCTGAGATTATTGATATTTCTCCCAGCAATCTTGATTCCAGCTTGTGTTTCTTCCAGTCCAGCATTTCTCATGATGTACTCTGCATATAAGTTAAATAAGCAGGGTGACAATATACAGCCTTGACGTACTCCTTTTCCTATTTGGAACCAGTCTGTTGTTCCATGTCCAGTTCTACCTGTTGCTTCCTGACCTGCATACAGATTTCTCAAGAGGCAGGTCAGGTGGTCTGGTATTCCCATCTCTTTCAGAATTTTCCACAGTTTATTGTGATCCACACAGTCAAAGGCTTTGGCATAGTCAATAAAGCAGAAATAGATGTTTTTCTGGAACTCTCTTGCTTTTTCCATGATCCAGCGGATGTTGGCAATTTGATCTCTGGTTCCTCTGCCTTTTCTAAAACCAGCTTGAACATCAGGGAGTTCATGGTTCATGTATTGCTGAAGTCTGGCTTGGAGAATTTTGAGCATTACTTTACTAGCATGTGAGATGAGTGCAATTGTGTGGTAGTTTGATCATTCTTTGGCATTGCCTTTCTTTGGAATTGGAATGAAAACTGACCTTTTCCAGTCCTGTGGTCACTGCTGAATTTTCCAAATTTGCTGGCAAATTGAGTTGCAGCACTTTCATTACATTACAATAATGCAATTGTAGGCTACATTTGAAAGAAGTCTCTGAAATGAAATAAATATGAGCCCCCTGCCAGTGATGAAGCAACATCTGGTCCAGTCTCAGGAGTACATTTAAAACCATTAATTTTATTTATTTATTATTTACTTTGGGCTGTGCTGGGTCTTCATTGCTGTACAGGCTTCTTCTCTAGTTGTGGAGAGTGGGTCCGCTCTCCAGTTGCGCTAAGCAGACTTCTCATTGCGTGGCTTCTCTGGTTGATGTGCCCGGGCTCTA
The DNA here is from genome assembly GCA_006408695.1 of Aepyceros melampus. Taxonomy (NCBI): domain Eukaryota; kingdom Metazoa; phylum Chordata; class Mammalia; order Artiodactyla; family Bovidae; genus Aepyceros; species Aepyceros melampus. Next base: position 341,083 of record SJXQ01000208.1, on the reverse strand, counting down.
GGCACATGGGGTTCAGTAGCTGTGGCCCATGGGCTTAGTTGCTCCAAGGTATGTGGAATCTTCCCGACCTGGGAACCGAACCTCTGTCTCCTGCTTTGGAGCCAGATTCTTTACCACTGAGCCACCAGGGAAGCCTTCGAGAGCACATTTTAAGAGGAATTATGGTAAATGGAATAATATGCAGGGAAGGATGACATGTGTAGGAAAGACCTGGCAGCCCTGTTATCATGGGTGATGTGGTAGAAGGCGGGGACAGGGAGCATGATACTGGTCTTCAGTATTGTGGTAAAGGGATTAGGTTTCTCCCTTGAATCGACCTTAACCTGGTGCCCCTTCACCTAACCGTCAGTTCTGGCCCGCAAAGCAGGTGTGTGTTGGGGGCAAACAATCTGTGAGAGTCTGAGCTCACATGAGGTCCTGCAGTTGTTCAGGCAAAGGCTAAACTGGCTGCCTGTTCAGAGGGGAGATGCAAGAGGGTGTAAAGAAAAAGCCCGAGAATTAAGAAACTGGATTCAGGTCTGGCCTCTGGTTATAAATGAGTAACATTGTGAATGCCAATTTCCTTTTCCAGGCTTCAATTTCTTCAGCTCTGGGAATGTAATCATCATTGGCTCCCAACGTTTGATAGCAATGGAACTCTTTGCTCCAATGAATCTTCTGCAAATCTCCCCACTCCCCATATAAACCCAGTGTGTTACTATGGACACCCCCATCGCTGCAGGGCCCAGCCCTCCTGCAACACTGTTTCTGGGAGTGACTTGCAGAGCACTGGGCCAGCTGAACTTTCAGCTCTAAAATTCTGATTCTCTAAGGTTTCTCCAAATTAGCTTTTTAAAATTGTTTTTTTGAAAATTTATGTTTTTTTCACTTGGCCGCTAAGGTCTTAGTTGTGGCACTTGGGATCTTCAATCGTTGTTGTAGTATATAGGAGCTTTAGTTATGGCATGCAGAATCTAGGGGGCTTCCCTGGTGGCTCGGGGGTAAGAACTGCCGGCCAATGCAGAATACACAGGCTTGATCCATGGGTGAGGAAGATCTCCTGGAGCAGGAACTGGCAATGCTCTCCAGTATTCTTGCCTGGAGAATCCCATGGACAGAGGAGCCTGGTGGGCTACAGTGCATGGGGTCGCAAAGAGTCGGACACGACTTAGTGATTGAACACATGTGCAGGATCTACTTCCCCACCAGGGATCAAACCCAGGCCCCTTGCACTGGGAACACAGAACCTTAGTCACTGGACACCAGGGAAGTCCTCCTACTGTGGCTTTTGATTCTGTAGATTCCGACCCCTCATTTTATGCATCAAGTACCTGCAACTTAGAAAGGGATTTATCCAAGATCTTAACAGCTGATTAGTGCAGAGCTAAATTTAGAACACACAACTCTTAGCTTAATCCCGTGTGGCTTCTACCTCCCCAGACTGTTCCCTACTTCCACCCGTGATTTGTCTCAGTGTTTGTGCCTCTGAAAGGTGCTGATAAACCCGAGCTACCCCCTATTGACCTTTCCCCCTTGGAAAAGCAACAGAAAGGTGACAGATCCCACTTGAGGCATTGCTACAGCCTGAGACAATGATCACAGAATTCATTTCTCTATGTACTACTTTAGCTCCATGACATACTATTTATTATAAGGACCGAGAAGTGAAAAACAGAGTGACTCAGACTTCTGGTTGTCCTACATCATCTGTTCTCTCTTTCCTCACTACTAGAATCCCTTTAAGTTGGCCACCCAGGATAAAGGTATTTCCCAGTCTCTTTTGCAGTTAGATATGGCACTGTGTGAATCACAACACTGTGGAAAATTCTTAAAGAGATGGGAATACCAGACCACCTGACCTGCCTCCTGAGAAATCTGTATGCAGATCACGAAGCAACAGTTAGAATGGACATGGAACAATAGACTGATTTCAAATCAGGAAAGGAGTACGTCAAGGCTGTATATTATCATCCTACTTATTTAACTCGTATGCAGAGTACATCATGAGACATGCCAGGCTGGAAGAAACACAAGCTGGAATCAAGATTGCCGGGAGAAATATCAATAACCTCAGATACGCAGATGACACCACCCTTATGGCAGAAAGTGAAGAGGACGTGAAGAGCCTCTTGATGAAAGAGAGTGAAAAAGCTGGCTTAAAACTCATCATTCAGAAAACTAAGATCATGACATCTGGTCCCATCACTTCATGGCAAATAGATGTGGAAATAATGGAAACACAGTGACAGACTTTATTTTTTGGGGCTCCAAAATATTGCAGATGGTGACGGCAGCCATGAAATGAAAAGACGCTTGCTTCTTGAAAGAAAAGTTATGATCAACCTGGACAATATATTAAAAAGCAGAGATATTACTTTACCAACAAAAGTCTATCTAGTCAAGCTATGGTTTTCCAGTAGTTATGTATGGATGTGAGGGTTGGACTATAAAGAAAGCTGAGCGCTCAAGAACTGATGCTTTTGAACTGTGGTGTTGAAGACGCTTGAGAGTCCCTTGGACTGCAAGGAGGTCCAACCAGTCCATCCTAAAGGAGATCAGTCCTGAATATTCATTGGAAGGACTGATGCTGAAGCTGAAACTCCAATACTTTGGCCACCATGTGAAGAAATGACTCATTTGAAAAGACCCTGATTCTGGGAAAGATCGAATGCAGGAGGAGAAAGGGGACCACAGAGGATGGGATGGTTGGATGGCATCACTGACTCGATGGATATGAGTCTGAATAAGCTCCAGGAGTTGGTGATGGACAGAGAAGCCTGGTGTGCTGCAATCCACGGGGTCACAGAGTCGGACACGACTGAGCAACTGAACTGAACTGATGGCACTGCAACTAAGTTCTGGTCAATGGCAGCGGAAAGGAGTATGCCCTTCTCCCACGAAGGCTGGAATGCAGACTTGGCGGCTGAACCCCCAACAGAATACTTGGACCATAAGAGCGACCATGTGTTGAGAATCGCAGGACAGGATGCTAAGAGTTTCCATTTCAGATGAGCTTATGAAGCCTCTTTACTATCCCCAGACTGTTTTCTGATGTAGTACAGGCAAGAGAAATAAACTCCTAATGTTGACGCCACCATTACCATTTCCCACCAACTCTCATTGAATGTTAAGACAGCATTATTTTATATATCACTAAGAAAAAGACGCTTACTCCTTGGAAGAAAAGTTATGACCAACCTAGATAGCATATTCAAAAGCAGAGACATGACTTTGCCGACTGTCTGTCTAGTCAAGGCTATGGTTTTTCCTGTGGTCATGTATGGATGTGAGACTTGGACTGTGAAGAAGGCTGAGCGCAGAAAAATTGATGCTTTTGAACTGTGGTGTTGGAGAAGACTCTTGAGAGTCCCTTGGACTGCAAGGAGATCCAACCAGTCCATTCTAGAGATCAGCCCTGGGTGTCTTTGGAAGGAATGATGCTAAAGCTGAAGCTCCAGTACTTTGGCCACCTCATGCGAAGAGTTGACTCATTGGAAAAGACCCTGATGCTGGGAGGGATTGGGGGCAGGAGGAGAAGGGGACGACAGGATGAGATGGCTGGATGGCATCACTGACTCGATGGACGTGAGTCTGAGTGAACTCCGGGAGTTGGTGATGGACAGGGAGGCCTGGCGTGCTGCGATTCATGGGGTCGCAAAGAGTCAGACACGACTGAGTGACTGAACTGAAGAAAAAGAAACTGCTGCCAATTAAACAGCTACCCCATCTAACTGTATGACACACTTCAATTTCAGAGAAGTTCAAATGTGACAAAAGTATGAGTCTTATTATATGTAGTATTTTTGGTTTTTGTTACTCACAGCCAAGCCTAATCCTGATTCAAGAAACATGAGGGAGCAAAAAGACAACAAGTTCTAAATAAAGCGCATGACAATCATGTAGAGGGAAGAACAAGTTTCTCTATAAAAGAATGACTGACAAAAATAGTAGTGACACATGACTCAATTTAGGGAAGTTTCTCCTATAACTTTGTAGTTTGACTTGATTTAACTGGGGGATTAGGTATGGCTATTTGGATTTGGCCATCAAGTAAGATGAGACTCTAGGGCACGAGCGGTTTCAAGATGTGGAAGACACAAAGTGTGTTAGTCGCTCAGTTGTGTCTGAGCCTTTGTGACTCCATGATCTATAGCCTATCAGGCTCCTCTTTGTAGCTATCTGTGGGATTTCCCAGGCAAGAATACAGGAGTGGGATGCCATCCCCTTCTCCAGGGGATCTTCCCAATCCAGGGATTGAAGCCAAGTCTCCTGCACTGCAAGCATCCAGATTCTTTACCGTCTGAGCCAAGGCTAAATCAGTCTTCGCTGTGTGTGACTTGGCTTTTAGGGTCTCTGACTCCTTGGCTTCTTCCTTCCACCTCTGCAGGGTCCTTCTGGCTGACTTTGAGAAGGACATATGGGCAGCTGCTCTGAGCAGCAGCTGAGATCAAGACAAACTTGCAGCCAATAAGCTCTCCTGTCGCTGAGATTTGCATGGAGATGTGCAAGGCTTTTCCCGCACCAGCCCGGCTAGTTATTGCTTTCCGGTGTAATTCAAGCCTTGATCTGGTGCAAAGCTGAGCTGAAACGCTGAAAAATGGAAAGCTGAAAAGCTAAGACTTTTGGTCCTCAGGACTAGACCTCTGACCTTAACCTATGACAACCAAGTGTTAATGTACCAGTTGTGACTAAAACATCAAAGGCCAATATGACACACGAAAGGGAAATGTGGCTTATTGAAAAGTTGAGTTTAGACCAATTATTTACTTTGTGTCATTAACGCAGGGGCACTTTCTTGAGAAATGTCCAGTTGATCACTTTTAAATTGTAGCACAGTAACTTAAGTGATCCTGTTTCCTGTGAACTGCTTCTTGAATCTACTGGGACTACAGGGGCCTTTATAGATTTTGTGAACTATGCTCTATTGTTTGATGGTTACTGATGGTTTCCTCATGTGATAAATGTTTTACATTTATTATTTAATACATCAACCCCACAGGTAGGTGGTATCATTCCCATCTTTAAAGATAGTGGAACTATGGCTCAGAGAAGATTAACTTTCTTATGGTATCACACCTAATAAATGGGCTCTGAACTTAGGCTGATGAAGGCTACCATTATACTTTAGTTTTAATGGACTGTATAAGCAGCCCTTCAGCTTCAACTTACTGAAACAAGTAAAAGTCTGCTGAGGAATACTTTTATCCTTCCATTCAGAAGGTCCACTGGGCACCGATAACTTGTGATTATTCTGAAGGAAAGCTTTCTCTGAAAAAAAGTTGGGGGAAATGGCAGGAGATGGACTGGATAAGCATCGTTGCTTCAGGCCTTACTTAAATTACACTCCAGCAACTGTTGCAATGGCCCGTGTAATAACCTGGCAACACAGGAATCTCTGTCAGTGACAGAGGTACAGAAGAGTTCCAGTGGAACATTCCCGTAGCCAACGAGGTGGGCTACTGTTGGGTGACTGCCTGCTTCTAATGAGATGGGTCATGTGACTTTGCTAAAGCAACACCTAATCTAGTAACAATATTTTAAAAGTGCTTTTAAGAAATTTTCTGCTCACCTTAGTTTCATGCATGTATTTTCTTAGGAAGAAAAAAAATTCCCTATATATCCCTATTTAACTTCACCAATTCTGACAAAGATACATTATAATGAATCATGGAAATTTCTTGTATGATCTCACGTTCTACATAAAAACAGCTTAGCTATTTAAAGGGTTGTTTCAAGTTCTTATGGGTGAGAATCTAATTCTTGGTTTTAATAAAGTGAAAGCCCTACCAAATGATTTTCTCTGGAATGAAACACATTAATATGAAATAAAACTTAATGTCCAAATTCATTACATTTTCCCTCAGATACCAAAGTACAGACACCAGACTAAATTTCTTTTAAATTATTTTATTTTTGTGTAAGCTAAAAGGAAATTTACACACTGAAATCTCAAAAGACCTTAGGCATGCAAATTAACCTTGTTAGAGGTTCTTCTACATGTCTTTCTTTTTTCCATAGGAATTTCCCCAAACATTTAAAACCCATAGTTTTTACTGTATATACAGCCTAAACCATAGCAATCTATGATTATGTCATTTTACACTGTGCAAAATCCTCAAAAAATAGTGGTACAATAGAACAAAAAAAAAAAATCAGTAACAAGTAAATTTCATTGTAAGACATTCATGTAATTTGGTCCTTCTCCAAACCAAACTGATTTAAAACAGACACAATCTCTTTAAACCCCTTCAATCAAGTTCGACAATGATCCATACCTTATAACAAAAGACCAATCAATGCAAGTACCTTGCAAAAGGTCAAACAGCAATAGGCCAGATTGAAAAGATTATAAAAGAGCACAAAAATGGTAACAAAAGCCAGACCTGAAACAAACCCACCACACATAAAATTAAAAAAAAAAAAATTAAACAGGGACTTGGAGCTTATTTATGATAGCAAAATAATTCAATATACAATATGAAAAATTAAGCGACATTCAATGAAATCTGAAAAGGATGAAGGGGATTTCATAGACAGTGGAGATTTGGGTTTTTAATTTTCATTTTTTATTTCAAAAGTTGTGTAAGAAGGACACCACCAGTGTATTTCACAAAGACATAAATGTATACACCCCAGCAACACAAAAAGAATAAATCTTCAAAAATGTTCACCCCCGATTATTTACATTTGTTTCTAATATAAATTTATGACTTCAGTATGTAAATAAATATACATTACTATGTATACCTTTCTAGTGCGGCTTACCAACAAATCAGCTGAACTTTAAATTTTTTTTTTTTTAATTAGAGCAAGTATGCTTTTGATGGTAGGGAAGGGCTGGAGGGAAGGAAAAGCAATTGAAACTGTCCAGTTCACATCAGTTATCCATCTGCCTTCTCTTGGGAGCTTGTGGAAGGTGTCAAGGTGGTCGGGAACATCAACACCTTGGCATGCATGAATGTTAGGTCAGGAAGGCTGGCAATCACCTTGATGGCTTCTTCACTCAGGTGCTCTTCTCTTTTCGGTTTCCTGTTGACAAATGAAAAAAGACAAGTGTCTTAAAGTGACTCTAGCTATAGGCCAAATGGGAGAAAATCCACTCTCAGAGCAGACAGCAACCTGTGGGGACCTGAGTATCTTCTCCTCCACCAGTCCCTGAACCTCATCATACCTTGGTGTCGAGTGCTTTCTGTGCCTGAGGTGAAATCTCTTCTGAAAACTCACACTGAATTTATGTATGTTCATTACAGTCAGACAAGCCTAACAGCTCACAGCTCTATTTAAGGTCAGAAGAATCTACCCAGGCATACGTTTAAAATGCTACTAGGGACTTCCCTGGTGGCCCAGTGGTTAGGACTCAGCACGTCCACTGCAGGGGGGCACAGGTTTGATCCTTGGCTGGGGAACTAACATCCCACATGCTGTGCAGCGCAGCCAAAAATAAAAACAGTCACCAAACAGAAATATAACTCTGCCTGATTAGATTTCCCCCTCCCCACTGAGAAACTACCGTTATCTCAACATAAAGTATGTCTGGCACAAGCCCTCATTAAGTAATTTTCACCTCGGGCTTTCTTTAACCCCAAAGGGGAATTCCAGGACAGAAAGCCCTCAGCTCAAAAACACCCAGCCTCTGCCCCACTGGGATACAGATGGTTGGTCAAAAGCCTGCAGCGCTAGGGCCAGCTGCTGAGGCCAAGAATGCACCCAGGCAGGAAGGACTCAGGGAGAGGGGAGTCTCGAAACCTGATGGGTCCTGTAGATGAAATGCCCCTCGTATGAGAAATGAGCAGTGTGGGGCCCCGGACAGAGAGGAGGAGCTCCTGCAGACCTGGGTCCCTCAGTGGGCTACAGAAAACGCCAGCCGAGTCTCAACTGCGGCTCACACTGAGCACAGGACTGTAATTCAACCTTTATTTTTTCTAGGATGTTAAATATACTAAAAGAATAGCTGTAGTCATACTGATATTAATTTCAGATCAAAGTTCATTTAAAATTGTTGACTCTACAAGGCTCAATTCTCTTTATGGTACTCTACTAGGTGGGACAGAAGTTATTTCTTCCATCTAAAATTTTTCTTTGTCCTCTTCCCTGGTGGCTCAGATGGTAAAGCATCTGCCTACAATGCAGGAGACCAGGGTTCGATCCCTGGGTTGGGAAGATACCCTGGAGAAGGAAACTGCAACCCACTCCAGTACTCTTGCCTGGAAAATCCTGGTAGGCTACAGTCCATAGGGTTGCGAAGAGTTGGACACGACTGAGCGACTTCACTTTAGTATGTGGTGAAGGAAGTCAGGAGATGAAACAAGAAAGGAAAGATAGATGCAGGCCTTTATTTAATACCTGTACTTTTCTGTTGTAATCACATTTGAGTTCAGGCTGAAATAAAAATATTTTACAGAACAACTGAAAAAATCAAACATCAGACTAGGACTGAAGTCTTCCAACAGAGCTTCAGGCACACTGAAACCATCATCAGATCAACCTCAGTTCTAGGGTTCCTCAGAAGAATAGAATAACACTCCAAAATTTTCTGATTAAAATCTACATTTTAAGTAGCACTTAAATCAGAAAAACCATGAAGTGGATGGGAAACTGACTCTCTGCATTATTCCAAAATAAAACCAGAGAGGCTGGTGCACTTTTTAGTCTCAGAGTGAACAGCTGGAAAGCTCCATGGGAAAGGGCAGCCTCTCACCAGTAGTTGATCTCAGCGTTACTCATGATAGGGTCAAAATGACCTTGTGTCTTCTGATGTGACACAGCACCTGTGATGTCTTCCAGCCAAAATGTTTTACCCGAATCCCCTCAAACCTCTAGATAGAATATCCAGTTGATAGGAAATAAGGGAAATGGAGAAACATTTGAAAACTACTTGAAGGGAGCAAATGGACAAATCCAGAGGTTGGGACATTCTGTAGGACACATGGAGTGACCTTTTCAACCAGCGAGTGTTGTTACACTGAGAAGCCAACAGAAGGGATGGGGGTAGATACACTAGGTTAAAAGTCCTAGACTAGACATTGACCTGGAGAAAGCAGAGAGAAAGGACACTGTTGGGAATTTGAATACATACAGCCTGAGTGTTAGATGAAATGAAAATTTACTGAAATCGACAGATGGAGACCACTGACTACAACAGTAGGCTCAATTTGTATAGACTATGAAATCTCATTTTTGGTTAAAACAACAACTATATGTGTATATTTGCAAAAATAAAGATCTGAAAGAATCAAACTAGGGAGTTACATGACTGGTGAGAATGTGATACTTTAATTAAAAACATTTTGTCTGTATTTTCTTTCTATGCTTACTGCTTTTGAAAAGGTAAAAAGTTATTAAAAACGGTAACAAGTAAAATCACACCTAAATGCACTTCCTCATTTGTGGAGTGCAGTTGGGGTGTGGGGAAGGAGAGCAAAGAAGTTTCCACCCAAGGAACGGTTGGTAAAGATTATTCTAGAGTTTCTACCAACTGCCTTCTTCCAGAGGCACTACTTGAAGGCTATCTGAAGTTGGATTAAAAATAAGAGAAAGTTTACATAGTTGACATATTTGTGCATTTATCTGTAGTCACTAAGGAATTGATGTACTCTAGTTTTCTTACAATATAAGAAAGAAGAAAATGCTTGAGAATTTGAAAATAAAATGTTACATCATGGCCTTTCCCCAAGAGGCAAAGGCAATGACCTATTTTTGATTTATACTCTCCCAAGTTAAGATTTATCCTTTTGACCAATGCAATACAATTAAGGGTCTAGAAATAAACCCATACAATTATGGTTAAACTGATTTTCAAGAGAGAAACTGGGAAAGAACAGTCTTTTCCACAACTATCGCTGGTAGAACTGCATATCCATGTGCAAAAGAATGAAGTTGGATCCCTATCTTACATCATATTCAAAAGTTAATTTAAAATGGATCAAAGAACTAAATGTAGGAGTTAAAATTATGAAACACTTACAAGAAAAGTTAGCACAACACTTCCTGACCTTGAAGTAGGCAATGATTTCTTAGACATGGCATCTAAGGTACAAGCAATGAAATACACATATATGTATGTATATAAATACATATACATCAAATTAAGAAACTTTTGTGTTTCACAGGAAGTGAAAAAACAGCCTACAGAATGAGATAAAACATTTGCAAATCATATCTGATAAAGGTCAAGTATCCAGAACAATTCTTACAACAACAAAAATTTCCTTAAAGAAGAGACGCAACTGTTCAACAAGCACCTGAAAATACGCTCAATTTCACTGGCCATCAGGGAAATGTGAATCAAAATGACAATGAGATGTCACTTCATACCCATTGGGATGGTTATAACCAAAAAGTCAGACAATAACAAGCCTTGTGAGAATGTAGAGACATTGGAACTCTCAAACATTAATAGTGGGAATGTAAAATGGGGCCACTGCTTTGGAAAACAGTTTGGTAGTTCTTCAAAAAATTAGGCGTAGCACAACCATGTAACACTGCAGTTCCACCCACAAGAAAACTGAAAGTATTTGTCCATACAAAAACTTGTACATGAATGTTCATGGGAGCACTACTTATAACAATCAAAAAGTAACACAACTCAAATGTACATTAACTGATTAATGGATAAGCAAAACGTAGTACAGCCATACAATGGAATACTAGGCAGCCATAAAATGGAATGGAAAGTATCAAAATACGCAACAATATGGCTAGCTTGAAAATATTATGCTAAGTGAAAGAAGTCAGACACAAAAGGCTATATAATGTATTATTCCATTAGTATGAAATAACCGGAATATGAAAATCCATAGACATAGAAGGCAGATTAATGCTGCCAAGAGCCAGAAAAAGTAGAATATAGGGAGTTGACTGCTAATGGGTATGGGGTTTCTTTTAGGGATGATACAAATATTCTGGAATTAGATGGTGGTAATGGTTGCACAGTGACAGACTTTATTTTTTTGGGCTCCAAAATCACTGCAGATGGTGACTGGAGCCATGAAATTAAAAGATGGTTGCTCTTTCGAAGCAAAGCTATGACAAACCTAGACAACGTATTAAAAACCAGAGATATTACTTTGCCAACAGTCCGTCTAGTCAAAGCTATGGTTTTTCCAGGAGTCATGTATGGATGTGAGAGTTGGACCATAAAGAAGGCTGAGCACCGAAGAATTGATGCTTTTGAACTATGGCACTGGAGAGTCCCTTGGACTATATACAAGGATACCAAACCAGTCAATCCTAAAAGAAATCAATCCTGAATATTCACTGGAGGGACTGATGCTGAGGCTGAAGCTCCAATACTTTGGCCACCTAATGTGAAGAGTCGACTCACTGGAAAAGACCTTGATGCTGGGAAAGACTGAAGTTGGGAGGAGAAGGGGATGACAGAGGACGGGATGGTTGGATGGCATTACCGAGTCAATGGACATGAGCTTGAGCAAACTCTGCAAGCTAGTGAAGGACAGGAAAGCCTGGCATGTGCAGTCCATGGGGTTGCAAAGAGCTGGACACGACTGAGCAACTCAACAATGGTCGCACAACCTTGCAAATACACTAAAAGCTACTGAAGCATATATTTGAGAAGGGTGAATTTCCTGATATGTGAATAATGTCAATTAAAAGGTTAAAAAAAAAAAAAGAACAAATAAGCCATGTATGCCTTTTGGCAACTAGTCCTTTGGCTTATATAAGCTTCAGCTAAAAGTCTGTGGCTATTAACGAGCTGCTACACACTAATTAAGATTAGGAAGTAATTTTTCTCTGTATTAGAAAAGGTAAGCTAGAAGATGGAACTATTTTAAAACTGAGAACTTGCATTTCTTTAAAAAGTCAGTCACTTTCACAACTTAAGTTTAGAAAGAGAAGAGCACATGTATTTTCTCTTACATATGCAAAGGCATTTGGAAAAGAGTATGGAATGTTGTTTGCTATATGGCAAATTTCCTCTACCTAGACCACTGTTTCTTAACCCTTCCTCACACTACAGTTCCTCAATGCTTTTTCACTGTGTCTTCTGTGTACTGACAAAAGCCAAGATTTTGCTGGTGTATACACTTCAAATTTTGTTTTAATCAAAAACAAAAAATGAAACAAAACGTAAAAATAACAAAGACACAAAATTCTGTTGAAACTATGTCACCACCCTCTCTCTTCCCTCTGAGATTCACTCATGGGGACATTTTACAGTATTACCTTCTAATTATTAAGACCTGTGAATATCTGAACTTCTCACCATTTTCAAATAGCTAATTCCTCAAAACAGAAAATTCAAAGGTGGCAACTTGTTTTCCTTTCAATTTATTGTGTTTTAAATGTGAAGCTGGACAGGTATTAGTGACCAATTCAGTTACGACACTAACCCCAAGATGCACACTATAGTTTCAGTTCATCCCATAACAGTACAGAATAAGAAAAAAATGAAAATAAAGTTATTTAAGTAGGAAGAGTGTCTTAGTGTACAGAATGTTTCAAGGGTGAGTTGAAAAGTTAGGAGAGCAAGCAAGTTAACTATGTGGCTTAGAGCTCCTCCTAATGGCACAGACAATGAATTCTCACCACAGAGACTTTCAACATTACTACAGTTCACTCAGTGAGACTGCAGAGGAAAAAGGTGAGGAAACAGTAGGACTGCCTTAGAAAAGGCTGCACAAGAAGCAGCAGGAGAAAGCCCAAATAATAAAAAAGAGCATCACTTGTTTGGTTGTTTTTAAAGTCATTCAGTTCAGTTCAGTTCAGTCGCTCAGTTGTGTCTGACTCTTTGCGACCCCATGAATCGCAGCACGCCAGGCCTCCCTGCCCAACGCCAGGCCTCCCTGTCTGACACCAACTCCCAGAGTTCACTCAGACTCAAGTCCATCGAGTCAGTGATGCCATCCAGCCATCTCATCCTCTGTCGTCCCCTTCTCCTGCCCCCAATCCCTCCCAGCATCAGAGTCTTTTCCAATGAATCAACTCTTCACATGAGATGGCCAAAGTACTGGAGTTTCAGCTTTAGCATCATTCCTTCCAAAGAAATCCCAGGGCTGATCTCCTTCAGAATGGACTGGTTGGATCTCCTTGCAGTCCTAGGGACTCTCAAGAGTCTTCTCCAACACCACACTTCAAAAGCATCAATTCTTTGGCGCTCAGCCTTCTTCACAGTCCAACTCTCACATCCATACATGACCACAGGAAAAACCATAGCCTTGACTAGACGGACCTTAGTCGGCAAAGTAATGTCTCTGCTTTTGAATATGCTATCTAGGTTGCTCATAACTTTTCCTCCAAGGAGTAAGCGTCTTTTAATTTCATGGCTGCAGTCACCATCTGCAGTGATTTTGGAGCCCAAAAAAATAAAGTCTGACACTGTTTCTACTGTTTGCCCATCCATTTCCCATGAAGTGATGGGACCGGATGCCATTAGCCTCTAGTTAACATATATAGAAAAAATGGATGAGAAATTTGCGTAAGAAGAACATTAAGTTGAAACTATAATTTATTTGGAAAGAGAAAAAATTAGAAAGCAAGCAAAAAATCCACACTAGCTTGACAGGAGGCTTAACTGTGCCACATAATATTATCACAAAGAAACGGGCGACAAGAATGAGGGAGAGAATCTGTGGCTAAGCAAGAATGAGCAGACTACAAACCCATTCCTGGGAAGAGTTCAGGGCGCCTTGTTTACAAAACATATAATAATGGATTTTCTTAATTATGAACATTAAGTGTATTAATAATAATAGCGATTGAATGGATACGTCAGCACACAATACAGTTTAAAAGGCCATGTGAAAATTCAAGATAAAGTTTTAAGACAGGTAAGCATTTATTATTCACAAAGAAAAAAGTTAAGTTTTTAAATGGATGTTTTTCTACAGAAGAATTGACTTAAAAGATCAGAATTTGACATGTGAACGGAATGTATTTACCCAGGAAAAAGGGCTATAATATCTCTGCCTAAGTGGGCAAAGGTAAATATTTCCACTTTTTTTTCCTTTGGCTATACCATGCAGCATGTGGGATCTTAGCTCCTCAAACAGGGACTGAACTCATACCCTGACCTTGGAAGCGTGGAGTCTTAACTACTGGACTGCAAGAAGGGTCTCAATATTTTTATTTTAAAATGTTGATGAATCACAGATTTGGGACAGCAGAGTTGGTATCCCAATCAACACTGGTATTTGCTCTTGCAGTAGAGATTACCTTCATAACCATTCCTTTATAATGATTCCCTTCTTATTAGAAACTGCCTTATTTTATGGCTAACATGTCAAAGCAGTGGGTTATTCCAGAGCTTAATTATGTAAAACTAAAGGTTTTTTGAATCCTACACACATGCCCACATGAGATTCCTGGTATCCGAGAAAACTGCTTTTCTAAAGGTCATGAACCTAAGGGGATCCCAGAAAGCTTGTTAAAAAACAAGGCTTCAGGACCTAAATCAAAGGTGCCACACTTCAGCAAATAGTCAGAAAACAAACAATGGCTGTGCCCTTCTCTCTCAGCCTGGAGGTGAAAGGATTAGCTTACATGATTTTGGAATTATCAAACTGGGACCCCAAAGATGATTACCTCAGTAGTTAGGAAAGAAAAGGGGGAGCAGTTCTGCAGTGGTTTTTTGATCTTAATTCTTTAATCAGACTCTTCTTTTGTTACAAAGTTCGGGATAGGCGTAGGGAAAGAGAAAAAGACCACACTGTCAGCCCTTTCCAGTCTCTCATGAAATAGCTCTGCTCTAGTAAATTCATAATTAAACATAACTTGATACTATTTTCTAGAATTGGGCATCCATTGCATTTATATAAATGTAAAGTGAATTTTAATACAATATATTGAAATACTACCAACTTATATACTTTCCCATCTGGGCTACTTTGTTCAAACATAGAATTCAAAATTAGGGTGTAATGAACACTAGCTTTTACCTGGTAGATGTGCTTGTCTTCTCTACTGTGGACATGAGTCTTGCAAATGCATCAGTCACTTTGAGGCTTGAGGTGGAGATTTCCAGCTTAGAAGTTGTTAATTCATACAACTCTGGATCCACACCTTACAGTATAAAATGATAGTCAGTGAAGGTGCGCTGCAATGGCTTACTCAATTAGCCACAATCCAAGATGCAGAAGGCAGTTATTCTGTAAACATCTGAGTCTTTTTAAGTACAACACATCTTTAGAACACTAACACTGTTATTTATTTTTTAAATTATAAATTCCACTTTTCAGAGTTTTTATAAAGTAAGAAAATACTTTTAAAATTCCACTTTGGTATAAATATAGCCTTAATCTAACATTTATGTAGCAGATATCATTCAAATACTTTGAAAAAAAACTGTCTGCTATAGGAAACTCCCTCAGTACTGGATTAGTCTGTGATGCGAAAGTTAACAATGTTTTACAAATAGAATGCACAATGATTTGTTACACAATATGACACCTCAATTTTTAAATGGACTGATTTAACCTCAGTTTTCGAACTTCCATTTTTCCTTATCTCCATGACCATTTTTCCTCCATATTTTCACTCATACCCCCAAATTTGGAAGTTAAAGTCCCACATACACTAAATGATTTGGTTAATTTAAATACATTCTGACTATCTGAGGACATGAAATATTATCCAAAGAATTAAATTATTACTAAAGTTATATACCACAATGTTCTTTAGGTAAGAAGAGGGGAGGTAAAATATTTTCACAAAAAGTGAATAAAAGTGCTATTTTGAACAAAATGAAAATCATCTCAAGGGTTAATTATACTCCTGAAGTTTCACAGCTGAATCTAGTGGCTAACAGTTCAAATATACTCTTGTAAAAATTCAAAATGAAGCTGAGTTCATTAGGATTAGGTTTATTGTAAAAGTCTAGTAAAATCCTTCCCGTCTGACTTCCTTAAAATACACATAAATATTTTAAAACTTCCATGAATATTACTTTATACAGAATATGATGACTACAAAAAAACAAGTAACAAGTATTTTCAACTCATGTTAAGCTACGGAAAATAAAGACAATCAGACAAAAATTTTAAAATTCTACCCTTTCTTTGGTTTTAGCAAATTCAGTAGTTTTGAATAGAAAAGCAGATTTTAAGTACAAATGTCCTACAGTTTCATCAATCTCTACTTATTATTTCTTTAAAAAGTCTTAAGATCAGCAGATATAATTTTATATAAAAGAGTCATATATTGATGCTCACAAGTTTTCTCCTTTTAGGGTATTTCAGGGTTAAGAAGAAAATCAGGAACTGCTTTCTATGAACCAACTTTGTAGCTAACTAGCAGATATAAACATAGATCTCAGATGTTTACAGAAATTATACCAGCAAAAGCAGCTTTCAGTTACCATGTCCAACAAGGGAGGAAGGCTATAGAAAATGTTGACTCTCCCAAGTTCTTAATAGTTCATTAAGGTACAGTTTCAAAATATAATTTAAAAGCCCCTTTCTTTGTATTTCCATAATAAGTATAAATATGCAGCTAAAATGCAAAAATTTACAGATGCTTGTAAAGCAGGACCAGATGAACCCAAACCACGTCCTTCCTCTACTGTGAAAGGTTCTATTCCAAGTAACCACAAAATTTAGGTAGATGGTGAATGCATAATGCAGAATAAACAACTGCAATCTGACTGGCAACAGGAAAGTGCTAGTGAAAATTAGTTGGGTTTGTAAAATACTGTGGCCACTTGGCTGTCAAACAGGAAAGTGGGAGATTGAAAAAAAAACAACAAAACAAAACCCAATCAACTTCCCCCAGCCCTCCAAAACCATTGTCACCAAAAAAAGTACTATGGCTATATTTTATATTTTTCAAAAATAAGATAACTACACAAAAAACTGGAGAGTAAATTTTTTTAATGGAAAAGATTCTTTTTTTTTTAAACAGAACCTTAATGAGGCATAGTTCAGTTACAGAAATAAAGCTAGCCAACCAAGTTCTATGCCAACCTCCTAAGTCTCAAACACAAAATAAATAACTGCAAGCTAAGACAAAATGACTTTCCCAGAAACAAGTCAGAAAAAGTGCAAGCAAGTGGTGAAATGGAATACTCAGGAAAAGTGTTTACACCTACAGCTTGATGGAAGTTTTAACAAAACCCAGTAGCAATAAAACAAGTCAAAGCATATTTATAGTAATCAGGTTTACACAGAGGCTAGAGCATATCGATGAAAAAATGGAACAAAAATATTTAAGAGGTTCCGAAGTAAGGATCGCAATCGACCATGCTAATTTCATTTCCATTACAGCTCTAAACCTCGGAAACTGCTTGCTCTTCTCCGTGCTGTGTATGTATACTGAACCTGGTTATCAAGTCATTTCTGTACTTCTTTATTTGGTCAGATTATTTGTGCTCTTACAGATGATTTTTAACTGAGTTTGAAATGTAACCAAAAGTTAAATTTAAACCAGGTTTTTAGGCATCCAAAAATAGTGACCTCATTTAAGTTATCATACAGTTCATGACAAAACAAAGCTGAGAGCAAATTAAAAATAGGAGCTTGGTTGGTGATGGACAGGGAGGCCTGGTGTGCTGCGGTTCACAGGGTTGCAAAGAGTCGCACATGACTGAGCGACTGAACTGAACTGACTTCATTCTTGGGATTATAGTAATAAGGAAACTGATACACAAGTTTTTTGGTTCCCCCACTCCCCATTAAGTATTAAAAGCTACTCATCCAGGTCATTCCACAGCTCACATGTATTTAGAAGCAATTTAAATAGTGAAATACCATACTGAAGTTAAAACCAGACACAGATTAGTTCTTATATGCTTATAAAATCTTGGAAACAATGAAAATGATAAGCAGGGAATTAGATTTGAGGAATCCAGTCATTCTACAAAACGGCCTTGGAACATCCTTATAATACAATCATATTTCCATAACCAGACTTGGAGATGGGGATCCTGGGTCCCAGCCTCATCCTTAGCTGATTGTTCTCTTAGCCTCCCCCATTTTCCATTATAGCTCCTGAACTGCTAGAAGTGGGTGGCAGGGTTATCTAGTTGAATAGAACAAAACCAGCAAATTCTCAGGAACCAGGCTGGCTATCTACCTGATCCTAGTAGGGACTGACAAGGACCCTCACTCTGCATTCTGGGCATCAGCATCTACAGGGCACTGTAATAGCCATCTGGTGATCAAAAGGCGTGATTACCAGAGCACAAGTAGGGATAACAGAGAGTCATTAAAATCATATTAAATAAAATATAAACATAAAAATGCCATTATATTTTAATTTTTTATTCAGTTAGAAAATGACAAATTACATTAGTCCTTGGGTCAAAGAACTGAACTTTTGCCAGGCTGAACATTAACAGGCACTCCAATAAGTTTTCATTTCTAGCTTTTAGTATCTCACGGCAATTATTTTCTACTATCACCTTTAACATTTTTTACCCCCCTCCATGGAAAACTTAACAGTAAGCTTTCTATTCAAGAGCTACATAAAAACAGTAATAATTCTATGTGGGACTATATAACTAAGTGCTAGACTCCAACATTTTGGAACCTAATTATACATTTAGCAGCACTAATAAATACTAATTGAATGCTAGAATCTGTAAAGGTTCTATTATCACAGACACTATAATGTCACTGTGTACTAAAATATTCTTATATATCTAAATTTGTATTTTTTCAAATGGCTTTGTAGAATATGCTTTAAAAAATAAGCATATAAAAGATCACATTTTCTATTTACAGGGAAAAAAAAACACCCTGCCTTTAACTGTGTAAAGGACATTAGGGCTGTTTTATATCCAGAAACTACTTTCAGCTCTGATATTACACTCTAACAAACCTTTCCTTAAAATACATTTCTCATATAAGTCACTTGTATAGTCAGATACTACAAAATAACAGTAGATAGATGAAAGAAAAGTATTAGAAAGACATTACAGAGAATACAATCTATTTGTTTCCTTGTTTATAGGAAAGTCAAGTGATGTGGTCATGCTTTTAGTAAATATACTAGAATTGTGGTTTTAACACTCTGCTGACCTGGGATTGTGGTGCTGCTGCTAGAGCTACTGTCATCCACGGGCCCAAAGAAATCAAGGTTCAGAAGAGTGGAACCTCCACTAGCTTGAAATTCAGTGACCGTGTTGGTAGGCAGCCACACAGAAGGTAAGCCAAGGGAGGAGGGGTTATGTGTAAAAAGGGGTAAGACACACACTTGAACATGCAGGTTATAATTAGTAGTCATTACACATTTTAAAATCAACATTAAAACAATGTGTACAGTATTAGTTTTTCATTGCTAAGGACATTTCTAAAGTAACAGTTTAATTCAATGTACATTTTCTCATGTACAATGTAAATAATTTAACACTTAGTAAGGTTTTAGTTAGGAGTTCAGTTCTTTCAATCGAAACTTGAAGCCATACCAAAAAGACCAAGGGGTAAAGTGTACCCGTTAAAGGGAAACAATACTTTAATCTCAACCCAACATTAAATCACTGTACATGCCCAAATCAATCTTTTATGTTAGTAGTGTTGGTTTCTAATGAATGATTTTAAAAGTGACAAAGTTGTTGGTTTCAGGACACGCACCAATACATTAACTTAGTTTAAAATAAAATAAGGTAAAAGAAATGTCATAACTGCCCTACCCTGATGTGCAACCACAAGCTGTACTGTTCCCCTTTAACTCTGAAACAGTAATCAGAAATAGTATACATTTTTAAAGAAGTTGTTAATAAAAAGCACGATGATTTGACTGAATAGGACACCAGACAACAGCAAAAGGTGCATCCAGGCTTTCCTTCAGCGCTGTTATTCAATTGGATGCTTTCCAGATACCCTGGATCCCCTACTCTAAGGCAGAGCTGATAAGAGTAACAGGTGTTTCAGACCATGGCTCAAACAACTTATGAAGTATAAGGACTAAGAATAATTGTATTTTAGAGTCCGAATAAAACTTGTGATATCAGCACACTGGAAACCTAGTATTTTGTGTTATTAAAAGACCCCACCTTATTAGAATAAGTTAATCCTTTCTCAGGATTTTAAAGCCACAGGAGAAACCAATTATTTCTGGAACTACCTACTAGTATTTTGAGCTAAGTTTTAGAAAAGGAGCATGAAAATCATTCATTTTTCATTTGCATACAAGTGCTCTATAAAATATTATTAAGTCTGAAAACTACTTTGAGTCAATAAATATGGATCTATTTGCACATTGTTTTTGGTTAAATAATTGTGCTTTGTGCTTTAAAGCAGCCTCTAGACACAAGACTTGGCATCCAAGAAAATTCCATGAACTAAAACTACAGAAAAAAAATTCAAATAAATTGGTCTACCTAAAACGTTATTTAAACTACCTAGATATTTGTGAGAAATAAAGAAGCTTATCTTTGACTTAAGATAAAAAGAAACTAAAATTTTATCTGGTTACTACTACTTATACATGGACATTAATAATGTTAATAATAGTAACAGCTGGTTTCTTGAGCAATTACTATTCAGAAAGAAAGCCTGAATTTCCAAAGATAAGAAGTTATGTTCAAACAAAAATGGAAATCAGCAGAGAGAAGTCTGTCTGAACTTTGTAGCTTTCTTAACTCTAGCTCTGGCGCTAGAGGCTCTACGGAGAGACGTACCATCTAAAGGGTTAGTAAGGCCACTGCTACTCCAGTCAAACTGGACGGGTGGTAGAGACTCCTAGAGTTGAAAACCAAAAAATCAAAATTAATCAGTATAGGTTGTAGCAACATAAAGAATCCTTAAAAACAGAACAAAACACTATTATAGCAAGATCATTAGGCAATAAAATACCTAAAGACAAAGTTGGGATAATTTACAATTTCAGAAGGTTATCTACAAATTTAACACAAACTGAAATTGCAAAATTTATAAGCAGTACAGCTTGTTGACATTAAAAATGGTGTATCTGAGAAATGGAATTATCTTAAATTTTCAAATAGAAGTTTATAGACTAATTCTATATCAAGATTTCAATCTATTCTCCAATCATAATTTAAACTACTGGCTTGAAAACCTCACTGATCTTTTTTCACTAAAGAGTGATCTATTTTATTTTAAATGATTAGCCACTTACAATTTCTTAATAGATAATACAAGGCAACAGAGACGGTAGCATACGGAATTGGAGGCAAGCTGGGTTATTAAGGACTAAGTAACTAGATGTATGAACATGGATGTTAATTTATTTGGTTTCCTTATATATATACAAATTTTTTAAAAAACTTATAACCTCTAATTTAGAAATTACTTACAATCAGTATTAGAATTTAATTTTTAAAATAATGTACTGAAAAGTATACTCAGAACTTATTTGACTATTCTATGTTTAAGAACTGTTAACTGCCAAACACATAAAGATAAAATAAGCAAATGATAACTATAAGATGTAAGGTAGTACAAAACATTAAAAAAAGTGATCCACGCTTTAAGAATATTCCTGACAGGGAAAAAAAAAATGCATTTTCTTCTTTTATTTTGGGGGCGGTATAGGCAACACTTACTGAAATAACCTTTTACTAGACACTTGCTATCAATATGTCATCATCTTTTTTTTTCTGTTTTGCTCACTGCAAGGTAGGCACTTATTAAAACTTCATAATCATTTCTTCTCTGTAGACAAAGACACTGTTCCCTGTAGGAAAGGAACGTGAACTGGCTAATTTTGAAAGTCTAACCCCATGGTATTATAATATAATTTCTTTGATAACCAATGATGGGCATGTTATTATAAGCATTTGGTCTCCCCCATATCCAGTCAGGCCTGGAGATATAAACAAAATAAAATTCTGGTGATAGTGGCAGCCAGGGTGAGAGAGAGGTGGAATGGGGGGTTGATGAGGGAGATGGAAGAATGCTGTATCTTACTGTGGTGGTGGTCACAGGAAAAAATAGCATAGAACTACACACACATATTGAGCAAATGTCATATTCTCGGTTTTAATATTATCCTATAATTATGGAAAATGTGATTGTGGGGAAAACTGAAGATACAAGGCACCTCTTCTGTATGATCTTTGCAACTTCCTGTAAATCTATAATTGTTTCAAATAAAAGTTTTAAAAATCCTGGTGAAAATCTAGTTCATAACCTACCTGCAAGACTGATAAATAACATTTATAAAAGATCTTCTTTAGCTGAGCTCAAAAACAAAAAGCTCTAGGTATTCCAACAGATTCAACTTGTTCTACTTCTCAATCAGGAAAACCTTTAGAACTATTCAATACTGACTAGATGGACAAAACTCAAATTTATGTAATAACAAAATTTCTGGGTAAAGCGAAGCAAAGATCTTTCATTAATGTGTTTTATCTAAACGATGTCAAAAACCTGGATGTTTTGAAATATTTCAATGATTTTCTGGAATTTTACTTTTCACAGACATGTATGGCATTTTGAAGACACAACCAGTATTATAATAAAGAGGTACTCAATTATGAATCAAAATTTAGTGGAATTGAGACAGATGAAAAACAGATCTCTAAATAATTACAGGTTAACTAATGGCACTGACAAGCAGGCAACTCGAAGAGAAAGCACTGGAATGAAATACCTAAATACAACTTTATGTGGCATGAATGATTACTGCAGAGACGAAAGGAGACAAGTTCATAATAAAAAGAGGGGGAAAAAAAGCTAGAGACAGAAGACTTTGGTTCTAGTCCTAAGTACAGCACTGACATGTGATTTTAGGTAAATTACTTAAGTCTTTCCAAATATGTTTTCTAATTGTAAAACGAGAGTACAGAGCTAGACTGTCATTTTTTTTCTTTCTTCTAACTCTAAAATTCTGATTGACAACTGAAATAGCAACATAAAGCAGCCTAAGAGAGGAAATTTGCTGGTGGTAACCGGCTGGATAACTGCTAGCCAGAGAGCTGACTCCACCGGCAGTGAATAAAGTATGGTTAACATCCTAACCTACTAAGAGGGAATCAGTATGGCACTGTGATTGGTGTGACCCTGAAATTCAGTGAAAAAAGATGTCAACAACAACAAAAAGTATCACTACATGCTTTTTATCTGTAAACTGTCTTTTTTCCCCAGGTAAAATTATCTTTTTAAAAAAACCCCACATTAACAGATATCAGTAAAATATTGAATTTCTAAACAAGAGATGTAATGGCAAAAAGACTGATGAGTACAAACTCATTTGAAAGAAAAGATAGAAATTTAGTGGGTACCAAACTGAAATAGAAAAGACAGATCAAAAAGCATGCAGTCATAACAAGAATTACGCCACTATGCTAAGTATGAAAGTCACTCTTCAAGGATGCCAAAACATAAAAAGAAGGTTTGCCACATACTTTTTTGGGGAAAAAAATTCAGGTATTGAACAGGTCTTTGCTGACACATTTTGCTAAGCTTCTAGCACTAATGTTTATGGTTGTTTCACCTGAAAATTATCATTAGGAGGAAGACTGAATAGTCAAAATGTTATGTGAAAAATAATAAATACACTGTATGCCAAGGAAGAGTGGTAAGAAATACACTTTATATGGAGAACCTTTAGAATATATTTCAGATGTTTGCTGAGTATGTTAATCTTAATCAAAAGTATGGAGCCAAGCCAAGATCATGTAATTTAGTGATGGAGGTCAGGCATCTCAGCACAAAATTCTGATATGCATGCTGAAATCTTCAGTTTGAATGTTAGAAAGCAGACCTACATAGGCCCAAGTCAATTCAGAAATAACTTTGAACTTCCATTGGGAAATATTGTTTTTATTTGTTTTCGAAAGCCTAAAAACTAAAGCCAATGAGGATCACAAAATACCATAAAAAGTATAGAATAAACTTGCTAATTCAATATTGATGTGTATTTTTAAAAAAGGGAAATGTGTACATGAAACAGAATAAAAGGAAGTACTTGATTAAAAAGAGCTTTTAAAAAATATAGCAAGAGACCAGTTCCATCTTCCAGCAAAAAAGTTAGATATGCTTCAGTGTTGCTGAAAATTCCCATACTTGCCTATAAAGTAGGGAGACAGTCCTTTGATTACAAGTACATAGGGGTCTATAATGTATGTACAGAGATGGCAGCAGCTGAATCCTTGTGGAGCTGCAACTAACTGCCATCAAATTAATACACGTTGATTTCTACTAAAAATCCTCCATTAAATTAACACACATGCTTTTTATTAGGTTATCTAGACTTTTAATCAAGTCTATAATTAAATTATATAGAGGTATGACTAGGCAAAAGTGACAGGTGACAGCTAACTAATAAAATAAGCAATAGCTTATGAAGTTGTAATACATGGAAATGGTTGGATGGAGGACAAGAGGAGAAAGAGGCAAGGAAAAATAACAACAAGTGGCTCAAATTAAGAACAGCTCCATTTCCAGAAAACATATCAGGCAGTTAGTTAAATTATTTTCCTAACACCTAGCACTGTAGGAATAAGAATGCTGACTGAGGCAGAAGTGAGAATGTGCTATAATTCTGGAATCTGCACAGACATGGCAGGCCTGTGAGAACAGTTGATAGCCAGAGGGCAATAGATAGCCAATGAAAGGAAGAGAGCTAAGGACAGATTCAGGCTACTGAGACATTTTGCCCAAGGCACCTTGCCTGTTGCCCAATCAATAAGGCCAGGCATTTTATGCATTAGGTCTCCATGCCCATGAATTCAGTGACAGTAATAACCTGGTTTCAGAGGGACGTTGAGGCTAAGCTGAAGTATAAACCACAGTGGTACACAGTAGTAATATTACATTTCTTGAAACACACCTGAAAAGGCAGGACCCTGCTTTACAAAATCATTTGCCAAAGTATGTTCTTCAAAATACTAGTTCTACAGGTGTTATAAACTCTTCTTGCTTGATCCCTACAGAAAAAGGTTCTATGGCCAAGTAAATTTGAGAAATGAAATAAAATTAAATAGCATTATTCACCACAGGATTTTTCAGAGTCCTTAATGTATGTGTTTGAACCTTCAAGGGTTGTTTAGGGTTTGATATGAAATATTTCCCGATCTCACTTCACTATGGAACCCTTCTTTAGTGAAGCAATTCTGGGGATTAATGTTCAGTGGAACACATCTTGGGAAAGGGTGTACCAACATGCATTTTTGTGTTAGACATAATTAGTGATGATATTTAAGGTTAAGAAATGACAAACACAGCAAGAATATATTTTATAAATGGTAATGTTCATTAAGAATATTAGTATTTTAAAAAATAATTTTAACCTGCACTGAGTCAGTTGCTAACTTGATGTCGAAAAAGTAAGCAAACCAAGTAAGCTATGTTCTCCCAGGAAAAAAGTGAGAGGAAGGGCTTTAATATGAAATATATTTGACTGAAATATGATTTGTGCTTAAATGTGCCAAAGAAGTAAAGGGTAAGAAGGGTAAGAGAGCCTTCTTTTTTTCTTAATCTATACAATATTTTGTTAAAGGCTGTATCATTTTCAACTTAACAGCTTTATTCAAACTCTTAAAACAAGTTATTGATATAATAACACACCTAAATTTTATAACTTTATAAAATTTTTGCAAGCTTCAGGAAAAACACATAATGGCAGACTTGAAGAGCTGGTATAATGCAATGTTTCCTTTTTTTTTTGAAAATCCAGCACTTACCAGATTTATGTGTCAGTAATAGATCATAAAATGTACCAGTTGTAAGTGATATTTTGCTTGCTTCAAAGTTCTTATTTTATAAGTAAAAAGACTAAGGCCTAGATAGGTTTAAAGGACTTACCCATAACCAGCCAGTTCTCAAACTGTCTTTCTATTTTTTAAATTAAAGACAATTTTCTCATTGCATTTCAAAGGATGTTAATAAGAACTGAAATCATATCTATCATGAAACTAAAATTTAAAAATATTTTAAAAATTAAAAGTTATATATTAAGGGAAACAACAGTGTGTGGACATACGTGTATATACATGCATAAATGTATCTATATACATCCAGATATTTTTACCTGGAATTGGTCAGATGTACTGTGTTCATTTCTGGTGACATGGTGGTGGTCTGACCGATGGAAGCGATTTTTTCTGCAGCAGACAGTGGTTTCAGTGGTTCCTTGGTGGGCTCTAACATACCCTAAAAAAGGCATATTAGCTATTAGTTGGGGGAAGGATTGGCCCATGAACTTCACAAGAAAGTTAATCTAGCAGAAAGGACACAGGTCATTTGGAAAGTACTGAAGACAAAAAGGAACTAGTCTTAAATTTTGTTTAGTGAAAATCTTACAGCACTCTAATGGGAAATACTTCATAATAATACCTTTGTAATCCAAACTTTTTGAAATAAGACCTCATAATTTAAACTGGATTTGCTTTAGAGTGCCTGGTTATCACTGTCACACAAATGCACAAACACATGGAATGGTGGGGGAGGGGAAGTGGCAAGCAAAACAGTGTATTACATCCATGTGCTGGGAATGCAATACTGTTCTGATGTTTCAGAGGTAAAACTGCAGGAAAGGGCACTCTTCATTCACATTACACCATGGTGGTACTGAGAGAGGTGGGAGTGGATGCTAAAACACACCATATAGTGTGATAACATCCCTATGCTACGAAGTGAATTTAGTGTCTGATCCTTGCTCACTACAGGATGGGAGCCTCACAGTCATTTCAGAGGGGAAAACATCCTATATGTTCCGCTAGGCATGTTATGAATTTTACACATTCTTTCAGTACATTCAAGATGGGTGTAGAAATAAAGAAGAAGAAAAAAATCCAAACTTTTTATCTGTGTTCTACCAAACACTAAAAATAATGCATTATTTTCATGCCAAGTTATTGGCATGAAAGAAGGCCCAAGCTTTTACAAATTTTAGAATAATAACTTGACAAACTCTTGAATAGTTATCAACCAGATAATAGTCTCCTTTTACAAGGGGAGGGCTGTGGGGGGGGGCAGGGAAGCTTCTAATAGTTAGAATCTATACATTTCTCAAAACAAAGCTTTCAGGAGAATCCCCCTACTTTCATAAAATTGAGCATAAGATAAAATAATAATTTACATATATATCAATAGTTCTTAACAACAGTACACGTGAAAGGCTTTAATCTAGCATCTTGAAAAGTGAAAATAAATTCATGGTCTAATTCAATGTCATATACATTATAAAGGCGTGTACCCTTCTAGAAAGACTCCATGCGTTTGGTAAACCATTACTAGTCTTAGCCAACTTTTCTAATGTGAACTCTCCCTAAAGCCAAAGGTTCCCAAAGTGGTCCCCATCAGTAGCTCCTCTATCATCTGGGAACTTCTTCTACCCCAGACCTACTGAATAAGAAACTATGGGGGTGGTGACTAACATTCTGTGTTTTAAACAAGTCTTCCAAGCAATTCTAATGCATATCAAAGTCTCAGAACCAGTGACTTAAATGACTACTTCAGGTACTATTCCTCCAGATGAGATCAGAAGATATTGAACATCTCATGTGAGTAAAGCACTATGGAAAAAATTCAGGTATCATTAAAATTTGAAATCAGATAAACCAGATATGAAAAAGAATGCTTCTAAATGTAAGGCATCAAAAAGAGGGAGGAGGAGAGGATATAATCACTAAAACAACTTTGGTATTAAAAGCTTACAAAAATGGTAAAACTACATTACTAATAAAAGGCTGTAATTAAGAGAGAGGAAAAAAGCATAGATATGAGTCTTTAACTCTTCATAAAACTTAAAAAATTGCCTAACGTCCTGAGTCTAACACAGAAGCATTAAATAGGTTACTGCCCCCAACATGCAGAATGAAAGTGCCCACAAATTAAATTCCTACTTCCTATGCAGAATATGACAATTAACACCACTAACAATCTCTAGAAAGTTACTTCTTGAGAAAAGAAATCCAAATAACCTAAAAGTTAGAAACATTATGGACTACATTTACCTACAACATAAAAGAAAGTAGGGATGATCAAGGTGTTTTGAAAATACAAGATAACCATTCAAAGGAGCAGAAATTGATTTTTTAAAAAAGCTCAAACAAAGAAGCTTTTGTCCAATCTCACAAAACAAACCAACAAAACAAAACAAAGCAAAATTTTAGTTCAGTAACAATAATTAGAGCTTATTCATAGAGAAGTTTGCAGACTAAAATAAGGTCAAGTTCCACAGCAAATTCATTTTCACATGCACATAAAGGATTTTTAAATTTAAATTCCATACCAAGTGTTCCTTAGGGTTTTTTTTCTTTCTTAAACATAGTATTTTTCTCCTTATTTTCAAGTTATTGGTGAAAAAAATTTTTAATATTTTTAGTTTAATAGACAGGACATTTTTATCCACCAATAACTCAAAGACATGCCAAAAACCACCAACACATCAAACTTTAAAATGTGATTGAGTCTTGATAAGGTACAGAATGAAAATTCCTCAGTTTTCCTGGACTACCTGGCATATCTGAAAAAACAAAATTTAACATGTTTAAAACATTAATGGAAAAACTAAGGACCAATTATGGGTCCTGGCTCATTTTCATTTGTTATAATTTGCTATCTCCAACCTTTTGTATATATCCATGGCTTCAACATTGCATTATTAAAAATAATCAGAAATGCATTTAAACAAATGATATCTAAGGCTTCAGATATTTCAGTTTCTTCTTTTCAGAAGCAAATTAAAAGAGAGAGACTTCCAAAGGTGAATTTTACAAAAGCTATAAACATTGCTGCTGCTAAGTTGCTCCAGTCGTGTCCGACTCTGTGAGACCGCATAGATGGCAGCCCACCAGGCTCCCCCATCCCTGGGATTCTCCAGGCAAGAACACTGGAGTGGCTTGCCATTTCCTTCTCCAAAGCGTGAAAGTGAAGTCGCTTAGTCGTGTCCGACTCTTAATGACCCCATGGACTGCAGCCTACCAGGCTCCTCCATCCAAGGGATTTTCCAGGCAAGAGTACTGGAGTAGGGTGCCATTACCTTCTCCGTTATACTACTATTATAAACACTAGTAGTACTAAAAGTGTCTATAATAAATAAAATACAGAAAAATGTCCTCAGATCAAGACTTGAAGGGATTTATGAGCTCAAAAAAGGATATTATTGTATTTTTCTCTTAATGGTCCCATACCATACCTTAAAATACACTTTCCATGTCATGCTATGTAAGATGATTTTACAGAATAAATGCAACAATAAGAAATACATGAAAAGCATCACTGTACTTACCAATCCTGCTGCATACATGGGCACTATAACAGGTTGCTTCTTATTGCCCGTGAAGAGCTACATATGTATGTTAGAGAGAAAGAATATGTATTTAGAGAATAATTTGTCATACAATGAAACAGTTTCCAAAATACTTTTGTAATGCTTTATTATATACACTGTGAGTGAAAAATTGAAGAAACTGTTAAATTACCCTTTGATTTCCTAGCCCAATTCCTTCATTTCATAATTAAGCAAAAACACTAAAACATCTTTTTCTAAAGATAAGAAATTTCAGAGAAAAATCTAGATAGATTTACACTTAGAAGTTGGCATATTTAAAATAAATGAACATTTAAACAAATGAGTATCTATTTTTCCAAGAAACTAGTTTATCATAATTTGTACAGAGGTGTGAAAGAATTTAAAAACATCCAGAAGTTGATTAAAGGATTTTCTAAGGTACTAATAAACTTACAATGTTTCGGGTGTCTATTCCCAGGGAGCATAAAAGTTTCTTGTTGCTATGGGAGCCACCCCACTGATATCTCAAGCCATGTGCATCATGGATGTCCTGTAGTTCGGTCCACACATCCAGCAGTTCCCTGGAAAGGTCACAACACAATGAAGCCACCAACAATGGGTTACTCAGTAGCTTTCACCATGAATTCTACTTTTAAAGTGACTATAAAATATTATACATTCCAATTAATCTTATGTCTAACATGAGTATACCTATTACCTGAATGAAATCAAGTGCCAACATTTAGTCATTAGGAAAGTAACTAAGTTAAACTCATCTGAAACAATTAAGCAAAAATTTACCCTGTATGTTATTCTTATTTAATTTTAAAACAAAAGCATTTAAAAGGATAGAAATCACTGAGCACTTCACCATCTTACTAGAGCTATTTAATGTTTTCTCTTGAGTCTTGACCCCCCCACACACACACAGCTGCAATTACAGTATACAAAAAATTCTGTTTTCTTTTTTCAGACTTTAAGCATTTCCTTATCTACATACATACCCTTTTCAATGGTTTATTATGTCCTATTAGACAGATGCATCATCATTTATTTAGCCACAATCCTACAGTTTTAATTAAGCTGTTTTTACTGTTGGCTCCAATTGCTAGTCAGGCAAGAATAACTTCCTGTATTTTACAGTGTGTTACTATAGAATTTTGTTATTTCCTTAGACTGAATCTCTAGCATCTAAGAATATGAACTGTCTGTACAGCTACCATATTTTTAAAAAACATATCTAAATGGTTTCAAGATGGCAAAACATCAATCTTTTTATCTCCTTTTATTCTCAGAAATCACTCCAAAACAAAAGTCAAGAAGCAAAAATAACATTCATCTTAAATGAAATTATGAAATACTGCCTCCAGAAGTGGTGAGCAATGAAAATAAGAGAAGCATCTAGGAATAACTTTGAAATTAAAATTAGAAAGTCAATCTAGACCCTCTAATATCTAAAATTTAATAGCAGTTTCAGAAAGAAAACAGAGGCACTGGAGGGAAGGTAGCTGGCACTGTAAGACAACTGCTCAGTGCTGAAGAACAGAAGCTTCCTGATTGAAAGGTTGTGCCTAGTACTCAGTCAGATGAATGAAAAAAGACCCACACCAAGATACTTCACTGTAAAACATCAAAACACCAGCAATGAAAGACTCTAAATTATAAATGTGAAGTAGGGGTAGAATAAAGCAAAATTTTACTTCTTGGGAACCTTTTCTTCCCTACCCACCCCTCCACCTACCCTCCAAGGAGGCTATTAGAGGATGTGCTTCACCAAAATGGGATTTAACTGAAGGGAAGTCCCAAGACAACATGTGATAGGACGCCTAGACTGATTTATTCCAGATTGGAAGGAACTGGAAGATGGAAGACTCCAGGTGAAAAATAGATTGGCCAGTTTGATAGGTCTTATCACAAGTAAGATGTATTAACAGGCTATTTGAGGGTAGGAACATATTTAGTGAGTTAAAAAAAAAAAGAGGAAATCATTAAATCCAGGAAAAAAGTGTACTATAAAAGAAATAGTGGCTTAGCTGTGAACATTATTTACATGATCATAATAATGAAAATACCAAATAACAATTTAACCAAAAACTATGACATAAGTGTATTGGGAAGATGAAGGGAGGAAAACAGCAGGTGTAAGATCTAAATTCTCATCTATCATAGTGCTGCTGCCGCTGCTGCTAAGTCACTTCAATCATGTCCGACTGTGTGTGACCCCATAGACGGCATCCCGCCAGGCTCCCCCGTCCCTGGGATTCTCCAGGCAAGAACACTGGAGTGGGTTGCCATTTCCTTCTCCAATGCGTGAAAGTGAAAAGTGAAAGTGAAGTTGCTCAGTCGTCCCATGGACTGCAGCCTACTAGGCTCCTCCGTCTATGGGATTTTCTAGGCAAGAGTACTATCATACTAGGAAATCAAAAAATAACATACAAAAACTTGACTGAATAGAATGGTGCTTTAGAAATTTTTTTTAAAAAACAGCTCAAAAGTGGAGAGGTAGAGAGATTTTTTAATTACATCTTTAGGCACAATATGATTTTTTAAACTTAAACAAGTTAATGTTTTAGAACCTTAACAGTTTAAAATAACCTTAGATAACCTTATAAATTAGAACAGTCAAACTAACAAATATACAAGTAGACCTAAAAAGTGTCTACTACTTACCCACTTTCAGCTAAGGCCTCTCTTGTTTTTATTGGCAAGGAGCTTGTTTCCAGCAAGTGCTTCAGGGAAGTAACTTCTTCTTCAGTATCAGGGACAAATATGGAAGGAAAACATGCTTCGAAAATTCGCTCCAGGCGGTTTAGTAAAGCTGTCTGCATCAAAACACCCCCCCAAAAGTTTATTTTCACTTTCATAATTTTAACAATGTCACAGCTTTATCATTAATATAGACACACCCACATCCACAGACCGATATTCTGTCCACTGCTAAGGGGGGAGGAACTACTAGACAAATACAGGAAGCACTAAGTGAAAGAAGCGTAACTACTCATAAATTAAGAAAGTTAATTAAGTTGCTCGGTTGTGTCAGACTCTTTGCGACCACATGGACTGAAGCCTGCCAGGCTCCTCTATCCATGGGATTTTCCAGGCAAGAGTACTGGAGTGGGTTTCCATTTCCTTCTCCAGGGGATCTTCCTGACCCAGGAACTGAGCCCGGGTCTACCTGCATTGTAGGCAAACGCTTTACTGTCTGAGCACCAGGGAAGATAACTACTCATAGAACACTTTTAAATAATTGTGGTGATACAATGATGACAAATAAATGTAGTTACACATCAAGCATTATGCCTGTCACTTTACAAATGTTACCTTACATAATTGACTACAAAATTCTACAAAGAAGAAATTATTACCCCATTATACAGTGAGAAAGCAAAGTTTGAATTATCTTCCCAAAGCAAAAACAAAACCAAAAAACCCAGACAATATTCATATTCTTTTCACTACATTGGGGTGTTTCTTACTACAACTCATGTACTCTCTATTTAGACTGGATGCTGGCAAGAAGTGTTATGCTATGATATAATAGTCGAACAGAACCTAAACATGAACATTTGAATTTTGAAAATATTTTTAATTTTTAAAATAAACATTTTTTTACTGAAATAGTTGATTTATCAGTTCAGTTCACTCAGCTGTGTCCGACTCTTTGTGACCCAATGAACCGCGCATGCCAGGCCTCCCTGTCCATCACCAACTCCCAGAATCTACCCAAATCTATGTCCATTGAGTTAGTGATGCCATCCAACCATCTTATCCTCTGTCCTCCCCTTCTCCTCATGCCCCCAATCTTTCCCAGTATCAGGGTCTTTTCAAATGAGTCAGCTCTTTGCATCAGGTGGTCAAAGTATTGAAGTTTCAGCTTCAGCATCAGTCCTTCCAATGAATATTCAGGACTGATCTTTAGAATGGACTGGTTGGATCTCCTTGCAGTCCAAGGGACTCTCAAGAGTCTCTCCAGCACGACACCAAAAGCATCAATTCTTCGGCCCTCAGCTTTCTTTATAGTCCAACTCTCACATCCATACATGACCACTGGAAAAACCATAGCCTTGACTAGATGGACCGTTGTTGGCAAAGTAATGTCTCTGCTTTTTAATATGTTGTCTAGGTTGGTCATACCTTTCCTTCCAAGAGTAAGCTTCTTTTAATTTCATGGCTGCAATCACCATCTGAAGTGATTTTGGAGCCCCCCAAAATAAAGTCAGCCACTGTTTCCCCTGTTTCCACCTATTTGACATGAAGTGATGGGACTGGATGTCGTGATCTTAGTTTTCTAAGCTTTAAGCCAACTTTTTCACTCTCCTCTTTCACTTTCATCAAGAGGCTCTTTAGTTCCTCTTCACTTTCTGCCATAAGGGTGGTGTCATCTGCATATCTGAGGTTATTGATATTTCTCCCAGAAATCTTGATTCCAGCTTGTGCTAGTTGATTTATATGTTATGTTAATTTCTTCTGTACAGGAAAGTGACTCAGTTATATATACACGTATTATATATATACACACACACATATATATTCTTTTCCATATTCTTTTCTATTATGGTTTGTCACAGAATATTGAATGTAGTCCCCAGTGCTATATAGTATGATCTTGTTGTGAAACCTTTCAGAAATATCTCTGCTGCTAATAGAACAAAGGGGGAAAGAATGTCTGTTATGACTAAAAAATTTAACAGCTCATTTGTCATTTTGATGACCTGTGTTATCCTACCTTTCCTCCAAGCAAAGCTTGCATACTCCCTAGAGTATTTTCTCTGAGAACATTGGCATTTTGGACTATTTTTATTGATTGAAACTTGTATTTAGACTAACTTAGATTTTGAGGATACTAGTAGTTTTTGTCTACATGTGCAACCTACAAGAACATTAATTCCCACTTTCCTAACTTTATTTCAGATACATGTAAAATATTATCAACTTAGCTCATGTTACTACTTAAAACACCAATCAGGAATACAAAATGTTAGGTTAAAGTTACTGCAAGATTAAATGTACCACTGAAATGTCACCCACGGTACAAGAAAAATGCCACAAAATGATGGTACTTTCTGCCAAGTAACAAAAACAAGTCAATGCTTGATTTCTGTTGTTTATTTAGTGCAGTCAGCAAACAGGAAGATGAAAAACAAAAGGAAAAACTTTCATATACCTATTTTCCAGAGCAAAATCTCTTTTGAAAAAAAAAAAAAATCTCTTTTGAAAACTGTTATCAGAGCAAAAAACTTAATGCTGCATAATTAGTCTCAGGGTACTTTTTTGCTATCTCTACAAAAGTTAGTCTAACACCTTCATTATATTCATGTGTGTGATATGGGAAAAGGTTCTCAGTATCAATTATGAAACCTACAGTAAAGAGTAGACTCAAGATCCCAAGGCTTGTGAAACTTGAGTGCGTCAAGGGGACCCACACTTACTCACTTCAACACAGGGAATGGACAGACATTACTTTTAAAGGGATCAGATAACCATCTAATTGGAAACATAATAAGGACTGGCTCCTCCTGGGCAGGGAAGGTAAACAAAAACTCACACATGACCAAATTTTATTTCTCTGTAAATTAAAATAGAATCTTCTTGTATCCTCTTTGTTATCCATTTAATGGGATAGAAAAAATATATATCTCTCTAGGGATGAAAGAAAGGATTTCAAAGCATATTTAATCATTTGATCAATCATTAAATGTAACTACCAGGTCTTATGTATGAAAGTGTTAGTCATTCAGTTGTGTCTGATTCTTTATGATCCCATGGACTGTCTATGGAAATATCCAGGTAAGAATACTGGAGTGGGTAGCCATTCCCTTCTCCAGGGGATCCTGCTGACCCAGGGATCAAAGCCAGGTCTCCTGCACTAGAGGCAGATTCTTTACCATCCGAGTCACCAGGGTCTTAGGTATACTTGTGAGCAAATCCTCACATCAGTGGAATGTATTGAAGAAATAGAATGTTATTTAAACCTAACCACTTTTAAACTTTGCTTTAAACTTCTTCCCCAACTTTTTTCATAAAGAATAAAATTACACGGAAATTTTAAAGAAAAGTTCCATATGACTTTAGGATTAGGTATGACAAGTCAACTGCTTCAAATCTTTTTGTTGAATGAGATAGAGCAGGAGTTGCCAGATTTTCTTCTCTGTAGAGCCAGATAGTGAGTATATTTTGTATTGCAGGCCATCCATAAACAAATAAGTGTGGGTATACTGCAATGAAACTTTATTCACTAAAACAGGCAGCAGGACAGATTTGTTTCCTAGGCCATAGTTTGCTGACCCCTGAGGCAGAGCCAAAAATTTAAAATGAAGATTCAAATAACCAGAATCCAGTAACTGAACAGTACCACCCACCATAAGGAGGAACTTTTTAACAGTTCAACAAGAAAGCAGTTAAGAGAATTAACAAGGATTCTGATTAAAATTAAATTTCCTAACATTTTGCTTTTTAAAATTAAACTGTATATTAAAGTATAGTTGATTTACAATGTTGTGCCAATCTGACTTACAACAAAGTGATTCAGGTATATACATATATGCATTTAAAAAAAAATATTCTTTCCATTATGGTTAATCACAGGATGTTGAGTATAGCTCCCTGTACTATACATTAGGACCTTGTTGTTTATCCATTTTAAATGTAAATAGTTTGCATCTACCAACCCCAAACTCACAGTCCATCCCTCTCCCTCCCTCCCTCTTGGCAGCCAGAAGACTGTTCTCTATCAGTCTGTTTCTGTTTTGTAGATGGGTTCTTTTGTATCATATTCTAGATTCCACATATAAATAATATCATTATTTTTTAATGTATATTGTTTTAACTATCCACAAGACCAGTTTGATGCTAAAAGGGCTACATCTTGTTCATGGTAATAAACAATGCCAAATTTCATTTACTACTAGTTAATTCCAGTAAGTAAATGGCTGATGTAATTATAATACTTCAGTAGAGGACTGTGGACCCAAGGGGCTGAGACTCAGTTTCAGAGTTTATAAATGGAAGCTATCAGGGCCTACCCCACAGGGTGATAATAAATTAGAGGAGTGAATGTTTGACACTCAGTGTGTGCTCAAGAACTGATAGCGTTTACAACTCCTGTTGTTACACAGATGATACATACAGACAAAATGGCATGCCAAGGGATAAAATGAATGTCAAAACTAGGTTCAAATCTCACTAAGGCTATTTATCTACCACTATTTAACATTCTATATCACGATTAAAATACTTGTCTCAATTTATATCAATTTCTACTATATTGTAATAAGAAATTAAATAATCAAATATTTTGCGTGCTCTCTAAGTTCTTCCTATCAAGTTAGGAGACAAGTACCCATGTAAAAATATCTGTCATTAAGAGCTGCTTATATAAACAGAACCTGTTACTGCTACTTCTTGGGGATTTAAAAAATTGGTGAACATTTTGGTTGACAGTTGGCATTTGTGACTTAAATCTTGATCATATTATGAAATACAAAGAGTGTAAACCACACGTTAGGTGTGTTAAGTGCTTTACTTCCCAAGAAGCACAATAAAGTTCAAAGATGTGATGGAACATAGTCCACATAACTTAGTAAGTAGAAGAGGTATAGGAATATAACACTAAAGCCAGAAGAAGAGAAACTAACCTACTACAAGAATAGCTTCTCCTGTGATCAGGCAGATAAACTTCTTAAAAACAAAAACAAAACGGATTTTCTGAAACACTGTAATCAGACACTAAATTTTAAAAAACTCACTGGTATTTTGAGCAAGATTGATACTGCTAAAGGTTTCAGGTTTTTGTCTTTAAGATTATTAAATAATTTTAATTATCTTTAAATATATGCATTTTTTCCCTCAACACTGCCAGCCAAGGTAATTTAATATGTACAACAGCCTTAAAGTGAATAAAGTGAAATATTTTTTAAACTTTGATTTAGACTACTATACATGAGCAAATTATTCATCTAACACTACAATTTAGTTTCTAACAAAGTAAACTGTATATTTTTACTAAAGAGTCAGTGTTGCACTCCTAATCAATGTGATGATAACAAAAAAAAAGTAACACACATTCAGCATACTAAATATTTAGCTGAGGTTAGGACATGAGCCTGAGTGAACTCTGGGAGTTGGTGATGGACAGGGAGGCCTGGTGTGCTGCAATTCATGGGGTCGAAAAGAGTCGGACACGACTGAGTGAGTACCAGGCTCCCTTTTATTTTCTCTGTTGTGTCCAGTGCTAGGAAGCCAAGGGAGACAGTCTGCTACTTACAGAGAAGTGCACCTGTGCTCAGAAGAATTCCTACTTGTCAAAACTATTCTGAGAAGGGAAACTAGCCAGAAGCAGCAGTTTCACTCTCAAGATAGTCTGACAGATGAGTATACAGGCCAACTAGGGGTATCCTACACAAATTATCATTTGCCTATTACATCTTGCTATTCACCAAAACAGTTGGCAACACTGTTTCTTGCACCTTTAAAAGTCATTTTTAAGAAATGCATTTCTGAGATTGTTCACTAACAGCTAACATTTATTGAACACTTGTTATGTGCAAGACACTATGCTAAGCACCTTCACATGTACAATTTCATTTTAACTTTATAATGAGAGTTTTTAATTAAGTCCTATTACCGTTCTCTACATCTCAGGTTCAGGGAAGTAGCTAATCCAAGTCAGTGCTGAACCTGGATCTGAATCTAGGAGGGTGGCTCCAGAGCCTTGATTTTTAGGTATCAATAATGTATTTCACATCATGGCAAATAGATTGGGAAACAATGGAAACAGTGACAGACTTTATTTTCTTGGGCTCCAAAATCACTTTCATGGTGACTGCAGCCATGAAATTTAAAACACACGTGCTCCTTGGAAGAAAAGCTATGACTGACCTAGACAGCATATTAAAAAGCAGAGACATTACTTTAGCGACAAATTCGTATAGTCAAAGCTATGGTATTTCAGTAGTCACCTATGTGAGAGTTGGGACTATAAAGAAAGCTGAGTGCCGAAGAATTGATGCTTTTGAAATGTAGTGTCAGAGAAGAGTCTTGAGAGTCCCTTGGACTGCAAGATCAGTCAATCCTAAAGGAATGAGTCCTGAATATTCATTGGAAGGACTGATGCTGAAGCTGAAACTCCTGATGCGAAGAACTGACTCACTGGAAAAGACCTTGATGCTGGGAAAGACTGAAGGCAGGAGGAGAAGGGGATGACAGAAGATGACATGGTTGGATGGCATCACTAATTCGATGAACATGAGTTTGAGGAAGCTCTGGGAATTGGTGATGGACAGGGAAGCCTGGCGTGCTGCAGTCCATGGGGTCACAAGGAGTCGGACGTGACTGAGCAACTGAACTGTATTATAACCAGGACCAACTTCTGCAGTAGGCACAGGGTCTGGGGTCCACAATAATTTTAAGGGTTCATGAGAACATTTTAATAGTTAATATTAGCATATTCATTTTTATACCAAGTTATAAAACAGAATTCAAGGGGAAGGGGCTCACAAAAATCATATGTGGTCATGGCTATACTACCTTCCAAAGGTTGACTGGCTTTTATAGGATTTCTCTATCTTTCCCAATTTTCTCATTTCTCATATATCTGCTTTCCTATTAGGAAAGACGTATTAGGGTCTTCATTACCTTGAACGTCTCTATATTTTATTTTCTTCAACCCATACAGGATTTCTGGGAAAGCAAAAATGATTACCAAATGTTTTTTTTTTTTAATCTTTTTTTATTTTTTTTAATTAATTTTTATTTTTTTTAGTTTGTTTTGCTTTACAATACTGTATTCGTATTGTTTTAATTCATCAATGAGGGCAAAGCACTAAGCCTAAATTATACTCACTCCCAGTTCTGTCCTATCTCCATGTCTGGGTTCGGATGAAGAAAGCCCTTGGATATACAAGCAATCATTTCACTTTATTCATTGAAGCAAGTCAGTCAGCTGATATGGCTCAGTTACAAACAGGCTACAGGTCTTCCAAAAATCCTGAAAGCTATATATGGACGTATGGTATTCCCTCTTGTGACGGCTAATTTTATGCATCAACTTGACAGGGCCAAGAGGTGCCCAGACACTTGGTCAAAAATTATTCTAGATATACTGTGAGGGTGTTGCTGAATGAGATTAACATTTGAATTGGTAGACTAAGTAAAGCAGATTGTCTTCCTTAATATGGATGGCCTTCAATCAACTGAAGACAGCTTGTGGACTGCAGATCTTAGGATGTCCATGATCACCTCCATCATTGCATGAGCCAATTCCTTATAAAAAACCGGTCAGTCTGTCTCTCCATGCATGCATGCATCTATGCATCCAACTTCCTGGTTCTATTTCTCTGGAGAATCTTTGACTGATACACCTCTGTTTTGTATAAATGACTACACTGGGGTACAAAGAGACTGTGTATTGAAACTCTCATTCAAAGTTTCAAAGGAGTGTATAATGCCAGCACCAAAGATCTTAGAATCTGGCTCTTAGGCCAGACAAAAGCACATCTCCTTTAAAGTATCTTGATTTTTTTAAGGTAATTTCTAAAAATTCCTTCAACATATTTCTAGTTAGTTTTCCTTTCTTCCTTACAAACAGTAGTCGATCGTGTCAACAGTTTTAATATTGATAGCATTAGGTCTTGTTCTTAAGTGGAAGTTTAGAAGAAACATAAAATCCACCGGGCAATTTAATCTTCCATTTAAGAGGATATCTTATGCCTTACCATCATTAAATATTAAGTAAGATATCAAGTACAATCTACAATTGTATACTTATCAATCCCTAACTTCAAGCTATATAAGAAGAGTAACCAATTCCCTCTGCTCTAAAAAGACGATTTGCTGCTTTTGTACAATTTCTGGATAAATCTAATAAAGTATTTCTATTTTGGAATTAAAGACCAGAATTTCAAAATTTCTGAAGGAAATAAAAGCAATTGCTGTCCAAATACTTCAAGCAAGCAAAGAGCTATAAGGCCTAAAATCTCAATTTCTTTCTTTTCAAATTGAGATGTTATTGACTTATAATACTATGTTTCATATGAATAGTTCAATATATGTATATACTACAAAATAATCATCATAGTCACATATTTTTCTCTTCTTGTGATGAGAACTTTTAAGAACTCCTCTTTAGCAACTTTCAAATACAAAATGTAGTATTACTAACTGATCACCATGCTGTACATTATATCTCTAGGACTGATTTATTTTGTAACTGGAAGGTTGTACCTTTTGACTACTTAATTTCTTTATTTTGTTGCTTACTTATGTTTTCAGTCCTAAGTTCAAGTGTTCACCAACAGAAAGGAAAACCTGCACAAATCTCAGGCAGGTGATTAAATAAACGAAGGTGAATATGTCATTACACTCAGTATGAGACTGCTGACTCTGCTAAGCAAACCAATAACTGAATCTCAAAATAACATAAGCCAAAATATCAGTGATTCTCTTCTTTTTCCTTTTTGGAACATTCAATTTTTAAAGCTCTCAAGATAAATCTTCTTCTAATAACATTTTCCCAGTAGTGTTATCAATTAGATGGTTAATAAAAGAAATGATTCATAGCTTCCTTTTCTATAGCCAATTAATATAAAGAGATTACTTACCCCAATTACCTAAATTCTCAAATAACACCCAGAGCAACATTTTAAAATTTTTACAAAAGCTCAGGGTTTAATGCAGTGTTCATGACATTACTGCCTTTACCATATATCTAGGAAAAAGCATCTTGACTATTTCAATCAAGGTTCCTTTCTAGAACATTAACAGATTAAAAAAAATAAAACTGTTAAAACAATACACATAATGGTCTTTTGAAAAAACACTGCTTTCAAAGTAAGGAGATTTTTATTATTGTCATTTTATTTTGTTCAAATCTTAGCCCCAAAAGTGAAAAATAGATTTGACCTTTTTCCAATTCGTACACTAGAGACATCACTAATTTGCTTTTCTCTATAATTTATAAGAATGTTAACAGAAAAATGAAATAAACTGAACTCC
The DNA here is from genome assembly GCA_006408695.1 of Aepyceros melampus. NCBI lineage: Eukaryota > Metazoa > Chordata > Mammalia > Artiodactyla > Bovidae > Aepyceros > Aepyceros melampus. The sequence goes on along the minus strand of SJXQ01000208.1, from coordinate 300,019 downwards.
GGGTTCTCAGAAAAAAAATATTCACTAAGGGGGAAGAATATTTCTCAATAAATGGCCATTATGGTTTTTACATCAAGGCCTGAACCCTCTGAGGCTTGCTGGAATCACATTTGAGAATTTGGTTGACTAGGAACATGTTAGAAATTTGAGAGTTTTTCTAGACTCTTCCCTAAGTAACAAATTATTGCAATATCGTTACAATAATTGATTGCCTCAATCTAGGGAAGATATATTTTATTAAAATGTTAAGATATCCCTTTGGTAGACTGAAAATGAAGGTGAAGTCGCTCAGTCGTGTCCGACTCTTTGCGACCCCGTGGACTGTAACCTACTAGGCTTCTCCGTCCATGGGATTCTCCAGGCAAGAATACTGGAGTGGATTGCCATTTCCTTCTCCAGAGGATCTTCCCAACCCAGGGATCGAACCCAGGTCTCCCGCACTGGAGGCAGAAAGTACTAAAAATAGGGACCTGGCCAATGTCACATACATAGTGGAAAGTCAAAGAAATTTCAAATAACAACTATACCATTTGTCTGACTTCACAAACAATGAACTGCCCTGTGTTTGCTTAATTGCATTAACTGAGCTCTGAATTCTAAAAGACTCTCAAACCATTCTGTCAAAGAACAATTTGATGGCACTCTGTTCAGGACAGAATTGCTGTATCTTGGTAAGATTCAATCTACAATCAAAGTTTTACAACTTACAATTAAAAAAAAAACTGTTTACATTAATATGTGAGGATTTCTGTGCTGTCCCCCATTACTTGGTAGCAGCTAGGATAAAGATTTTAAGATAAATATTAGTAAATCTATTACTCTCTAAAAGAACTAGATTAATGTGCATTTCAGCAGATTCTGACAAAGGAAGAAACTACAGGGCACAGGCCTCCTTCACAATAAATAGCAGGATAAGGATGAAAGTCACTTTCCATCTCCCCAACTCAATTCCTCTCCAAATTCCTCTTCTAGCTCCACTTGCAGCAGTTTCTCCTTTCCAACATCCATCTCCAAGTTCCACTCATTTTGCATAACCCATTCAGCAAAAAGAAAAGCTTGAGGATGGAACCAGACAAATCTCAGGAAGTCAATGCATCCTGCTATATCTATACCATTTGTGTTTTATTTTTACAAAACAGAATCATACTACAAGATTCTTATTTTTCAGTGTATTTTTTCATTCATTAAAAGATTTACTGTCCTTTTATCTTCACAAAAGTCTACTGCAATAGATATTATCTCCTTTTTACAGACAACTGAGTTCAGAAGTAGTTTGTCCAAAATTATAATTCTATACGACACTGAGTCAAGATTCGAACTCAGATCTGTAAGATTCCATAAAGCCCATGTACTTTATTTCCTCCTAGTATATCTAGTTACCAAGTTACACACAAATAACTTTAATCAGCTCATAGGTTGCAAAAAAAAAAGTCCTTTTTTAAGTGGTTATACTTTAAAAATTCATTATATAATGATGATGTTTCAAGTTCTAAGGCTATAAATTAAAGACCATCCAATACCAGTGTCAACCTATACTCTAGTAAGATGAAAGTAAACAGGGAAAGGATTAGGTCAAAAACCAATAGTCTTTGCTTTGCGTTATATAATTAATTCACTCTTTGTTTAAAATTGTAAGCTTCTGCCTCAATAATGAATTACTCAATAAGAATAATACACATTAGCCAAACCATGTGATAACTGAATTAGCAAATTAAGCTGTTCAGACACTCAATGTCAAATGAAAAGTGATTCGCTGTGCACTCCAATGGGCAGTACCATAATTTCTATAATATCTTAATGTATTACAGCTATCAAAGCAATGATGTATAACCATTTCAATTAACCAGACTTCAGAAATATTTTCAATTGAAAATGGTTTGCTTAGCAAAAGGTAACTGAACAATCAGATTTTGTTGATTCTGATTCTCAGTATCTTTAAAATAGGCCTGTGGACCAAGTTAATACTTGGTAATAATACACGTATCAATAAAAAGCAATGATTTTCAAGGAAATGCTCTATTCTATACTCCTAGGGTTGAGGAAAGGTTAAATGTAGCACAGGGTACAACTCAGGACTGTGGAACAATCTGAATAACATACTGTACCTCTACTTTAGGGGCTACTTTAGGTCAAAATAAACCTTAATGAATCTTCTCTGAAAGTCTGGACCAGAAAAAGATAAAGGACAAGGGCTAAGGTTAAAAATATTCTCCCTGACAAGGCTAATTCCTAAGAAAAGTTAACATAAACATACATTTGCAAGAAATTATAAGCAAATAAACAGTCACATTAAGTCAAGGTATGGCTGTCTCTTGTCCTAGGTCTAACCTTCAGCTGTGTCCTACTCTTTGTGACCCCATAGGCACCTCTGTTCATGGGATTTCCCAGGCAAGAATACTGGAGTGGGTTGCCATTCCCTTCTCCAGGGGAATCTTCCCAATCCAGGGATCCAACATCGCTCTCCTGCATTGCAGATAGATTCTTTACCATCTGAGCAAGCAGGGAAGCCCTCTTGTTCTAGGTCTAACCCTTAATCTATCTCACAGCCTCACCCCAGGTCTTTTATTGGCTATTAAACTCTGAGGCCCAAATCTTCTTTCTTTAAATCCTTTTTCTAACCTTCAAGTCCCCATAGCCTTCAGCACAGACAGGTTTCAAATTCTGCTTGCTCTTGACTGCAATCAAAATTTGTCCTAGACAAAATTAAGAGATTATTTTCTGAAGTTTAAATCTTAGTTTAACCTTGTAAAATCACTCTTAAGGTAGAAACTGAAGGATATGCTAAAATAGTTCATTAATTAATGAATTTTTACATAAGTGGTATTTATATCTACCAAAAAACTAAGTTGATGAATTTCTATAAATATTAAAGAAACAGATAAAGAAAAATCTTACCAAGCATTATTATAAGAATGTCTCTTTAAAGTTAATCAAGTGATTGTGAAACATGTAACTAATCTACAAATCTGGCAAACATTATGTATCATAAAGAGACTCCTTTAACAGGGACTCCATTAAAAAATGCTTTTGAAAAGTTGAATTAGAGACCTCCACAGTACAAAATAGAGAAAAATCAGTAAATACCTGAACTGAAGTGGTTGTTTCGTGTAAATGACCACCAGCAACTGCTCCTTTGGAAGCTGCTAAGGAGACACTGTGCACTTTGGGGGTTCCTGGAGCATCAATCTTTTCATCTGTCCTATGTGACTGCCAGGCTTCTTTCGATGATGAGATTCAGTGGCTTGCTGGTCTCCAAAAGCAGCCCAGGAACAGCTATCTTTCTGTCCATCCTCAAAAGCATTCCAATCTACAACCTGGCTAGGACCAGCTGAACTGAAGTCCGCAAAATCATCCGAGTCTTGAAAAGCACTGCAGTCATCTTGAATATTTGGCACAGAATCAAAGTCTCCAAACTCACCTTCCTGCCCAATTTCCAGTTTTGAAAGAGGTTCAGTGCCTGTCCCAGTAGGTTTTCTTGCCAAGCTGCATCCCTCTGATAAACTATCAGAAGTCTGTTTTAGGTCTGACTCAGTAAAGACAATTTCCTCTTGGCAAGAGACAGTATTTGATTCCCCGAATTCTCCAAAGTCATCACCTGGTTCACTCAAATGTGGAAAGTGCTCTAAGGACTCTTCAAAAGTGACATCACTCATTGAATCTTGTGTACCAGCAGTAACAAAAGGTGGAGTTGTGCCACTGGCTGTGCCAAAGTCACCAAAATCATCCTCAATGGTATCGTTGCAAGTCACAAAGTCATTACTACTATCATCATTTTTTATACTCACAGAATCATCCAAAACATTTTCTTCTGTAGGATCAAAGCTAAGGCTCTGGGAGTCAGTCAACCCTCTAATTTCTTCTTTGGAAGAACCAACTTCATCATCTGCATCCAAAGTTTTGGTAGAAACCATGCACAGGTCAGCACATTTAGAAGTGAATAAATCAAGATCTTCCTCAGCTTTACATTGTTCTCTCCTACTGGCTTCTGAATTTTCAGCTGGGTCTGCCAAACTCCAAGCCTCTGACTGAACACTTGAATTGAAAAATTCATCTTGCTGCAATGTGGGAAGGCCTTGCTTTCCCCTCCTGAAACCTCTGTCACTTGCTATGCTTATTTCTGAAACACAAACCTGATCCTTTCTAGCAGTGTCTCCTTTATCATCAAAGCTTCTATCCAAAGAAACTTCTTTTATAGAATTCAGTTCATTGACTCTATTAATTTTATTGTTTTCCTGAATGGTAGTGCTTCATCATTTAAAACTGCACATCCTATTTCTTCTAGTTGTATCCTTTCTTTTCTGGAAAATGTGGCAAAATCTGCAAATTCCTCAGCAGGACTAGGTGCATAGTCTAAATTATACTCAGTACTATGAGTGCTAAGAGGCTTTTGTCCTTTTGAATCAGCTACAGCGTCCAGATCATCTGTTCCCTGAGGATTTACAGTTTCCAACACTGCAAACCCATTTGTTAGAATCTCCAGACAAGGAGGCTTTTCACCATTGCAGCTCTCTAACTGCTTGTTCTGATGAACAACATTCAGATCAGTTCTAAAATCTCCTGGAGAGAAACTTTCAGGTGTTCCAACATTCTGTCTCTGCTCCACTTCTTTATTTAAATCTTGTGGACTTTCTATGCCATCAATGGAAGTATCTAAAGTTTTAGATGAAATTATTTCTTTGCTGGTGGTAGAAAGTAAAACATCAGACTGTCCTTTCACAGGAGAAGAAAGTTCAGCAGTGATGTCCTTATCGTTACTATTTTTAATGGACTTAAAGCTTGTAAGGCTATCTACATTTTCTGAGAAATCATGAATTGGCATAAAATGGTTTGAAGGTACAAACTCTTCCTTGGGACGAGTGTAATCTGGTGTATCAAAATCAACGAACCCTACACCAGAAGGGCTAACTTCAGAAAACCCACCAAATTCCCCAAATTCATCGTCATCCTCCTCCTCAGCTCCATTGTCTAGTGGTGGTGGGGATGAAGAGTACATTCGAATGATGTCTGGCTCCATCGTTCAATTGCTTTCAAATACTTAATTTACACCTGGAAAAAAAAAAAAGATTTTTTTTAAGGGAACAGATTACATATAACAAAGTCATTCAGAAACTTCGAAACAGTGTAAATTTACACTGCTCTGCTTTTTATTTTTTAAACTATTTTTCTGTAAAGCAATTATCCTTCAATTAAAAATTAAATAAAAAATTTAAAAAACCTAAAAAAAATCAACTATTTTTATCTTAGGTAAGATTACACAGCTATATATAATGGCAAAAACAAAACAAAACAAAACACCTTTTACAGTGTATGTTTCCGAGGGCATTGGTAGCAGATTACTGAATCTGAGGATTTCAGAAAATTTCAAATAAATACTTACAAAGGTACATTTATGAGAGTCTCTCTGGGGGCACTTGCTTGTTCTCTTAGACTCTCCTTCTAGTTCACTGGGGACTCAGGGCTTGCCTTGTGGATTTGTAGGAGTTCTTTATAAATAAAATGAAAATTCTTTCTCTAATAATGGCTGTATATATTTTCTTCAATTTGCTTTTCAATATTTATTTCTGACTCAAGTTAATTTTTTCTAATTTTAAAGACTTTATTTTTTCAGAGAAGCTTTAGGTTCACAACAGAATTGAGCAGAAGATATAGAAACTTCCATACGGATCCTAACCCCATTAATTTGCATAGTCTCCTCTGTTATGAACATCTTCTACTGAAGTGGTATATTTGTTACTACTGATGAACCTACACCGACACATCATTGCCCAAAGTCCATAGCTCATATCAGGGTTCATTCTTGGTGCTAGCATTCCGAGTTTGGACAAATGCATAGAGACATGCACCCACCATTACAGTACGACACAGAGTGGTGTCACTGTCCCCCAAACACTGCATTCCACCTACTCTATTCATCTCTCCCTCTCCCCTACCCTGGTAACCACGGATTTTCTGTCTCCAGAGTTCTGCTTTTTCTAGAATGTTATATAATTAGAATTACAGAGTATGCAGCTTGTATATATTTATGATTGGCTTCTTTCACTTAGTAACATGTATTGAAGGTTCTTCCTCAATGTCTTTTCATGGCTTGAAAACTTTATTTTCTTAAACTATTGAATGTTATTCCATTACCTGAATATACCACAGTTTAATTTTTTGTAACTTTCCATTTTGAAATTGCTTAGGGCTCACAAGAAGCTGTAAACACAGTACAGAGAGTTCTCTGCATGCTCTCACCCAGTTTCCCTCGGTAAGAACACGGTGAACAACAATGGCACACAACCAAACCTGAAACAGACGTCCGTGTAGCCTACTAAACCAGCCTCACAGCTTGGTTAGATCTCATCACGTTTCCTTTCTTAGGGTGTCTGCACAGTTTTATGAAACTGATCATACGTGCAGATTAGATTTCACTGTCACTATAATTGGGGTTAGAACTGTTGCAAAAATAGTTCAATAATACCTGTATAAAGTCCTTTGTGTGATCCCTAAATAGTCATGCCCTTCCATAAACCCGAACTGTTGGAAACCACTAATCTATTCTCCATCATTATAATTTTGCTATGTCAAGAGCGTTATCTAAATGGAATTATGTAATATGTAACCCTGTGGAGTTGGCTTTTTCACTCAGCTTAATGCCCTCAAGATCCATCCATGTTGCTGTATGTATCCACAGTTCATTCCTTTTTATTACTAAGTAGTATTCCACTATTTAACTTCTATGCAGAGTACTTTACGAGAAATGCTGGGCTGGAAGAAGCACAAGCTGGAATCAAGATTGCCAGGAGAAATATCAAGAACCTCAGATATGCAGATGACACCACCCTTATGGCAGAAAGTGAAGAGGAACTAAAAAGCCTCTTGTTGAAAGTGAAAGAGGAGAGTGAAAAAGTTGGCTTAGAGCTCAACATTCAGAAAACGAAGATCATGGCATCTGGCCCCATCACTTCTTGGGAAATAGATGGGGAAACAGTGTCAGACTTTATTTTTTTGGGCTCCAAAATCACTGCAGATGGTGACTGCAGCCATGAAATCAAAAGATGCTTACTCCTTGGGAGAAAATTTATGACCAACCTAGATAGCATACTCAAAAGCAGAGACATTACTTTGCCAACAAAGGTCCGTCTAGTCAAGGCTATGGTTTTTCCAGTAGTCATGTATGGATGTGAGAGTTGGACTGTGAAGAAGGCTGAGCGCCGAAGAATTGATGCTTTTGAAGTGTGGTGCTGGAGAAGACTCTTGAGAGTCCCTTGGACTGCAAGGAGATCCAACCAGTCCATTCTGAAGGAGATCAACCCTGGGATTTCTTTGGAAAGAATGATGCTAAAGCTGAAAGTTCAGTACTTTGGCCACATCATGCAAAGACTTGACTGACTGGAAAAGACTCTGATGCTGGGAGGGATTGGGGGCAGGAGGAGAAAGGGACGACAGAGGATGAGATGACTGGATGGCATCACTGACTCGATGGACATCAGTCTGAGTGAACTCCGGGAGTTGGTGATGGACAGGGAGGCCTGGCGTGCTGCGATTCATGGGGTCACAAAGAGTTGGATGCAACTGAGCGACTGAACTGAACTGATTCCACTATATAGATGTCATCAAGTTTGTTTTTCTATTCACTCCATATAAGACATCTAGGTTATTTTCAGTATTTTTAAAACTACAAGTAAAGCTGCTATGAACATTTGTGTACAGACTCTTACGTGAACATGAGTTCTCATTTCTTTAAGATGAATACTCAGGACTGCAAAGGCTGGGTCACATGGTAAGTGTGTAATTAATGTTATAAGCCAAACTGTCTTTCCAAGTTAATTTTTAAGGGGCCAAATTGATTTTCCATTAGTAGTTTTCTTCATTATTTTGCTGTCATAAAGGCTTAAATTTAATAAATATTCAATTTTCTTCTATTTTACAGGGTTTTTTTTTTACATTTAATACATTTACAATTTATTTTGGCATATGGTCTAAAGCAAAGGTCTAAGTGAATTTTTTCATAACTAGCAATTATCACAGTCACATTTCTTGAATAATTCTTCCCAGGCCTGTTAGTTTATGATATCGCCTTTTTTTTTTTTTAAACACATTCAATTCTTAAATGGAATCTGTGTATGAGTTATTATTTTCCTCTGTACTAAACAGTCAACAGTGTCACAAGACAGATTTATCAGTAAAAGGAAAGGGAAGATTAATATCAAAGTCCTAGAATAAAAACAATGCATAAACAATAAATTGATCCTCATAGTTGTCAAGTTAGACACAAGAGGAAATTGTTTACTACAAAATTCAACCAGTTTTGCAAGATAACAACAATAAATTCTTTCAACTCTCAGGATAAAATTTCTTAAGATCTTCCAGTTTTAGAGAGAAGGTGCCTTATAAACCACATAATTTAATTTAGAGAGGAGGAAAATGAGGCTCACTGATAAGCAACTTTACTGAGTTATATAGATGGTTAGCAGAAAACGGCTTCAGAATACAAAACGATCTTTAGTTTAATACTGGTCAGTGCTGAGAGAAATAAGCAAGTCAGAAGAAAAAAGATCCTATTGTAATATATCTACTTTAAATTGTTTACCTTATGAAATCAGCATTATAAAGAAGGAAATAACTGCTTTAGTTCCAAGATACTTTTTTTCCCTGCTGATTTAAAGAGAAAATCATACACACAGTAAAAGATACACATAAATTCTATTTTCTTCCCTTGTTGAGCTTCCTGATAACTCCTTCTATTGCTGGGTGTACAAGGTCATTTGGCCTCTAACAGTTTCCCTACAATGATGAAGTTCCTAGTGTTTAAAAATACTCTCCAATTGTTAATGAAAGTGTGGAGAGAAGGACACTTGCACACACACACAGAAGGCAATTTGGCTATACTATATCAACTCTTGGAGAAAGCAATGGCACCCTACTCCAGTACTCTTGCCTGGAAAATCCCATGGGCAGAGAAGCCTGGTGGGCTGCAGTCCATGGGGTCTCGAAGAGTCAGATACGACTGAGCGACTCCACTTTCACTTTTCACTTTCATGCACTGGAGAAGGAAATGGCAACCCACTCCAGTGTTCTTGCCTGGAGAATCCCAAGGATGAAGGAGCCTGGTAGGCTGCCATCTATGGGGTCGCACAGAGTCAGACACGACTGAAGTGACTTAGCGGCATATGAACTCTATTTTTTTTTTTTTTCATTAACATGCTCCAGAGAGATTACATAAGCAAATTATGCCATATCATTACAATAGGATCCTTCTGAATCTTTTTAATATAATTCCTTTTTTAAATTTAAAAGCAATCATAATGATGCAGACAGGTCAAAAGGACACAAAAACCAGCTTGAAGGGGTTACTACTGTTTAAATCAGGGACAACTTCAGGATCAAAATAAATATGATGATGGATTATAATTCACTGAATAAAATAATAAACTATCAGCCCTCATGGATATAAACATGTAAATGAATAAACTGAAAGTTAGATTAGGAACAAGATATTGCACAGCTTCAAAATACCTCCCCACAACATACTTATTACAAAGGGAACAAGGGTAACTTTCCCTTGGTGAAGACTGACACTTAGATTAAGTGATCAAAGTCAGTATCATTAGAAGCAGAAATACAGAAATCATGCATCACTCTATAAGATGCAATGAGGGCACAGAATCCTTTATGGAATTCCTGCCAAAAACACACAGTCTGACTCAATTCATAAGGAAACTTCAGACAAATTCAAACTGAGAGAGAATCTATGAAACAACTGGTCTATAATAATCTTCAAAAGTATCAATGCCATGAAAGTAACAGAAAAATTGGAAAACTGTTCCAGATTGAAGTTGACTAAAGAGCTGTAGCAAGTAAATACTACACTTGATTCTCAACTGGCTCCCCTTTTTATAAAGGTCATTAATGGATGACTGTGAGACTTGAATAGAGCCCAAGGATTAGCAGCAATGCTTTCTTGATTTTGATGGTAGTGTTGTGGTTATGTAAGAGAAGTTCTATTCTGGGGAAAAAAAAAATTTTTTATAAGTTTCTGATTACTGCAAGATGAAAAATGAAAAAAGTTAAAAGCATCCCAGGAGATTTATGCTTGCATTTAAATATGCCTATTTTATAATAAAATGTGTTACTTATACAATAATAATGCTTTATTAAAAATTACAGCAGATATGCATAAAATTTACCAAATTTAAACCACTTTTAAGTGTACGGTTCAGTGGCTTTAAGTGTATTGACACTGTTGTACAACCATCACCAGTATCAATATCTAGAACTTTTTTATCCTCCAAAACATCAAAGTGCCATTGTACTCACTAAATGACAACTCCCCATTCTCCATCCCCATCCCCTAGCTCCTGAAGCCACCATTCTACTTTCTGTCTCTAGGAATTTTGACTACTCTAGGTGCCTCCTGTAAGAAGAATCATGCAGTATTTGTTCTTCTGTAACTGGTTTACTTCACTTTCCATGATGTCCTCAAGGTTTATACATATTGCAGCATGTGTCAGAATTGCATTCTTTTTAAGGTTGAATATGATCCTATTCTATGTGATCTATCATCTGCTGATGGACAGATGGGTTGGTTCCACATTTTGGCTACTGTGAATCATGCTTCCATGAATGTGAGTGTATAACATACCTTATTTTTTAAAACGTTTTACTTTGAAAGAATAAAAGATGAACGAAGTTGCAAAAATGGTTAAGTCCTGTGCACCCTTCACCCAGCTCCTTCTAATGGTGACATCTCAGATAGTTCTAGCATAACAGCAAAACTGGAAACACTGGTATCACCATCAGCTGAACTACAGACCTTTATTCTGTTTTCACCATTAAAAAAAAAAGGAAAAAAAACTTGCATTCTTTTGTGTTTGTGTATAGTTCAATTTTATGCCATGTACAGATCTATGTAACCACCAGTATCAAGATATAGACCTGCCCCTACTCTTCCAACCCATTCCTGTCCCTGTTGAGGTTGTTCAGTTGCTCAGCTGTGTCCAACTCTTTGCGACCCCAGGGACTGTAGCATGCCAAGGTTCCCTGTCCTTCACTACATCCTGGAGTTTGTTCAAACTCGTGTCCATTGCGTCAGTGATGCCATTCAACCACCTCATCCCCCTTTTCCTCCTGTCCTCAATTTTTGTCACCATCAGGATCTCTTCCAATGAGTTGGCTCTTTGCATCAGGTGGCCAAAGTGTTGGAAGTTTAGCTTCAGCATCAGTCCTTCCAATGAATATTCTGGGCTGATTTCCTTTAGGATTGACTGGTTTGATCTCCTTGCAGTCCAAGGGATTCTCAAGAGTCTTCTTCATCACCACTGTTCAAAAGCATCAATTTTTTGTCACTCAGCCTTCTTTATGGTCCAGCTCTCACATTCATACGTAACTACTGCAAAAACCATAGCTTTGATATATGGACCTTTGATGGCAAAGTGATGTCTCTGCTTTTTAATACACTGTCCCTGGGCAACTACTAATCTATTCTACATCTCTTTTAATTTTATGAAAAGTGTTATGTAAACAGAATCATACAGCATGTAACCTTTTGAGGTTGACTTTTTTCATTCAGTATAATGCATTAAGGTCCGGGGCTGGATGAAACACAATCTGGAATCAAGATTGCTGGGAGAAACATCAATAACTTTAGATATGCAGATAACACCACCCTTATGGCAGAAAGCAAAGAAGAACTAAACAGCCTTTTGATGAAAGAGGAGAGTGAAAAAGCTGGCTTAAAACTCAACATTCAGAAAACTAAGATCATGGCATCTAGTCCCATCACTTCAAGGGAAATAGATGGGGAAACAGTGGAAACAGTGTCAGACTTTATTTTCTTGGGCTCCAAAAATCACTGCAGATGGTGATGGCAGCCATGAAATTAAAAGATGCTTACTTCTTGGAAGAAAAGTTATGACCAACCTAGATAGCATATTCAAAAGCAGAGACATTACTTTGCTGACAAAGGTCCGTCTAGTCAAAGCTATGGTTTTTCCAGTAGTCATGTATGGATGTCAGAGTTGGACTATAAAGAAAGCTGAGCGCCAAAGAACTGATGCTCTTGAACTGTGGTGTTGAAGACTCTTGAGAGTCCCTTGGGGTTGTGGTAAGAACTGCTTGAGTAGATGAATACTGGAGTGGGTTCAGTTCAGTGACTCAGTCATGTCCGACTCTTTGTACCTAGATAGCATATTCAAAAGCAGAGACATTACTTTGCTGACAAAGGTCCGTCTAGTCAAAGCTATGGTTTTTCCAGTAGTCATGTATGGATGTCAGAGTTGGACTATAAAGAAAGCTGAGCGCCAAAGAACTGATGCTCTTGAACTGTGGTGTTGAAGACTCTTGAGAGTCCCTTGGGGTTGTGGTAAGAACTGCTTGAGTAGATGAATACTGGAGTGGGTTCAGTTCAGTGACTCAGTCATGTCCGACTCTTTGTGACCACATGGACTGCAGCATACCAGGCTTCCCTGTCCATCACCAACTCATTAATAATACATACACTAATAGTGTATTTAAATAGTATTTATAATAAAGATGCTAAAGACATTTACATACAGGTTTTTGTGGTGAACACAGGTTCTTATTTCTCTGGGATAACTGAGCAAGCATAGGATCACTGGATCTTATGTTCAGTTCAGTTCAGTTGCTCAGTCGTGTCCGACTCTGCGACGCCATGAATCGCAGCACGCCAGGCCTCCCTGTCCATCACCAACTCCCGGAGTTCACTCAGACTCACGTCCATTGAGTCCGTGATGCCATCCAGCCATCTCATCCTCTGTCGTCCCTTTCTCCTCCTGCCCCTAATCCCTCCCAGCATCAGAGTCTTTTCCAATGAGTCAACTCTTCACATGAGGTGGCCAAAGTACTGGAGTTTCAGCTTTAGCATCATTCCTTCCAAAGAAATCCCAGGGCTGATCCCCTTCAGAATGGATTGGTTGGATCTCCTTGCACTCCAAGGGACTCTCAAGAGTCTTCTCCAACACCACAGTTCAAATCTTCACAGTCCAACTTTCACATCCATACATGACCACTGGAAAAACCATAGCCTTGACTAGATGGACCTTTGTTGGCAAAGTAATGTCTCTGCTTTTGAATATGCTATCTAGGTTGGTCATAACTTTTCTTCCAAAGAGTAAGCGTCTTTTAATTTCATGGCTGCAATCAACATCTGCAGTAATTATGGACAGAGGTTTGTGACACTGAACAGGAGACAGGGATCAAGACCATCCCCATGGAAAAGAAATGCAAAAAAGCAAAATGGCTGTCTGAGGAGGCCTTACAAATAGCTCTGAAAAGAAGTGAAAAGCAAAGGAGAAAAGGAAAGATATAAGTATCTGAATGCAGAGTTCCAAAGAATAGCAAGAAGAGATAAGAAAGCCTTCTTCAGCGATCAATGCAAAGAAATAGAGGCAAACAACAGAATGGGAAAGACTAAAGATCTCTTCAAGAAAATTAGAGATACCAAGGGAACATTTCATGCAAAGATAGGCTCGATAAAGGACAGAAATTGTATGGACCTAACAGCAGCAGAAGATATTAAGAAGAGGATCTTATGTTAGCACATGTTTAGTTTGGTAAAAAAACTGCCAAACTATTTTTGAGAGTGCTATATCATTTTACATTCTTATAACATTTTATTTGTAAAGGACCATCTGTGATGTTTAAGTAGAATCTGTTCATGGTTAATCTACTGCCTTTTCTATTGTTTGAAAAATGAAACATTTTATTGTTTTCAGGCTTACTTCAAACTGGGATTTTAAGGCAAATACAAAGATCTGAATCAGGAACTTTGTAACCAACAACAGAAAGTAGTTTTTCTTCTTGTTCCACTTTAGCAAGGTATTCTCTCCCTCCTCCTTAGCTGTGACAGGCTTTCTGAGACCTCCGGACTACGAACGTTTCCACACTCCTCAAAACTGTGTCACCTATTGATGAGAAGAACATGAGTTGCACATTCACTTCAGCAGGTCTTGGCTTGGGTCCAACTCACCCTTCAGAAACCTGAGAGTGCCACTGTTCCTGGGTTTCAGCCAAGAATGCCAACCAGCCAGTGTGGAGGAGGCCTGAAATTTTCCAGAAAATTCTTGTGTGCCCGGGCCAATTCAGTAAAATTTGTTAACGGAAGTATATTTGTTCATTTTAGCTGAAGTGTAGTGAATTTAAATATTAAGTCTGATTTAAACAAATTTTTTTTTTAACCACAGGAAAATATGGATTTTTAAGTAGTTCTTTCTACCGAACAGAAGCAAAGATGAGGTGACATTAATACTGTGCCTGGCACACAACCACCTCAGTAAATATTTCTTCATCCTTAATGAACTACTTACTTCACACACAAGGAGTCCTATCTATTATCCAATTTCTTTACAATCTGAACAAGCACTTGTGTGTGTGTGCATGTGTGTTTTGCAGGGAAGCGGGGTATGCTCAACTTGCCTTTTTCTTGTCTCCTGATTCCAAGACTGTTAGAGGCCAGTAAACAAGTAACAGGGATATCTAGGAAAGACTGAAGTCACAGTTTACACAAGGCTCTCATGGCTGAGTAGTAATGGTAGTCCTAAAGGCAGTCAGAGCAACCCTGTGTCAGAGTGGCAGCCAGGCAGACAGGGGATACAGTGAGTAAAGGTGATTCAGAATTCATCTCTCTCAAGAGGAAGAGCCACATTTGTTTAATGAGCTCTAGTCACAAGTCTGAAATGGTCTTGGGAAAAAAAAGATGGTGAGTCTCCAGGCTGAAAGCTCTGGGCTCAAGGGGCAAGATGGGCTTGGGAAGGCAAAGCAATGAAAAGAGGGATGGGGCTGATCATTTAAGACTATCAATCCATTTAAAAATAGTTTCTCAAGAAGCACAAAGTTGGAGGACTTAACCTAACCAGATACCAAGCATTGGTTTAAAGCTATGTGGCCAGGTGATAACCAAGATGCCAGTGCAGAGTGGTGGGGGGGAAGAAGAGGCTTTCAACAAATGGTGCTAGATCATCAACTGGGAGAAAAAATCTTTGATTCTACCTAATATCTTACTCAAAAGTTAGTACCATACAGAGTGTAGGCCTAAATGTGAAAGGTAAAATAATCAGCCTTCTAGGAGGTAATTTAAGAGATTATTTTCATGACTTCAGGGAAGGTAAGGTGCTTTAAACAAGTAATAGAAAGCAATCATAAAAGAAAAAATTGATAAATTGGACTCAAGGTTAAAAATGTCTGTCAGGAGAACATTAAGAGAATGAAAAGCAAGACACTGTCTGGAAGAAGATATTTGCAATACATGTAACTGTCAAAGAACTCATATCCAGAATATGCAAAAATTCCTACAAATCAATATGAGATAATCTAAAAGAAAAATGGCCAAAATATTTAGACAAAGAGTATTTCACAAAGGAGGATGTCCAAAAAGTGAATAAGCATATGAAAAGTCATCAGGGAAATGCACATTAAAACCACAACAAAAACACAACATACCCACTAGGATGGCTAAAATCAGACCATTTAAACTATGGCCACTGATGGCAAAGACTAGAGCAACTGGGATTTTCATTCTTTAATGGCGGGAGTGTAAACTGGTATGCCCACTTGGAGAATGGCTCAGAAGTATTTACTAAAACTATACCAGGTTTATATCCCACAAAAGCAAGTATTTACATGTGCTAAAAGACACGCACAAGACCGTTCTTGACCAACTTTATTCTTAACTGAAAATAACCTAAATGTACATCAACAGAATGGTTAAAATAAACCACGGTATAAGCAAACATGGCAATGAAATGAATTATTACTACAACAATACAGATGAGTATTACAGACATAATGTACAAAATAAACCAGATAACTATATATAAAATTCACATTGCATGATTCCATTTCTATGTGGTTCCAAAGACACAAAACTGATCTATGATGGTAATTCAGAATAGTGGTTACCTGATGCTGGGAAAGACTGAAGGCAGGAGGAGAAGGGGACAACAGAGGATGAGCTGGTTGGATGGCATTACCGACTCGACAGATATGAGTATGAGTAAGCTCTGGGAGTTGGTGATGGACAGTGAAGCCTGGTGTGTTGCGGTCCATCGGGTCGCAGAGTCGGACACAACTGAGCGACTGAACTGAACTGATAGGGAGGGGTAGAATACTGACTGAAGAGCGGCACTGAAGAGCCTGCTAACAGAGATAATGTTATTGTCTCTCCACTGGGTAGTATTTATACTGGCACATACTTTTATAAAAATTCATCCTGTTGTACACTTACGGTTTGCGTGCTTTGCTGTGCGTATGCTATATGTCAAAAAGTGTTTCTCAGAAAATCAACATATTTAGATTAACAGCAGTTATGTTACAAGCGAATGACTATATGACCATAGTTAAAAATATATCACTATAGAAAAAACTTTTTTTGCTTATTAATACCTTGCCTTATCCAGGGATATAAATATAAGGCTATATTGATAGAGATATAATATGTCTCAAGAGGTAGTATGGTATGAGGGCAAGATCTTGGATCTAGAGTTAGACGAGTCCAGGTTTAGGTTCTGGTTTCCCTGTTTACTAACTATATGAGTTTGCCCTCTCTGAGCCTTCAGTTTCCTATCTATAAAAAGTGGCTAGCAGCTCCTACTCTACAATGCTGTTATGAGGATTTTAGATAACAGACCTTAAGTACCTGGCACATTCTGTATACTCAGTAAGTTATCAACTATCATCACATTTAAACTTATACCCAAGCCTGTGGCTCAAATCACAATCTAGCCTTAACAAGATCTAAGCCAGTGTTCGCTTACTTGGCTCAAACATTCACACTACTCTGCAGAGACTTTTAAAAGGTCACTAAGGGACTGCCTTGGTGGTCCAGTGGTTTAGACTTTGTGCTTCCAATGTGGGGTGGGGAGCAGGTTAGGTTCAACCACTGATTAGGAACTAAGATCCCACATGCTACATGGTGCAGTCAAAAAATTTAAAAATAAAACAGAATCACACAGCTTAAAAGGTCACTGAAACAATAAATCATTCAAGAAAA
Source organism: Aepyceros melampus (assembly GCA_006408695.1). NCBI lineage: Eukaryota > Metazoa > Chordata > Mammalia > Artiodactyla > Bovidae > Aepyceros > Aepyceros melampus. The sequence continues at coordinate 283,032 of SJXQ01000208.1, read as the reverse complement.
CTATTAGTAACCACATTAAAGATACAGGAAGTTGACTTTATTTCTAATTTCTATAACCAATCCCAAGAAAATATGAAACAATGCCCAAGGTTAAAGGACTGAGACCATAACCTCTGAACTAATTCAAAGGACCAGTAGTAGTTTGTTAAAAGATAGAGGCTTTGAAATAGGACAGTGTAACCCAAAAGTTCTCACCAGTAGTACTTTGAAGGATACTGACTGTAGATACTTCCAAGTTAGAGGAAAGACCACAAGAGGAAAAACTTCTAAGCAGGTGCTTAGAATGATTCTGCATACTTCTCTGAGAGAGAGAGAATCCTCAACCAAACCTCCGTCCTTCATCATCCACACAAAGTACCCCTTACCCAAAGAATCTTAAGCACACATTTGGTGGTAATGGCGGGGTCTCTTAAAAGGCCCTCTAGGGAATCCCAGAATCATCCATTGAGAGTTCCTTCTGGACAAACTAAAAACTCACCAAAGAGAAATCCCCATCTTTTACAACAGTGGTCCCCAAACCTCTGGCAACAGGGACCGGTTTCATGGAAGAAAGTTTCTCCACGGTGGGGGAAGGGGATAGCGTAGGAGGTAATGTGAGAGAGATGGGAGCGGCAGATGAAGCTCCCACTCACTTGTTGCTCACTGCCTGCTGTGTAGCCCGGTTCTCAACAGGCCAAGGACTGACATTGGTTAGGGAACAGGTCCAAGGTCTGGGGATTGGGGATCCCTGTTTTATAGGACACCAGCCCAGCTTAATCAATGTATACATCAACTTTCAAGGCCAGACAGCACTTCCAGATGATGTAATCCAGCTTTACCAAGAACCCTTCACCCCAAACACATTTTTATAGTGACTGAGTTGGAAGTGGATGGTTGTGGTGAAGAACACAAGCAGAAAGGTTAGTGGTAAGAAAAGGGAAAAGATAACTGTATCTGAACTTATGCTACTGACTTAAATAGTACAAACAACACTGCTACTGCTTAGTCACGTCAGTCGTGTCCGACTCTGTGTGACCCCATAGACGGCAGCCCACCAGGCTGCCGTCCCTGGGACTCTCCAGGTAAGAACACTGGAGTGGATTGCCATTTCCTTCTCCAGGGCATGAAAGTGAAAAGTGAAAGTGAAGTCACTCAGTTGTGCCCAACTCCTTGTGACCCCATGGACTGTAGCCTACCAGGCTCCGCTGTCTATGGGATTTCCCAGGCAAGAGTACTGGAGTGGACTAGCAAGCCTTATTTAATGGAACACACACACACACACACACACACACACGACCTTTTTCCCACAATATGTTTGAGGTTTATAATTAATCACTTGTTTAAAAAAAAATCTACTTTTTTTCAGAAAAATCAAAGAAAATATTATATAAACAATTAACATCAATTTGCATTACAAATGTTGCCTATTATTTCAGTAGTCCAAATTATTTAAATCTTTACTGTAATATCCTCATGGGAGTTTTCAGATACTATCACTATCAAAATGCACTGTCAATGAATCCTCCCAACCTACATTCCTGCTTAGAAGTCATCTTGTCATAAAAAAACAAAAGAAAAAATTTTCTTCTGAGCCATACGAAGATTTAAATTTAGTTAACTCTTTGTTTTCAATACATCTAGGGATGCCTGGGACATGATGTCACAAAAGTTTTCATGCTTCTAAAATTTTAAATCTATAAAATGATAATTTTCGATTCTCTTTTTGAGTGGTTTATTCTCAGCATATTAAATTGTTCAGTCACTAAGTGGTGTCCGACTCTTTGCAATCCCACAGACAGCCAGGCTTCCCTGAAGAGACTGCTCTAACTCATGTCCATTGAGTTAGTGATGTCATGGGGCTCAATGGTGGCTAGCAAAACACGGTGTTCAATGGTGGCTAGCAAAACAAAGAGAGCCCCTAAAAATAAAATCTTTTTAGTAAAGACCTCAGAAAGGTGATGGTGTTTGTTTCATTTTAGGATTATCATCCTTCCTTCAACATAGGGTGCAAACTTTAAGACTACTTAATAAAACTCCCACAAGCTGAGTATTTTTCAGAGACCTCAGAATTTCTCTGAACTTGCCATTTTAAAAACAAAAATCCAAGACACTACTGGCATCACCTGTATCAATAATACACAATATTATTTAAAATATCTGTCAAATAAATAGTATATTCCACATACTTTCATTTCCTGCTTCCATCAATAACAATATTAATACTACTTTGGCACTATGTATCAATACTTATGTGAGAAGCACTCGTGAATTATCTCTTTCAGTCCTCACACTATAGTATGAGATATAAATGATTATATTCATTTTACAGATAAGTTTCCTGAAACATCCACAACAATTTGGAAAGAGAAAAAAAGGTGCTTATAAGGTAAGATGAAGAAAGTATAATCAACAAAAATGCCAAGAAGTGAATCTCTTATTTCAATATTAATGTACATAGTGGCAAAAATGTGGCAAATAATGAAAATAAGCAGCAAAATATCTTTATATCTAAGTTGAGCATGAGTGCTCAGTTACATCTGACTCTTTGTGACACCATGGACCTTAGCCTGCCAGGCTTCTCTGTCATAGAATTTTCCAGGCAAGAATACTGGACTGGGTTACCATTTCCTACTCTAGGGGATCTTCCTGACCCAGGGATCAAACTCAAGTGTCCCATGTCTCCAGCACTGGCAGGCAGATTTTTCAAAAGACAAGGCTGCCAAAAGCGACAACTTAATTATTTGTCTTCCTGGTTTTGATGTAAGGATGAATCACAAAAGTAAAAATATCCTATATGTAAGATAAATGACACCCAGAGCAGCAGCAAAATACATTTACTCTTCAATCAATTCCTGAAAGATGATGCTGTGAAAGTGCTGCACTCAATATGCCAGCAAATTTGGAAAACTCAGCAGTGGCCACAGGACTGGAAAAGGTCCGTTTTCATTCCAATTCCAAAGAAAGGCAATGCCAAAGAATGCTCCAACTACTGCACAATTGCACTCATCTCACATGCTAGTAAAGTAATGCTCAAAATTCTCCAAGCCAGACTTCAGCAATACGTAAACCGTGAACTCCCTGATGTTCAAGCTGGTTTTAGAAAAGGCAGAGGAACCAGAAATCAAATTGCCAACATCCGCTGGATCATGGAAAAAGCAAGAGAGTTCCAGAAAAACATCTATTTCTGCTTTATTGACTATGCCAAAGCCTTTGACTGTGTGGATCACAGTAAACTTAGCTCAACATTCAGAAAACGAAGATCATGGCATCTGGCCCCATCACTTCATGGGAAATAGATGGGGAAACAGTAGAAACAGTGTCAGACTTTGTTTTTTTGGGCTCCAAAATCACTGCAGATGGTGACTGCAGCCATGAAATTAAAAGACGCTTACTCCTTGGAAGAAAAGTTATGACCAACCTAGATAGTATATTCAAAAGCAGAGACATTACTTTGCCAACTAAGGTCCGTCTAGTCAAGGCTATGGTTTTTCCTGTGGTCATGTATGGATGTGAGAGTTGGACTGTGAAGAAGGCTGAGCACCGAAGAATTGATGCTTTTGAACTGTGGTGTTGGAGAAGACTCTTGAGAGTCCCTTGGACTGCAAGGAGATCCAACCAGTCCATTCTGAAGGAAATCAACCCTGGGATTTCTTTGGAAGGAATGATGCTAAAACTGAAGCTCCAGTACTTTGGCCACCTCATACGAAGAGTTGACTCATTGGAAAAGACCCTGATGCTGGGAGGGATTGGGGGCAGGAGGAGAAGGGGATGACCGAGGATGAGATGGCTGGATGGCATCACGGACTCAATGGATGTGAGTCTGAGTGAACTCCGGGAGTTTGTGATGGACAGGGAGGCCTGGCGTACTGCGATTCATGGGGTCGCAAAGAGTCGGACACGACTGAGCGACTGAACTGAACTGAACTGAAACAGCGGTAAGAGTTATTATGGAAGCTAGTTTTCAAAAATTTCTAAGAGCTTTTCTTTGGTTGTATACTTTAACCTTCTATGCAAATCCATAAGTACTGTACTTATTTGTATGGTTTTACAGCAAAAAATAAAACAAGATAAATAAAAATATTAGAAACTAGAAACTGTTTTTTCTTTAACTTGTTATATCAACAGACCATATTTAAGAGTTTACTAGCCATTTTCCCCAGCAGGTTTAGTTCAGTTCAGTTGCTCAGTCATGTCCGACTCTTTGTGACCCACAGACTGCAACACACCAGGCTTCCCTGTCCATCACCAACTCCCAGAGCTTACTCAAACTCATGTCCATTGAGTCAGTGATGCTATCCAACCATCTCATCCTGTCCTTTCCTTCTCTTCTCGCCTTCAATCTTTCCGAGCATCAGGGCCTTTTCAAATGAGTCAGTTCTTCGCATCAGGTGGTCAAAGTATTGGAGTTTCAGTTTCAGAATCAGTCCTTCCAATGAACACCCAGGACTGATCTGCTTTAGGATGGACCGGCTGGATTTCCTTGCTGTCCAAGGGACTCTCAAGAGTCTTCTCCAACACCACAGTTCAAAAGCATCAATTCTTTGGTGTTCAGCTTTACTTATAGTCCAACTTTCACATTCATATATGACTACTGGAAAAACCATAGCTTTGACTAGATGGACGTTTGTTGGCAAAGTAATGTCTATGCTTTTTAATATGCTGTCTAGATTCGTTATAACTTTCTTCCAAGGAGCCAAGTGTCTTTTAATTTCTCAGAAGATACTTCAACTTAAAATTGAATAAATGACACTGGTGATGGACAGGGAGGCCTGGCGTGCTGCGATTCATGGGGTTGCAAAGATACGGACACAACTGAGCGACTGAACTGAACTGCTGATAACAAAGGGAATGGAAGAGAAGCAGCAGTGCAGGCAGATGCATTAGCCCTCAGAAAGCCATTTTTCTCCTAGTACCTTCTGCTCTTATATAGTTGCAGAATAAATTAAGTACTCTAATTTTCCACCTTAATATCCCTGAGATGTTACACTGAAAGTAGAATCTAAAAACAGACACTATTTCAATTTCATGTCCCTTCACTAAATCTTGCTTACATTCACAGTATTGTGTACAGATAAACCCTGGACCTTCTGTTTTCTTTCTCAGCTGCTTGCTCAGGGGGCTCTTTTTAAATTCTCCATTAATACTGATGCTTTCAGTCAGTAAATGTTCCAGAATCTTCCATCCTCAAACAAATCAGAGTGAAACAAAACAAACCCCTCCCTTCTGTGCCCTTTTAGCTCTCCTCGTCCTCCTCACCACCAAGCTGCTTGAAAAGGCCCTGTCTACTCACTATCTCTACTTCCTAACCTCCCATTCACTCCTCAACCCAGCACAATCTGGCTTCCACCCTATCACTCCACTGAAACTGCTCTTTCAAGAATCACTTTGAGTGCAAAAGACTAAAAAGACGGTGCAGGCACAGGCCTATGCTGCTGGCCACTGCATCCTCAGGGCCTGGCTCACACTACTTCGGTTCCTTCTGGGGCACATAGTCCACTGACCTCTCTTTTGTTTTCAAAGCCCACAAAGTACGGTTTGGGGATTTGTTTCTCAGCATAAGGGGAGGTGTCAGCCAGAGCATCACCAGAGTGTGATACTACTCTGGCTGTTGCTGTTTAGTTGCTGAGTCGTGTCTGACTCTTTGTGACCCCATGGGCTATAACCTGTCAGGCTCCTCTGACCATGGAATTCTCCCGGCAAGAAACTGGAGTGGGTTGCCACTTCCTTCTCCAGGGGATCTTCCCGACCCAGGGACTAAACCTGGGTCTCCTACTTGGCAGGCGGATTCTTTACTGCTGAGCCACCTGGGAAGTCTGATACTACTCAGGGCAGAAAGCTGCTGGGAGCAGAGAGCAGGAGCAAGGGAAATTAGCTGACTGAAACTACTCTGAGCAGTCAGCTAATTTCCTTTGCTCCTTGTTCTCTGTTCCCAGCAACTTTCTTTAGTACTTCATGTAAATTTTCCACAGATTTTGCCATCAGCTGACAAGAATAACTGACACACGCTGGAAGAAATTCTCACTGTAAAGTTTTAAATTAGCATTCTGGTCAAGACTAGTGAAGAGTTCAACCTCCAGAGACCAGGGTATTCTGGGAAAAACAAACAAATCCCAAAACTGTACTTCGTAGGCTTTCAAAACAAAAGACCCACTTTTAGTCTGTAACTAAAATATGTACACCTTGTAAAGCTCTTGGCAGCTGCCCTTTCCCTAACAGTGTTGTTACTCTCTATATCATGAATACCTGCTATGAAAGCAATTCATCTTTTGGAGGAAAAAAAGCTAGCAAAAGTTATAAAACTGCAACCAAATGCAGTTAAAATTCAATTATCTGAACTAATAAGAAAGAAAGTAATGTCCAAGATAATCTAAAACTCACAAATTTGGCCTTAAAATATGACCTATGGAACAGAAGATTTACCTCACAAATGATGTCTTTCCCGAGTACTGTTAGTTTTAATTTGTTCCCTGCTGCTGCTGCTACTGCTGCTGCTAAGTCGCTTCAGTTGTGTCCGACTCTGTGCGACCCCAGAGATGGCAGCCCATCAGGCTCCCCCGTCCCTGGTATTCTCCAGGCAAGAACTGGAGTGGGTTGCCATTTCCTTCTCTAATACATGAAAGGGAAAAATGAAAATGAAGTTGCTCAGTCGTGTCCGACTCCTAGCGACCCCATGGACTGCAGCCCACCAGGCTCCTCCGTCCCTGGGATTCTCCAGGCAAGAGTACGGAGTGGGGTGCCATTGCTTTTTGTTCCCTGACCACCCATCAATTGAGAAGATGACCTAGACACATGTGAGGTAACAGAAGGAAACCAGACAATGAACCAGGCTTAGAAATAGCCATAAATTATCCAAAGACAGTAACACATAATGGCTCTCTTGGGGTAGATTAGCATAAAACAAAAGTTTTATATATCTGAAAAAATCAAATGTAAACACATTCCAAAACAGTGCTCATGACCGTGTGTGTATACAGGTAATACAGGTAATAACCATAGGTGGATCTACCTTCACTGAAAACTTTCATGGAAGCTACAGAAGGAATTCCCATGACAAACAAATTTCTAGCTAGCTGACCTTTTAATGTTGTTATGGTGTAAAGTTTTACTTTCTCCTGAGAGATAGAAAGACTAAAAGGGTAAAAAGGAAAAACAAACAAACCCAGACAATATTTATTTTTTGCAATGTACTATTATACTTTTGATTAGAAATGACTTGAGAATTAGCCTATGGATAAAGCCAAATTTTTCAAAAATTTCTCCTCTGTAATTTACAGAAGAAATGTATACAAATTTCACCAAATAGTATTTACTCTTATTCTGTGTACTTTTGATATTTTTAGATTTCATTTTTTTCTTAAAATCTGGTCATGATCCCCTATAACTGATTTTACAAACCAGAAACAAGTCATAACCCAGAAAGCACTTACTCTCTCCTATAATCAGCTTTCTAAGAATAACTCATTTTACAGTCTTGGAGCCATGGCTGAAAGTTTATATAAGAAGCGAAAAAAAAAAAAATCAAAATATCTCTGTACACAATCTTAGCATAGAATTTGTGTTGTTTATGTCATTATGTCTCCAACTGCATCCATTAATTCTGTTCAAGTTTAATTCACCTCACAATAATATTATCATCCTCCTTCCTTCTGATCCACTTCCTCTAAATCCAATTATTGCCTCCAACATATAAGAGGAAAAAGTGCTTTTTAAAACAAAGACCTCTTTGATCTGGTACTTACAAGGACAAAGGATTCTTAAATAATATTATTTGAATGAAACAAGTAATCTGATAAAGTGTTCCCTTTCTCTTTATAGAATTTTGCATAAAAGTAATAAATAATTATTCATTTTTCAAGTTCATACTACCCTCAGTCTAGGAAGCAAGCCACTTTAAAGATAAAATTAAAGATACCACCAGTGGGGGTATATGTCGGTTCACATATTCCAGGCTAATCAGTAATATATCAGAAATTTTATAAGGCATATTCTTCTGATTAAGTAATTTTATCTACAAGAATGTATTCCACAGATGCAGTCATATAAGTATGCAAAAATATTTCCACAAAATGTTAATTCCTGCATTGTTTGTTTTTACAGAAGCAACTGAAAACTTAAAGGGTAAACAGAAACTGTAGCCTTTTTTTTTTTTTTTAAACAAAAAGCTATATTGCTCACAGGGAAAGGCGTTTAAAACACATTTGTAAGTGAAAAAGCCTCACTGAAAAGGCATTCTCTCTTGATTCTCCTACCTATTATATCCTTTCTTTCTCCTCCTCTAGAGGATCTGCTCTTCTGCTTGCCTCATAAATGTCCATGTTCCCCAGGCTTTGGCTTCCTTATATTCTTATCCCTGAGAGATCTCTTCCCCATTTTGTTTGAAAGTATATGCCCAAAATGCCCAAACCTCTAACTGTGGCTGCCTAACCTCTGTACACCCAACTACCTTTCTGAATCTCTCTACATGGATTTCCCACATAGTTCTCATATTCTCCAATTTCAAAACTGAAGTCAACCTCTACTCAAAGAACAAACAGAAACCACTTGTTCTTATACAATATTCTGAATTCTAAATCCAGAAATCTGAGTGTTACTTCTGTCTGTTCCCTCTGCCATCTTCTTCCATCTTCCTCTCTCAAATTAAATCAACCACAAACTAACTCCTTAACATCTCTTACTGTATTTAACATCACATAACCAGTACCAGATTTCAGGAGTTGACTCATTGGAAAACTCTGATGCTGGGAGGAATTGGAGGCAGAAGGGGACGACGAGGATGAGATGGCTGGATGGCATCACTGACTCGATGGACGTGAGTCTGAGTGAACTCCGGGAGCTGGTGATGGACAGGAAGGCCTGGCATGCTGCGATTCATGGGGTCGCAAAGAGTCGGACAAGACTGAGCGACTGAATTGAACTCCTTACTTTGGGACTTCCCTGGTGGCTCAGATGGTAAAGTGTCTGCCTGCAATACGGGAGACCTAGGTTTGATCCCTGGGTTGGGAAGATCTCCTGGAGAAGGAAATGGCAACCCACTCCAATATTCCTGCCTGGAGAATCCCAGGGACAAGGAGCCTGGTAGGCTACAGTCCATGGGGTCGCAAAGAGTCAGACACGACTGAGCGACTTCACTTCCTTCATTCCTTACTTTCACATTTATGAGTAGGCTTCAAAACAAACTAATATTTTCTTGTAGGTACTGAACATACTCAAATTAGTAGCAGAAGTTCCTCCAGGTTTCATTCATCATCTATTCTTAGTCAATTCTCCCTCAATCAACCTCATCCACCTAAGCCTTAATTAGCACATTCCAGGACTCCTGAGCTTCCCCTGCAGCCCAGCCCTCAATCCTGAACTCCAGTCCAGACAAATCACTTCTCAGTCCTCTCCATTTGAGCTCCTCAAAACCTGGAACTTAGTAAGAACAGAACCAAGTTTTTCTTTCTCAAACTTGGTCCTCATTCACAGCTCTTTTACCCCAAGAAGATGGCCCCACCACCCACCCAGTTTCTAAGTCAGAAACTCCAGAGCCTTTCTTGACAAAGCTCCCCTCCCTCTGCTATCTCTAAAGAACAGTTTTTATCTCATGAATCCCTCAATTATGGTATACCTGTGAGTGAGTGAAGTTGCTCAGTCGTGTCCAATTCTGCGACCCCATGGACTGTAGCCTACCAGGTTCCACCATCCATGGGATTTTCTAGGCAAGAATACTGGAGTGGGTTATACCTCTTTCCAATTCCCCTGACTCCATTCTGATGTAAGCTGTCATTATCTAATCTTCCCCATTAGTACTTATCATGCCCAACCCAAGTAATCTTTTACTTATTTATTTCATTGATTCCCGCCCCAACCCCAGGCTGTGGTATGCAGGATTAGGGATGGCATCCCTGATCAAAGATGCTAAGAACTGACTCATTGGAAGACTCTGATGCTGGGAAAGATTGAGGGCAGGAGGAGAAGGGGACCTCAGAGGATGAGATGTGATGGCATCACCGATTCGATGGACACGAGTCTGAGCAAGCTCCAAGAGTTGGTGAAGGACAGGAAAGGCTGGTGTGCTGCAGTCCATGGGGTTGCAAAGAGTTGGACATGACTGAGCGAATGAACTGACTGAACTGATCAGGGATCAAACCCAGTTCCCCTGCACTGGAAGCCTGGAGTCCTAACCACTGGACCTCCACAGAGGTCCCCCAGGTAACCTTTTAAAAAGTTAACCTGATCACATCAATCCCATGCTTCTGATAAAGACTTTTAAAAGGTCTTTCATACAGTCTAAGCCATTCCTAACAGAAGCAGAAGATATTAAGAAGAGGTGGCAAGAATACACAGAAGAATTATACAAAAAAGAGCTTCACGACCAAGATAATCATGATAGTGTGATCACTCACCTAGAGCCAGACATCCTGGAATGTGAAGTCAAGTGGGCCTTAGAAAGCATCACTATGAACAAAGCTAGTGGAAGTGATGGAATTCCGGTTGAGCTACTTCAAATCCTAAAAGATGATGCTGTGAAAGTGCTGCACTCAATATGCCAGCAAATTTGGAAAACTCAACAGTGGCCACAGGACTGGAAAAGGTCAGTTTTCATTCCAATCCCAAAGAAAAGCAATGCCAAAGAATGCTCAAACTACCACACAATTGCACTCATCTCACATGCTAGTAAAGTAATGCTCAAAATTCTCCAAGCCAGGCTTCAGCAATACATGAACCGTGAACTTCCAGATGTTCAAGCTGGTTTTAGAAAAGGCAGAGGAACCAGAGATCAAATTGCTAACACCCGCTGGATCATGGAGAAAGGAAGAGTTAAAGAAAAACATCCATTTCTGCATTTTTGACTATTCCAAAGCCTCTGACTGTGTGGATCACAATAAACTGTAGAGAACTCTGAAAGAGATGGGAATACCAGACCACCTGACCTGCCTCTCGAGAAACCTATATGCAGGTCAGGAAGCAACAGTTAGAACTGGACATGGAACAACAGACTGGTTCCAAATAGGAAAAGGAGTCTGTCAAGGCTGTATATTGTCACCCTGCTTATTTCACTTCTACGCAGAGTACATCATGAGAAATGCTGGACTGGAAGAAACACAAGCTGGAATCAAGATTGCCGGGAGAAATATCAAGAACTTCAGATATGCAGATGACACCACCCTTATGGCAGAAAGTGAAGAGGAGCTAAAAAGCCTCTTGATGAAAGTGAAAGAGGAGAGTGAAAAAGTTGGCTTAAAGCTCAACATTCAGAAAATGAAGATCATGGCATCTGGTCCCATCACTTCATGGGAAATAGATGGAGAAACAGTGGAAACAGTGTCAGACTTTATTTTTGGGGGGCTCCAAAATCACTGCAGATGGTGACTGCAGCCATGAAATTAAAAAACACTTACTCCTTGGAAGGAAAGTTATGACCAACCTAGATAGCATATTCAAAAGCAGAGACATTACTTTGCCAACAAAGGTCCGTCTAGTCAAGGCTATGGTTTTTCCAGTGGTCATGTATGGATGTGAGAGTTGGACACAACTGAGTGACTGAACTGAACTGAAGCCATTCCAGGCTGAGATCTCTCCAGTCACAGATTCCCTCTCCCTTCCCCCAAGATTTTCATTGCTATAAACTATGCTTTCGAACAGTGGTGCTGCAAAGACTTGAGTGTCCTTTGAACAACAAGGAGATCCAACCAGTCCATCCTAAAGGAAATCAGTCCTGAATATTCACTGGAAGGACTGATGCTGAAGCTTCAATACTTTGGCCTACTCACTGGAAAAGATCCTGATGTTGGGAAAGATTGAGGGCAGAGGAGAAACGGGTGATAGAGGATGAGATGGTTGGATGGCATCACCGACTGACTCAATGGACATGAGTTTGAGCAAACTCCTGGAGATAGTGAAGGACAGGAAACCTGGCGTGCTGCAGTCCATGGGGTCACTAAGAGTTGGATACGACTCAACGACTGAACAACGACAACAAGGCCTTCTTTCAATTTTTGAAAGTCAGACATAACATTCTTTCGTGCCAAGGGCTTTTGCATCTGCTGTCTACTGCACAAAACATGCCCACAAATGCTTAAATTCTTAAAAGAATAACCAAGTCCTCAAGTAAGTTTCCTAACACCCTCCTCCAACTCCTACTACACCTATTTCCTTCAGAACATAAGAAGTGCAGTAACTTATAGTTTGTAAAAAGAAACATAATTTTAAAAACTGTGCAAACTGAGTATACTAGGGAAAACACACAGATAGGCTTAAATGTAGAAGGCAATTTTAAGAAACCTATTAAATAGTTTCTAAAACAAAGTTACCTTGTATTTCCCTTCCATAGATAAAAATGTCATGCACTATCCAACAGAAATACAATAAAGCCACACATACAATTTAAAACATTCCACAGTTGATTAAAAAAGAAACAGGTGAAATTTATATTTTACTTAACCCAAGTATCCAAATATTATTTTAACATGTAATAATGTATGGATGTGAGAGTTGGACTGTGAAGAAAGCTGAGTGACAAAGAATTGATGCTTTTGAACTGTGGTGCTGGAGAAGACACTTGAGAGTCCCTTGGACTGCAAGGAGATCCAACCAGTCCATCCTAAAGGAGATCAGTCCGGGGTGTTCATTGGAAGGACTGATGCTGAAGCTGAAACTCCAATCCTTTGGCCACCTGATGCGAAGAGTTGACTCACTGGAAAAGACCCTGATGCTGGGAGGGGTTGGGGGCAGGAGGAGAAGGGGAGGGCAGAGGATGAGATGGCTGGATGACGTCACTGACTCGATGGACATGAGTTTGAGTGAACCAGGAGTTGGTGATGGACAGGGAGGCCTGGCATGCTGTGATTCACGGGGTTGCAAGGAGTCGGACACGACTGAGCGACTGAACTGAACTGAATGTAAAAAACCTGTATTTTACATTAGTTTTTGGAACTGGTGTGCACTTTACACTTAATAAAATACATCTTACTTTGGACTAGCTTTATTTCAAGTGCCACATGTGGCTATTGGCTTCTCCTCTGCTCAACATAGTCCTAGAAGATAATATTCTATTTCTGATAACTAAAGTGAAAGTCAAAGTTGCTCAGTTGTATCTGACTGTTTGCGATCCCATGGGCTATTAAGTCCATGGAATTCTCCAGGCCAGAATACTGGAGCGGGTATCCTTTCCCTTCTCCAGGGGATCTTCCCAACCGAGGGATCGAACTTAGGTCTCCTGGTTTGCAGGCGGATTCTTTACCAGCTGAGCCACAGGGAAGCCCAAGAATACTGGAGTGGGTGCTGTGTGCTTAGTCGCTTAGTAGTGTCCGACTCTTGCCACCCCATAGACTGTAGCCTGCCAGGCTCCTCTATTCATGGGCTTCTCCAGGCAAGCATACCGGAGTGGGTAGCCTATCCCTTCTCCAGGTGACCTTCCTGACCCAGGAATCAAACCGGGGCCTCCCACATTGCAGGTGGATTCTTTACCAACTGAGCTATCAGGGAAGCCCAAATAGCCGGCTAACAGAATCAGAGTCATTTTTTAAAAAAAGCATGACATTAAACAGTTAACCTCTATCAACAAGGATATATCTCACATTTAAATCTTTCAAAAAAAATTTAAATTATGCAAACATCCTATGCTGCTGAAAAGCCTAAATTCAAAATAAAAATTCAAGTAAACAATTTAAAAACTGCATATTTATTGACCATTTAAGCAGATTACAGGAAGAGCAGTGCTCTCAACCACTGCTGGTAGGAGTGACTCTATCACAACTTCTTGGAAAGCCATTGGCTTTGTCTTTGATTTAATAACTCCACTTCTAAGACTTAGTCATATGCGAATAACCAGAGACAAAGATTTACCTACAAATTGTTCACTGAGATACAATGTGACTCATACATACACAGTGAGTATGACATTCATATGTCCATAGGGAAAAAAATAAAACTAAGTGTAAAACACCAAAATGCTTCAGTTCCTTTTTGTGGTGTGATGACTAGTAATATTATTTTTACTATAACTCATTTAAATATATATAATGAGTGCTACTCTGTCCCAGGTGGATGCTGTTTTAGGCAAGTCAGCTATAAAGGAACATTTTTGGGTTCAAAGGGGGAGAATTTGAATATGGCCTTGAATATTAAATTTTTTGAAGTGGTATAGAAGTCTAACTGAATAAAACTAAACAACCTACAAAACAGTCTGTATGATAAGATTTCATTCTGTTAAGAAGTATACATATATATGTATGGAATAATAGGCACTAAACTGTTAACAGTGGGATTTCTGGGTACTGTGAATGTAAATTTTTTTATTATTTTCTACAATGCTTTTATATGCTTCTATAATAAGACTTTGGACTTCCCTGGTGGCTCAGAGGGTAAAGCGTCTGCCTACAATGCAGGAGACCTTGGTTCAATCCCTGGGTCGGGAAGATCCCCTGGAGAAGGAAATGGCAACCCACTCCAGTATTCTTGCCTGGAAAATCCCATGGACGGAGGAGCCTGGTTGGCTACTGTCCATGGGGTCGCAAAAGAGTCGGACACGACTAAGCAACTTCACTCACTCACATAATAAGACTTTAGAAAATTAAACTATATATACACCTTATTGAGCATCTACTACATACAATACTGGTAGGTTCTATAAGGTGTAGAATTGATTAAATGGAGTAACAAGCTTAAAGAAACTTTAATTAGGAGGAGCAGTATAAGAAACAGTACAAGTGATTAATGCAAGGCAGAATACAAATATCAAATAAATAAAGTAAAATGTGGTTATGAATCTAAGAAAAAGACTTCACTTGATTGGGAAGAGTAGTGAATGAAAATGAAAAAAAAACTTCATGAAAGAGAATTTGAAATAAGGATTTTAACTGATAGAGGAAATGGCAGGCACAAAAGATAAAGCATGGAGCAACTGTCAGAGCAGGAAGTCACATTATAGAGTTTGGCTGAAATGCAGGATATACGAAGGGTGTAGGCAGTGTACTGGAAAGTAGGCTGTGAGGGCCTTGACTTCTCAGAAGGGATCAAGTACCTCTAACTTTTTTGAGTTTAGCAATGGGCAAATTTGTTGAGGTTCCAATTCAAGAAACTGTCCTACCACTTCTCATCATCTTGGCTCCATCTTGCTACCATCTTGGTTCAAGCCACTACTATCATCTATTCATTTTTAATTTCTGCAATAGTATACAGGTGTACTACATATAGAGCTGACATCCGTACTCCTTATGAAATGCTCATAATGACGATGTTTAGCTGTATCAGTCAACAATTTCTAATGAAATCTTCTGGCTGCCACTCCTGTACTCCTATAATCTACTTTCTCTACAGCAGCCAGACAGATCCTTTTGAAAGACAGACTGTCACATCGCTACTCAAAACCCTGCAATAGCTTCCCATCTCACACAGCAGAAAACCAAAGTCATGAGAATTTCCACAAAGCCCTAGACAGAGCACTGTCCTCTCACCCTCTGAATCATTGAGTCCCATACACAAACACAAACGTTCACGTGCGCAGACACATATACAAAAATGCCAA
Source organism: Aepyceros melampus (assembly GCA_006408695.1). Classification (NCBI taxonomy): domain Eukaryota; kingdom Metazoa; phylum Chordata; class Mammalia; order Artiodactyla; family Bovidae; genus Aepyceros; species Aepyceros melampus. The sequence continues at coordinate 267,545 of SJXQ01000208.1, read as the reverse complement.
GACACTGAAGCTTTATGATGGCTACTATTTTTGTTTAAATTTGATAATTTCAGTGTTTCCAGCACCTAGAACAAGGCCTGACATATGAGTGCTCAATATGTATTTGCTATATGAATGAAAGGAAGAGAATACCATGATGTTAGTAGATCTTTAGTTGGAAAGGTTTGTGGCATGCTATAAATATTTATATAAATAGAACACACAGTGAATTTATTCTAATTTACAACTTAATTTTCCTCTGGGAACTACTCACCAAAATAGTGCTTGTAAATTAAGTTTTAAGCATACAGACAACCTTTAATTTATTAGCAATTTATCTTCACAAGGTTTATTTAAGTTAGTTATTTGGAACAGGAGTGGTGGTGACTGAAAAATAACAGGATGGAGCCTTAAATTTCCTATTTTTCCTCTTTTTTCACTTTTCCCAAGCTCCTTACTTCCCTGTGTCCCTTTCCTCCTCCATATAGTTTCAGCCTTTCCCTTTCTCAGGGAATAGGTCTAATCCAGACCCCTAAGCCCTACCCTAGGCTGAGGCCAGAAATAGAAACTGGAAGTGTGATATAGGGCTGTTGAGATGGCTGGCAGCTGGTAAAGGAGAGCCTAAGCAAGGGAAGTTACTGTAGAGGAAGCTCAGGAGCCCAACAATTCTTCATTCAAACATTTTCAAACTAAAACTTATATTTTAAAAGGAAATCAACACAAACTAACATTAACTCCTTCCTGTCCTCTTTTTAAATATACACTGTTGAAAGAGTGATACTTTGTTTTTAAAGGAAAAACCTGAACTTTGTATTTTACTATGAGTTCAAGGGAACAACCAAGTTTAGAAAAATACGTATGACACCACCCGGCTGTGTTAAATCTTAATCTTTACCAAATCTGCCTCAGATTTAAAAGTTACAGTTGAAAAGCCAAGGGCTCTTCCTAGATCCTTTCTTCCTCTCCAGTTCTCCAGAAGTAACTTTCACTTTGATTTGGAGTTTATCATTGCAAAGCATGTTTTCATACTTCTGTCACATATTTGTTGTCATTCAGTCATTAAAAGTCGTGTTTGACTTTTTGTGACCCCGTGGACTGCAGCATGTCAGGTTCCCTTGTCCTTCACCATCTCCTGGAGTTTCCTCAAATTAATGTCCATTGAGTTGGTGATGCTATACAATTCCTATAAAATATACTGTATTAAAAACTATATAAATATGATAAATAAACCTATTAAATCCTGGCTCTGTCATCAGTTGCTTGACCTCAGGCAAGTTACCTAACATCTCTGTGCCAAAGTTTCCTTTCTGAAAAGTGGGGATACTACCATCTTCTAGTTTATAGGGCTGTTGTGAGTATTAAGTGAGTTAAATGAGTGTATATAAATCACTCAGAAGAGAATCTTGCTTGGAGTTCCCTGGCAAACCAGTAATTAAGACTCCCCACTTTCACTGCCAAGGGCATGGGTTCAATCCTTGGAGGGGGAACTAAGATCCAGCAAGTTGCAAGGGCTAAAATAAATATCTTGCTTATAGGAAGTACTGTGTATTGGTTTAGTAACATCATATAAAGTTGCAAAGGAATCTATGACTGTGTGTGTTATGTTATGCATATGTGTGCATACACACCAAGATTAATTATCAAAATGATATGTATGGGTATTTTTTAACTCACAAATTCTAGATAAAATTAAACAAGAATATAAACACTTAATTTAAATAATGTGTGATCATTTAAAAATACCTAAAAATTTAATGTCCTCCTTTTATGAGTTTTTGGGGGTAGGTAGGGAGAGAAGGGGTAATCCCTCTATGAGACGCTCATCAAAGATTTATTAGACTGTTAAGGGAGGCACTTAAGCATTTCACACAAAATAAAACATTATTTGATAAATTTCACTATTTCTCTGAACCAGTTTTTCTCTAAATAGGAAGAAATTAAAATTTAAAATGATCTATTTTAAGATAGGATTCACCTAGATTACAAGATTTTCATAGGCAATTGGATTCTGTAAAATTTATCAATGCAATTGTGGATGTATTTTCTTTGAGTACAAGATTACTTTCATAATAGTCTCTAGGTCAAAAGATCAGAAAATATCAAAACCTAAATGTCCTACATACTATGTGAATTCTAGTGAATTTCTTTCAAGCACTTTAAAATGATTTATCTATGTTTTTAATGTATATCTATAAAAAGATTTATATGCCTTGAAGATTAATATATCTTATGTATCTTATGTATTAATATATCTTATGTATCTTATGTAAAGATACATAAATGGAAGAATTCTATCTAATGAGCACTTAATAAAGGTTAACATTTACTGGTCTAGATGTTTTACACAGGATCTGTTTTTTAACCCATGTGAGATATCTTCATGAACAAAATTTTGAAGACTACCATAAATTCTTTAAATATTTCTGCAAAGAATTAAAAATGACTACTACAAAGGCCAATACTGACAAAGTCGGCAAAGCACATAACATGTAGAGTAACTGTGTAGACTGTATCAACACAATAGCGTTCAAACAGCTGTTCCCTTAAAGTTTTGGCATATACTCATGTCTAAAAGGTTAACGGAAAGCAATAGTTAAATGCAACCTCAAAGATTAAACTATCTCCGCCTCTCATTCTACCAAAAAGACTAAAGCGTAGCTCGTGAAAGGGAGGATTAAAGTTCAAGAGTTTTACTTCTCCTAAAGTGAGAACTTTGAAACGGAACTACCGATTTTGTTTCATTTGCTCCCCAGTAAAATATTTCCATGTCTGGGTTAGTCCTTCCCTTGGCCCCAACGGAAGATTCAGTGGGAAATCAACGTGAACTAACCAGCAAGAGTAAAACCTAAATATTCTCAGTACTTTCCCACTGGTGAAAGGATCCTATCACCATTTACCTTATACTATGTCCCCTGCCCAAGAAAGATGTAGCACCTGCCAAACTAGGCACTTCAAGAATAATGGTCCAACTTTTCGCACGCAGTCTGGGAAGGAGACGCAGGCGATTTCTTAGGGAGTGCAAGAAGGGAGCAGAAAAGGTCCTCTCAGGAAGGGATGAATGAGCTTTGGTGCCGTCTCCTCTGCCTGCTGGAGGATTCAAAAGCCGTTTGCTTCAGAGACCCTAGGAAGCAGCACACTCTGGTCGCCGCTGGCCTGGGGCCTGGGTGAAGCAGGCAGTGTTTACACCTGTCACGAGGGAGGGGGAGGGAGAAAGAGGAAGCCGGAGCAAAGCCCCAAACTTCTCAACAAGCTCCCGGGAGGGAGCGGCCGGTGCGGAGCCGAGGGCAGGTGGAAGCGGAGGGGCAGGGGGAGCCGGCGGCGGCCAGGGCGGTGGGAAAAGCTCTCACTTCGCCGGCCGGTGCCCAGGAGGGCGAGGAGGGGCTATGCGCCTCAGGCGCCGCCGCCGCCGCCGGCGTCCCCGCACCCGCTGTAGAAGAGGACAGAGCCGGGAGCCCGCAGGCCCGCAGAGCCGGCAACGTACCCGCAGCCCCCGGCTCCGCAGAGGGCAGGTGTCCCCGGCCCAGGCGAGGATCCGGCTGGTGGGCCGGGCCAAGTCCCCTACCTCCTTCCCCCGCGCGGCTGAGAAAGCTGGTGAAGCTTACCTGGTTCGTCCGGGGCGGCCGCGATGGGCATGGCTCAGGGGCCCGGGGAGGAACTGGCTCCCCGGGGAAGGACTGGCTATTCGGACGCGGCGCTGGTGAAAGCGGAAGGCAGGCTGCTCACAGCCCTGTCAGCGAAGCAGCGCCATGGACGCCCACCCGGAGTTTCAGCGCTGCCGCGAGACCCCCATCCCATTACCCTCCGCCCTCTTCCGCCGCCGCCGCCGTCGCCGCCACCGCCTCCACCTCCTCCTCCGCGGAGACCCCCCGCCCACTCCACACACTCTCCCATCATGCAGCGGGGGAACCGCTGCCGCTGAAACGTCACTTCCGGGCGCAGGTGGCTAGGTCGGGGCCCGGCGCTGGTGGGTGCAGAAGGGGCGGGGGAGGACACACAGGGGGAGTCAGTGTCACAGAATGCTTACCCCGTGCGCAGGCGCCATCGTGCAGAGCGCCGGCAGCCATTTTGGGTGCGGGCAAGCTGCCCTTTTCCCTGACTTCTAGCGAGTCATCGAGCTGTGGGGTGGGGGGAAAGACGTCCTCCCGCATTCCGCCGCTCCTGAGGCAGCGCTCCGGGCAAGGGGCAGGTGCTCCTCAGCCCGCTAAGATTAACGTTCAGCTCGGGACCGTCTTAACTCTCTTGCTCTCCAAGTAAAATTTGCAAAGGTTTTGAGGTACGGAACTGTATCTTCACCAAAAACCTACTGGAGAGCACTTATTAGCTTGCCCTTTTCGCCACGAAAAACGACTTTTTCGTTCACAGTCTAAGTCCCTTCCTCTTTTTAATTTACGCTGACAGAAGAGGAAGTTGATATATAAAAAGAGTTAAATTTAAAATGGAAAGCAAGAGGGAAAGCACCCGCCGAACTGAAAACCGTCTTTGAGACCAACAACAACAAAAATTTTGGGGATTCTGCTAACAGATTGAGACGGTGGTCGTTTATTCATATACGCTGCGTAAGACTATTCGATTAAAGAAATAAATTAACTCCGCGTTTCTGTAACAGCGGTCATAACATTTTTCTATCGTCAGTCTTGATCGTTTGCGTTTTTATAACCTTTCCCCTTCCTTAGAACACCAGCCACTGTAAAAACCAGACTGCAAGACTGCGGGGATTATTGCTATCGTCTGGGATGATGAGCCTGGGATCCTATCCGGCAATCGTGAGCGCTACCGGCTGCTCCTTCTTACTTTCGCCAAACCTGCACAGGCAATTTGAATAATTTAAAATAGTTCCCAAACAGCAAAGCTCAGCAGCTACGCAAAGAAACAAGGATGGAAGACACCCCCCTCAGCCACAGAGAAGTGTCCACCCTTTTGAGTGGAGGAATTACACAAATCAGGGGGAAGATAAGGACAAAAGCAGTTCATCACGGTTTATCCCGCCTCTGCAATGTTCTAGACGACTTAACTTGGAGCGCTAAAACAGACCCGCTTTTGTCTCTTTACAACTCAATGGCTGTAAGATATACGGAGACTGCATCACTTTAAATTGGAGTATCAATTGTTTTGCGGTGGTGGTGCTGGATTTTTGTTATTGCTCGGTCACTAAAGCAAGAAAAATCTATACAGCTTGTCAAATTTATCCCTATTGTATTTCGCCCCCTGCTGGTATGGGAGCTTGTTGTTCGTGCTCAATCTCAGCGGAGTCCGACTCTTTGAGACCCCATGTACTATATAGCCCGCCCGACTCCTCTCTGTCCATGGGATTTCCCAGGCAATACTGGAGCAGGGTGACATTCGCTTCTCCAGAGGATCCTCCCTATCCAGGAATTGAACCAGTGTCTCTTGCATTGGCAGGTGGGTTCTTTACCACTCAGCCGCCAGGGAAGCCATGTATGTATATGTATATATATATGTATATGTATTTCACTATGAGTGTTTATTGACTGAGAAGGAAAGAAACAAAACTACATTTGTATGTATGTGTTTAAAGACTGGAAATGAATTGATTTTAGATGTATTCATAGCTGTTACAATTTGATAGCTCAACTGAACAGAAATGCAGAAGAACATATGACAAAAACCAGACCCATCATCAAGAAAATGTTTAAAACGAAATAATAAATTTAAACATCAAAACTTTAAAAAGAAAACTCTGCTTTCAGAAAAATCTTCCTAATTTCATACATAAAATATTACAGAATGATTTTTGTGAGGTAACTGCAGAAGCCAGTTCTATTCACTTAAGGACAACAATAGAGAAATCAGTGTCCAACATTGTGTAGAGCTGTTGAGTCCGTGTTTGGGCAGCTGACTTGAGAGCAATCAACCAACTTATAATTGGTAATGTTACACATAATTTTGGAGGCAGCATTCCAATGCTTATGAAATTGTATTACAAAAAGAAAATATCTCTGAATATTTTTAAGATGAATGGAGGAGGAAGAATTATTAAAAACCATTGCATTTGGATCCAGTGATCGTTTTTATTTACTTTTTTTAAGTTATGGCCATAATTACTTAAGATTTTGCATCAAGAAACATTGAATGACTAGTTACCATTTGTTGTAGTTACTTCTAATTTTTTCTCTTGTGCTCTTTACAGAATTGTCATCATCATGTAAACCAATTTTGTATCCCTTTTCTCACTTAATATTATGTTGTAAGTATTTCATCCTGTTACTTAACATTTTATAAAACTTTGATTTTAATTGCCTACATAGTATTCAATGGAGTGGGCATACCATGACTTATCCATTATCCTGTTTGTGGATATTTTCCACTATTACAAATGATACTGTGTCGCTCTTGTGCTTGTGGCTTTGTCCAGTTTTAGGAATTTTTTTCTCAATATGAAAACAAGCCAAAAGGCTCAATGTTTTATTGGCATTTCATCATCTCATATTATTTACCAAAAGACTTGATTTACAGCAACACCAGTAATACAGGAGTATGCAAATTTTACTGCCTTCTCACCAGCAGTGAATAATAATTAATAATAATAATAATAATAATTAAAAGAGAAAAAAGATTGAATTTTACTTTGTAGACTAACAATTGAAAGGAATTTAACTCATATTATATGTGTGAGAAATCAAGAAACAAGCAAGCACAAAGCCCCACCCATGTGATGTATTGTAAAAGCAATAGGTAGACCTGAGTCTACCAATAGGCTCTATTGTCACTTTGATTTTGTGTGAATTGCTTAACCTCTCAGGAGCTCAGTCTTCTTATATGTCAAATAAGAGAATGGAACTAGACCACATGTTCTCAGCTCTCTTAGGATATAACTAAGACATAACTATTTAGCACATTTATCCCTTTGAGAATATGGTCAAAGCTTTGATTCTGCAGAAAATGCTCATTCCACGAATGCTCAAAATTTCTTAGATCTTGTAAATCTCATTCATTGATGAGATTCTATGAACTCAGCTTAAGAAACCCTGTACAAGATGATCTCCAAGGTCCTTTCCACATCTAAACAGTTCCTATGATTTTATTTTATAATCCAGTGAATGCTGTCTAAAAAATATTTTTAGTAGATAAAATTTGATATATTCATAAATGGATTACCATTACCAGCACTCAAACGAGAACTATGAGTATGATTAGATTATGAAAACAAAAGTGAATGAAGTTCAAACTGAGTATAATATATGAATTTTACAATATATGTGACTTAAACCAATACCTTATTATTTACAGATGTACTGTTTTTCTACTTTACATATTTTAAATAGGAATATAATTGCATTATGGGCTTCCCAGGTGGCACTAGTGGTAAAGAATCCACCTGCAATGCAGGAGACTTATATAAGAGACATAAGATATACGGTTCGATCCCTGGGTTAGGAAGAGTCCCTGGAGGAGGCATGGAAACCCCTTCCAGTATCCTTGCCTGGAGAATTCCATGGACAGAGGAGTCAGCCAGGCTACAAAGTGTTAGTCATGACTGAAGCAACTACTCACGCATCCATAATTGGTTTACATTGTTGTGTTTCTTTGTTTCTTCTGTACAACAAAGTGAATTTCCCTGTGCTATAAAAAGTAAGCTTCCTGTGCTATAGAGTTCAGGTTTTTGCTAGCTACCTATTTTACACATGGTATGTGTATCTGTCAATCCTAATATCCCAATTTGTCCCACCTTCCTCCTCCCTACCCTGTGTCCACATATCTGTTCTCTATGTCTGCGTCTCTATTTCTGCCCTGCAAATAGGTTCATGTGTACCATTTTTCTGGATTTCATATATATATATATTACTATATAACACAATATTTTTTTTCTCTTTCTGACTTACTTTTCTTTTACTTTTCTTTCTGACTTACTCTGTATGACAGACTCCAGGTCCATCTCTACAAATGACCCAAGATACATTTTCATAATAAAGTATAAAAATATGGACTGGGATGATATACACAACATTCATTAGAGGCTAGGATGGAATGGCTCAGATGGTAAAGAAAACTGCCTGTAATACAGGGACACGGCTTTGATACCTGGGTCGGGAAGATCCCCTGGCGAAGGGAATGGCAACTCACTCCAGTATTCTTGCCTGGAGAATGCCATGGACAGAGAAGCCTGGCCCCCTGACTCCATGGGGGTCCCAAAGAGTCAGACACAACTGAACGACTAACACTTTCCCTTTTTTTTTTTCACATAGAGCAGGTCAGAAAGCACTAAAGGGGATTTTATATGTTATTTCAAAGTTTTGTATCAAAAAAATTTGAAGCAAATGTGAAAAACCATGTACATTTTTGTTTCTAGTTTTATTGAGATATAATTACAAAAAATTACATAGATTTAAGGTGTGTAACCTGATGTATTAATCAAACTATTTATTTACATTAAACTCCAGGTAGGGGTTACATGAGTGTTTGTTACATAATTCTCTGACATATTCTACATTCATTTTTTTATGGTTAAAAATAACTCTTCCAGACCCAGTTTAAAACCATGAATTGTGAACAGTATCCTAGAGATAGTTCCTAAGGTACTATGCTAATGCTAATATCTTAAATTTGTACAACTTTTCAAAGTGCTTTTAAATATATTAGCTCTTCTGACTCTCCCATAGACACCCTTAGAGCCAATTAATGTCATTTTATAGAACATGTGATCACAGATTTAGGATTTTACAAAATTTAAAAAGTTAGGGCTGGATTTAGGACTAGAATCGTGATTTCCTGATTCAGAATTCTTTCCCCCGAAACCCTCTGGCTTTTTCACTTTATAGAAGACTACTTCCTCAGTTTCCTCATAGTAAAGACATTTTCATCATTTGAAGCCTTGTCCCCATTTTCCTTATGTTTGAATTGCTTTCAAATGGAGTTTTTCTTCTCACAAAAAGTGTTGGTTAGTAAATAGAACATGACTTCATTATAATCTAAAATACTGTGTTTATAGAATTTGGGCCACTGAAAACTTTTCTGAAAAAGTTTCAGGAATTTGAGAGATCATCTAGTCCAAAAGCAATCTCATCCCCACCTACCCTTCTAGTTTTATAGATCAATAATGTCCTAAGAGATTAAATGACAGCAATGTCCTCAGTCATCCCACTGATTTGCAGAGAACTAGGTATTAGAAACTAAAAGCCAGATTCCTAATCCAGTAACCTCCATTTATTCTCCACATTATTTCTTATTTGTTATTATCTTCTCTTTTATCAAAATACATGAGAAACCAAAAGTATTTGGGACCCTCATGAACTTGTTTTCTATATGCTTAGCTGGCTGTGGTCATAATATGCACTGAAGACAAATATTCATGTTAGATATAAATTGTATTAATCATGTGGAATAAAAGCATAAAAAGAAACTTGTTTCATAGTGGGAATACAACAATTTTTTTGTTGCTGGTTTGATGAGGATTTTACCATTTTATACTTTGTAAAAATGTGATGAGCATCAGAGATATTGTTTCTTATTCCCATTTGTCCTTCTTGAACTTGCTTATCAAGTTTCTTGCAAAAATAATGAGAATTATAATTTAATGCTGTGGTACTTTCTGGACTACTGGATAACCATTCTGGAAAAATATTCACGATGTCTGGGCAATATAGACCTTTCCAAGGATGAAGCTTTGAAAGATAGGCTCCTGGGAGTAGAAATTCACATTAATATATCACATTTAAATTAAGGACTCCAAAGACTTTCCAGGGTGTAGGGGATAATGCCTAAACTTAACTCTAGTTTAGTTGACTTTATTAACATATTGATATAACCATCATAAGGGGCTTCCAAGGTGGCGCTAGTGGTAAAGAACCCTCTTGCCAATGCAGGAGACACAGGAGATGCAGGTTTGATCCCTAGATTGGGAAGATCCCCTGGAAAAGAGAATGGCAAGCCACTTCAGTATTCTTGCCTGGAGAATCCCATGGACAGAGGAGCCTGGTGGGCTACAGTCCATGGGGTCTCACAGAGTCAGACACAACTGAAGTGACTTAGCAGACACACACACATAACCATCATAGAAGAGATAAGCTAATCAAATAAGCTACTTAAAAATGACTAGATCTACATTATCCAATATGGTAGCCACTAGCCACATGTGTGTATTCTGTATTGAGATGTGCTGTTATATGATATACACACAGGATTTTGAAGACCTAGTACAAAAAATAATGTAAATGATCTCATCAGTGAAGATACTGATTATATATGGAAGTAATATGTTAGATATCTTTGATTAAACAAAATATTTTGAAATTAATTTCACCTATTTCTTTTCCCTTTTTAAAAAGTGTAGCTACTGGATTTTTTTACATTACATATGTAGTTCAAATTATATTTCCATTAGATAATGCTGAACTAAAGTATTACCTTTGTGAAAAGCTCATGTGTGTCTTTAACTTTGTGTGGTAGTAGGATCCAGGGAAATATGACAGAGATAAGTTCATGTGGCTTATACTTGCATGAGGGCAGAGATTTCTGTTTTATTCACTTCTATATTTTCAACTTGAAGAACATCGATGACAATATATACTTGTTGAACAAATGACATTCTCTTGAATCCGTGGAATGTTTCCAGGAAAAAAAAAATTGAAAAATACTTGTTACTAGCTTTCTTTTTTGAACCTTTGCTGTTTACCACATTCTTCAGTGATTTTATAGTTACCCTATCCTTGATTATTTTTGTCATTTGTCTTTCAAAATCAATTAACAATTTACTGAAACCTTTATGTACTCAGCATTGGTGGAGAGACTATCAAGAAACAGACCTTGGTTCTTGACCATAAACAAAAGAGTTTACAGTCTAGTTAGGAAGACAAAACCGATACACTTGAAACAAGTGCCGCCTGAAAACTGACTCTCTAAAACAGAGAACAATAAAACTCTGAGGACTGCAAAGGACTGACGAAAGTAACTGGAATTCAGAGAAGAGAAAGATCTGCTAGAGTAGTTGGAAAATGCTTCATTTCAGATAGGAACTTGCCTCAGTGTATCCCATAGGTTCTAGGTTCATAGGGGCTGGGCACTTCTCCAAACTCCTTTGACTCAGTGCATCAAGCCCTGCCCTGCCTTCTTTACTAGAGTATCTGCTGAATTGCTTTCAACTCCACTGTTTCCGTGGAGGTGCAGTCTGTCCAGATACTGTTTTCATGCTGCAACTCCTGAATTATCTCAGGCTTCTTTGGAGCCCGAATCTTATACATTACTTAAAGAACTTAAGGATAATCTTCTCATTATTTCTCAGGGCCCCACCACGTTTCCCTTCCATGTTTTTATCATGTTCCATGTTCTCCCAACCCTCAAGCCAGGCCTCTGGGACCCCCTTGGCTGTCCCTTCCTCATGTCTTTGGTCAGGCCAAGTAGCAGCAGCCCCATGAAGACCACCAATGGGAACTTGCCTGTGCCCTTGAACGACCAAATTACTGACGCTGAGCTGGAAGCTACTCCCTGCCCTGAGCTAATAAAGCTCCTCAAGACTGTCCCTCATACTCCTCACCTGCTTTGAAGTTCAGTGCCAGCAACCAGGCTAGATGCTGTTGTTCTGGCAGCAGCTCCCTGCTGCCAGAGAAAGAGGCAGCTGGGCATATGGACAGATGATTAGATTTATAATTTTATTTATTTATTTACTTATTTTTGGCTGTGCTGGGTCTTCACTGCTGTGAGGGCTTTTCTCTAGTTGCGGTGAGCGGGACTACTTCCCAGTTTTGGTGCATGAGCTTCTCACTGCAATGGCCTCTCCTGTTGGGAGTACGGGCTCTAGGGCACTTGGGCCTCAGTAGCTGTGGCCCACAGGCTTAGTTTCCTCACGGCCTGTGGGATCCTCTTGGATCAGGGATAGAACTCGTGTCTCCTGCATTGGCAGGTGGATTCCTTACCACTGAACCACCAGGGAAGACCAATAATTAGATTTAAAGTGGGATAGACCCTGGACAGAACCTTAGCCACATCATAGAACCTTGCTGAGAAGGTTTCTCAGCTGTAAAATTCGAGACAGTACCCATGCTTCACAGAGCTGCTGCTACTGAACTGGACTGAACTGAACTGAATGTATGTAACAATTGCACTCATCTCACATGCTAGTAAAGTAATGCTCAAAATTCTCCAAGCCAGGCTTGAGCAATAAGTGAACCGTGAACTCCCTGATGTTCAAGCTGGATTTCGAAAAGGCAGAGGAACCAGAGATCAAATTGCCAACATCTACTGGATCATGGAAAAAGCAAGAATTCCAGAAAAACGTCTATTTCTGCTTTATTGACTATGCCAAAGCCTTTGACTGTGTGGATCACAATCAACTGTGGAAAATTCTTCAAGAGATGGGAATACCAGACCACCTGACCTGCCTCTTGAGAAATCTGTATGCAGGTCAGGAAGCAACAGTTAGAACTGGACATGGAACAACAGACTGGTTCCAAATAGGAAAAGGAGTCTGTCAAGGCTGTATATTGTCACCCTGCTTATTTAACTTCTATGCAGAGTACATCATGAGAAACACTGGACTGGAAGAAGCACAAGCTGGAATCAAGATTTCTGGGAGAAATACCAATAACCTCAGATATGCAGATGACACCACCCTTATGGCAGAAAGTGAAGAGGAACTAAAAAGCCTCTTGTTGAAAGTGAAAGAGGAGAGTGAAAAATTTGGCTTAAAGCTCAACATTCAGAAAATGAATATCATGGCATCCGGTCCCATCACTTCATGGGAAATAGATGGGGAAACAGTGGAAACAGTGTTAGACTATTTATTTTGGGCTCCAAAATCACTGCAGATGGTGACTGCAGCCATGAAATTAAAAGACGCTTACTCCTTGGAAGAAAAGTTATGACCAACCTAGATAGTATATTCAAAAGCAGAGACATTACTTTGCCAATAAAGATCTGTCTAGTCAAAGCTATGGTTTTTCCAGTAGTCATGTATGGATGTGAGAGTTGAACTGTGAAGAAAGCTGAGCACCGAAGAACTGATGATTTTGAACTGTGGTGTTGGAGAAGACTCTTGAGAGTCCCTTGGACTGCAAGGAGATCCAACCAGTCCATTCTGAAGGAGATCAACCCTGGGATTTCTTTGGAAGGAATGATGCTAAAGCTGAAAGTCCAATACTTTGGCCACCTCATACGAAGAGTTGACTCATTGGAAAAGACTGTGATGCTGGGAGGGATTGGGGGCAGGAGGAGAAGGGGACGACCAAGGATGAGATGGCTGGATGGCATCACAGACTCAATGGACTTGAGTCTGAGTGAACTCCGGGGGTTGGTGATGGACAGGGAGGCCTGGCGTGCTGCGATTCATGGGGTCGCAAAGAGTCGGACGTGACTGAGTGACTGAAATGAACTGAAGGTATGTAAGACCTGGGTTTGATCCCTGGTTTGGAAAGATCCCCAGGAGAAGGAAATGGCAACCCACTCCAGTACTCTTGCCTGGAGAATCCCATGGATGGAGGAGCCTGGTAGGACTACGTACAGTACACGGGGTCACAAAGAGTCAGACACGACTGAGCGACTTCACTTTCACTTTCAATGTATGTAAGAGGTTTCAGTAGAGAGCCTGGAGTTAGTCCCTCAGTGGAAAACCCTACGGCTCCCTAACTGACCCTTCCTTTGGACCAGTGATTCAAAACCAAGGGCAGTTTTACCTCTCTGCCCCTGCCTAGGCCGTTTAGCAATGTCTAGAGAAACTTTTCATTGTCACAGCTAGGGTTGGGGTGCAGCTAGCATCTAGTGGGTAGAGGCCAGGGATGTCATGAAACATCCTGCCATGCAGAGGATGGCCTCCACAATAAAGAATTATTCAGCCCCAACTGTCAGTAGTGGCTAGGTTGAGAAATCCTGCTCTAGACCACCCTGAGGGTGCCAGTTGTTACTATATTGCCTTGGCTAATTCTGTCCACTAGGGCCGCTAATCCTGAGTCCTTAAGTGTCTGTTACTGCACCTACAAACTTGAAAGCACTCCAGGAGCCACACTTCTTCACCAGCTTTCCAGAGGATTTCTTAATGCCATTTTTGGGCTTCTACTAGTGTGTTAGAGCTGACAGTGACAATAATTTCGGTGTTTGGCCTCTGGGCCCATCCATGTAAGCACTGCTGCTGCTGCTGCTAAATCACTTCAGTCGAGTCCGACTCTGTGCGACCCCATAGATGGCAGCCCCGTCCAGGCTCCCCCGTCCTGGGATTCTCCAGGCAAGAACACTGGAGTGGGTTGCCATTTCCTTCTCCAATGCATGAAAGTGAAAAGTGAAAGTGAAGTCGCTCAGTCGTGTCCAACTCTTAGCGACCCCATGGACTGCAGCCTACCAGGCTCCTCAGTCCATGGGATTTTCCAGGCAAGAGTACTGGAGTCGGGTGCTGTTGCCTTCTCCCACATGTAAGTACACCAGACCCTAAATTCTCATAGCTTCATAGCTCCCGAGAAGTAAATGTTGATGTAATGCTTTCCTTGTTAGAAAATCAGGCTAGTCATCTCCTAGGACAGGGCGAGAAAATCTTATTCAGGGGCTATGCTGAGATCTTTCTCTCCTCTGAGCTAGAGAGGAGGACCTATCTTCAGACTCCAGCCAGCATCTTTGCCCTCCTTCATTAACACTGTCAGGATGAGTGTCTCTTGAAACTTTCCTGGTGGTCCAGTGGTTAAGATTTTGCCTTCCAATGCAGGGGGTGTGGGTTTGATCTCTGATTGGGACGCTAAGATCCCTATACCTCTTGGCCAAAAAACCAAAACATAAAACAGAAGCAATATTGTTACAAATTCAATAAAGACTTAAAAAAAAAAAAGACGAGTGTCTCTTGTCTCAGGTGAGCAAGTCAGCCTGAAGCTTAGTGCTTAGAAGCTGACAACACCCGGATCATGGGCTGGTTACCACTTCTCTCCACACCTTTAGTCCTGCTATGACCCTGGCTTAGACTGTTTTGCCTCATAAACCTGATGTGCATTATTTTTGCTGTCTCCTCCCCAAACTAAAAGACAAAGACAACTGACCACCATGAGCCTCCTGATATGATTGAATGTATATTTCATTGTATTCAATGCATTGAATTGTATTCAATATATACAATTCATTCAATTGTATATTCTCATCACAGATGAAATATACAGATCACAGAAGTACAGGGTATTCTTGCCAAAAAATTTAACCTGAATCTAAATAAGCCTGTAAATACACAGTTCGTTTTACAGGAAATACTGGAAGACCAGTTGAACAGGGCTACAAAAAAACAGTCATACCAATCCAGTACCCAGATTACTGGACCAAACAAATAACTTGGTCTCTTCAAAAGGGAAATTCTAGATTAAAAGAGACTTAAGGGAAATAACAGCCACATGTAGTGCGTGGTTCTTAATAGGACCTTTATTTGAACAAATCAGTTATAGAAGACGTTTTGGGGATAACTGAGGAAATCTGAATGTGCGCTGGTATGCAATTGCCTTGAGGAATTACTATTAACTTTTTTAGATATAATAACAAAATGATGGACATGTAGGAGAATGTCCTTACTTTTTGGAGGTGACTAAAATATCTTGTTATATGTAACTTATTTTAAAATGGCTCAGAAAAAAAAAGACTATGTGCATAGAGATAAAGAAACTATGGCAGAATGCTAGCAGTTACTGAATTGAATCAAGATGGTAGGTATCTTGGTGTTAATTGTACTTTTCTTTCTACTTTTCCCATTTTGAATATTTTCATAATTAAAAGACTATTAAAAATACCTGAGCATGTAATGAGGTTTGGATTTTCCTTACATTTATTTCCAAATTACTGCACACCTTAGGCAATCATTGTCAAACACACATTTCTGATTCAGGAGCACATCTTGTAAACAGTGATTTTGTAAAGTGTTTTAAAGATGTAGAAAGGAGAAAACAAGCAAGGACTGCAACTCCCAAATCAATTGTAATTAGGTTAAACTGTCTAATACGCACAAATGCAGTAGAATTACAACTCTGCTCAACAAAGAGCAGTTCTAATGCAGTGTTAGCAAGAATTAAGCTATCATGGGTAGTACACTATTTAAGTGGCAGGATCAACTGAAGCCCTATCTGACTTTCCAATACTGTTCACTCTGCATGGAATGCCCTTCTTCCTGCTTCTTACAGTGGACAATAGTCTTTTTTTTTTTTTTTTTTTTTGAGAGTTCAGCATCTGAACCCTTTTTTATACCTTTGAGAAAATCTCTAACTTAAACTAGGTGGAAGGCAAAGCCTTCCTCCAGTATTAACATAAGAGCTGAAAGTGCCAGTGTGGGGACTTTAAGACAGCTTCAGGGGTTTTGCCCCTCTTTGTATTTTGAGATCTACCACTTGAGTGTGTGCTAACCTGAGGCTTATTTGACAAACAGAATTGGTGGAGGTGGTGCTGTGTAACTTTTCAGGCTGAGCATTAGGAGATCTGAAGCTTCTGACTTTGCTGCTTGGAATGTCCCCACTTGGAAGAAAGATACCATGCGAAATGTGCAATTTTTCCAAGAGCACCAAGCTGTGGGGAAGCCCAGTCTATGTAAAGAGACCCATTGAGGAGAATTTGACCTGCTACAGTTCTACCTCTTCCTCAGTCTTGTTTTTTCCTCAGTTAAGTGATGTTCAACCAAATTGGCTGATTAAGTAGAAAATAACTTTATTAAAATAATATTAGGTTACTGGCTGAGTTCCCAGCCAATAGCCAGCCATGTGAGCCATTTTAGATGAGCTTTCAGATGACTTTAGACTCAGAAGACACCACTTGGAGCACAGCTGTCCAGCTGAGCCCAGTCAACCTACAAAATCTTGAGATATAATAATGGTTGTTGATGTTTGAAGCCATTGAGTCTGGGGGCAGTTTGTTATGCACGGTAAGTTGCTTCAGTAGTGTCTGACTCTTTGCAACCCCATGGACTGTAGCCCTCCAGGTTCTTCTGTCCATGGATTCTCCAGGCAAGAATACTGGAGTGGGTTACCATTTCCTTCTCCAGTGTTATACAGCAGTGGGTAAGAAAACAGGCAAGTGTTGGCTTTCCTTGCTTTCTTTGCAGCTAGAGATAGCATGTGACCTAGGCTTTGCTGACCAGACTTTCAGTTAGGAGCTAATGATACACAGAAGCAGGAGTTCAGAAAATTTTTGCTGATGGTGATGGTAGCAGCTGCAGCAATACTGAACTTCAAGGCAGCACGGGCTAGTTGCTGTTGAGTGTCCAGGGCCAGTGGTACCGGCAAGACCAAATTCAACTGCATCCTTACTGGACTAGATCTCTGGCATAATTGGGGAAATGTTTCTGGCTGCATGGACTCTGAGCATAGTTGTTGGGTCATTCATGAAATTCTATGAGCTATCTGCTATCATTTAAATAAATTTCTTTCTTAATCAGACAATCTCAAGTTCTGTTGCTTGTGACTAAGATCTCTAAACAATACTCCTTTAAACCAGTTGGCTTCTCTTTTTTTTCTTAAGATAAAATTCAGAGCTCAAGAATTACTTCTTCTGGAAAATTTCACTGATAGCTTCTCTGTACTTGCCCACCCCCCATAATCTAAATATTTTGCCCCTCTTCTAAGCTCCTGCAGTGCTTTTTGGTGTATCTATAATGTTGCTCTTATATCAATTGTAATTTCCAACTTCCTTAATTGTTTACTCCATTAAACGCATAACTTTAAAGGAATGGACTGTACTTTCATCCCTGTATCTCTATCTAACATCTGTTGGATGGGTGAATAATTGAAAGATAGTCTGAAATTGATGGTATGAAATTTAGTTTGTTGAAACAGCTCGGAAACCTCTTCTCACTTGTTTCCCTCTGCCTTTCTTGATTACTTGGTTATTGACCAAGAGTCCTTTAAGACCTGCTCAGACATCAACTTCTTTGGGACCGTGTTCTGACCCAGTCATCTGAGAATGTCCTACTTCTAATACCCCCATATCACACTGGTGGTGCATCATCAGTTCAGTTCAGTTCAGTCGCGCAGTCGTGTCTGACTCTTTGCGACCCCATAAATCGCAGCACGCCAGGCCTCCCTGTCCATCACCAGCTCCCGGAGTTCACCCAGACTCACGTCCATTGAGTCCGTGATGCCATCCAGCCATCTCATCCTCGGTCGTCCCCTTCTCCTGCCCCCAATCCCTCTCAGCATCAGGGTCTTTTCCAATGAGTCAACTCTTCGCATAAGGTGGCCATCATAGGCACAGAAATAGTTAAGGTTCTTGAAAGCAAATAAACATAGGATTAGGGAGTCCGAGTTATTGAGGTTAACACAATCAAAATTAACCATATCTGCTGGGAAGGCCCAGGGAGCGTTCTGTCTACTTACACCAGAGCTGCTCAGACTTTAATGGGAGGGAGATCTTATTAACCTGCAGAACCAGATTCAGTTTGTCTGGCTTGAGACATGTAATTCTGCATTTCTAACAAGTACCCAGGTGATGCCTATGGTGCTAGTTTGAGTTACATATTTGAGTAGCAAGGGGGTTATACTGTGTAAAGGGCACCCTCCTGATGGCTGGGAATTCTGAGGCACCTCCTGACAAGTGGTTTGTGAACTAGTTGAGGAGATAGGATATATACGTAAAAAGACTAACAAGGGTGAGATACCATAAAATTCAATTTCTCCTTTTAAGGTGCAAAGAGTTGTTATCACTCACTTTACTGTCACTTTCATCTTACTAGAAGGTTAACATGCCCCAAGGCAGGAGTCCCCAACCTCCTAGTGTCTGATGATCTTGAGGTGGAGTGAGTGAAGTCGCTCAGTCCTGGTCAACTCTTTGCGACCCCACAGACTGTAGCCTACCAGGCTCTTCAGTCAATGGGATTTTCCAGGCAAGAATACTGGAGCGGGTTGCCATTTCCTTCTCCAGGGGATCTTCCCGACCCAGGGATCGAACCTGCATTCTAGGCAGACACTTTACCATCTGAGCCACCAGGGAAGTCTGAGGTGGAGCTGATGTAATAATAATAGAAATAAAGTGCCCAATAAACATAATGCACTTGATCATCCTGAAACTATCCACCCTCAACCTGGTCCACAGAAAAATTGATTTCCACAAAACGGATGTCTTGTGCCAAAAAATTTGGGGACCACTGACCTAAGGGTTCAAACCATATATATCCAGAACCATTTGAGACTGCACATATTCATAGAATGATAGATATGTTCTATTAATAATAATTTTATTTTTATTTTAATAAAATATTCACTTAATGCTTTAGAGTTCATTCTGAAGGAATTCAGAAAATATGTATGCCAGTAACTCCCATGAAGCATTCCAGCATCTGTGTCCAAGGAGTAAGTATAAGAACACCCATTATAGCTCTGTTTATAACAGTAGAATAGTGGAAGCAATCTGTCCTTCTGTAGGGGGATGGTAAACCAATGGCGGTTATTCACACTTAATGGGAATGAACTGGATCTACTTGTATAAATTTCAAAAACAAGGTTGATTGGAAGAGAAAGCTAGTAGCTAAAGGACATGTGTAATTTGAAATTGTCTGTGTATATTTAAACATAGACTAGTATGCATGCTCTTTTACCATATTAAAACATGCATGGGAAATACAACATACAAACTATAGGATAATGGAAAAAGAGCTCGGAAAGGGAGATATGAGGCAGGAGTTTGGGCTGATCTCTGGGAAGGAAAATGAGGGGAAGTTTGTGAGGGAGGCCTTCGTTTTTCTTGCCTTATTTTATTGTTAAAAAAGAGAAATGTCAGCGGAAATTAAGGCAAAATATTAACATCTGCATAATCTCAAAATGGGTAGGAGCCTGCGAGGAATCAATCCTTCCATAATCAAAGACTTTCGTGTCACACATTCTAAAAGTTAAAATTGAGTTCCTTAATGTGCTACTGATTCTTATTCTTCAAACAAATGCTGGAACTCCTTTCATTTTCAAATATATGTTTTCAGTTTTTCCTTTCAAATAAATGTTTGAAGCTTGTGAAGAGGAAAGTCATGGATGACATGCTGTCCACCAATGTGGAGCAGAGCTTTAGGTGGAGGAGCATCTGTCATCCTACTTCGATCCTTCAGGTTGGGCATTTGCTAGAGAGGGAAAGCCTGCATTTTCCCAGCAGGTGCTTTGGACCCATGTTCCATGTGTCACAAGGCCTTTTTTCTCTTGTGGTTCACAGAGCAGTTTCTAGAGTAGCACGGGACACACTGAATCCCGGGTTGTACTTGGGTGTAAAAGAGACCCTACAAAATCAAGGAACTGGGGAACTAGGACCTGGGATTGATGTTTCCCAGCCCTGAGCTAGGAGTCCTCTCCTTCTTCCTTTTGGCAATGCAGTTCTTATAAATAGCAAAGGTGGTTTTTTTTTTGATTGTTTAATTTTTACCTTTTGACCATATCAAGTGCCGTGCGGGATCTTAGTTCCCCAACCAAGGATGGAACTCTTGTCTCCTGCATTGGAAACACAAAGTCTTAACCACTGGACCACAAGGGAAGTCCTGCAAAGGCTTTTTCTTTTTTTGAAAACAGGTCTGTTAGGACTTCCCTGGTGGTCCAGTGGTTAAGATTTTCTGTTTCCAATGCAGGCAGCCTGGGTTCAATCCCTGACAGGAAACTAAGATCCCACATGCTGTACAGCATGATTGAAAAAACAAAATAGTATCTCAATACATCAAAAATCTTTTTCTGTCTTCTGCTTTCTTATTGCTGACAAATTTCCTCTCCTTGCTTCTCTATCCAAGTAATCTTTAAAAAAATTGAGTCTGTCAATTTTTTAACCCTACAATATATTTATAATTTTTGTACCTTTATGTTGCATAATTTTAAAAAATTATAAAAATGCAAAAAAAAATCCAGAAATATTTCTTGTCAGGTAATACAGTATAATGGAAATACAGAAAAGGGAGAAATGTCTTCTACTGTAACTCCACAATTTCCTCTCCTTAGTGATAGCTAATGTTAGCAGCTTGCTAATATATACATATCTCTGTGTATGTGGGATATGTAGTTATAGGTTTTTTGACCTATATAAACACACATAAACATTAAAAAGTTAAAGGTAAGATAATATGAATGAGTGAAGAGACAGAACAAAAGCAACAAAAACACCCAGTTGTGGATGTGAAGTAAAGTGGTGATGGAAGTAAAGTCCAATGCTGTAAAGACCAACATTGCATAGGAATCTGGAATGTTAGGTCCATGAATCGAGGCAAATTGGAAATGGTCAAACAGGAGATGGCAAAAGTGAACATCAACATTTTAGAAATCAGTGAACTAAAATGGACTGGAATGGTGAATTTAATTCAGATGGCCATTATTTCTACTACTGTGGGCAGGAATCCCTCAGAAGAAATGGAGTAGCCATTGTAGTCAACAAAAGAGTCCGAAATGCAGTACTTGGATGCAATCTCAGAAACGACAGAATGATCTCTGTTCGTTTCCAAGGCAAACCATTCAATATTGCGGTAATCCAAGTCTATGCCCCAACCAGTAACGCTGAAGAAACTGAAGTTGAATGGTTCTATGAGGACCTACAAGACTATCTAAAGCTGAAACTCCAGTACTTTGGCCACCTCATGCGAAGAGTTGACTCATTGCAAAAGACTGTGATGCTGGGAGGGATTGGGGGCAGGAGGAGAAGGGGATGACAGAGGATGAAATGGCTGGATGGCATCATGGACTCAATGGACGTGAGTCTGAGTGAACTCCGGGAGTTGGTGATGGACAGGGAGGCCTGGCGTGCTGTGATTCATGGGGTCGCAAAGAGTCGGACACGACTGAGCGACTGAACTGAACTGAACTAGACCATTCAGGTATGACCTAAATCAAATCCCTTATGATTATACAGTGGAAGTGACAAATACATTCAAGGGATTAGATCTGGTAGACAGTGCCTGAAGAACTATGGATGGAGGTCCGTGACATTGTACAGGAGGCAGTGATCAAGACCATCCCCAAGAAAAAGAAATGCAAAAAGACAAAATGGTTGTCTGAGGAGGCCTTAAAGATAGCTGTAAAAAGAAGAGAAAGTGAAAGTGAAAAGAAGAGAAAGTGAAAGTGAAGTCAGTCATGTCTGACTCTTTGCGACCCTGTGGACTGTAGCCCATCAGGCTCCTCCGTCCAGGGGATTCTCCAGGCAAGAATACTGGAGTGGGTTGCCATTTCCTTCTCCAGGGGAGCTTCCCGGCCCAGGGATCGAACTGAGGTCTCCTGCGTTGCAGGCTGATGCTTTAACCTCTGAGACACCAGGGAAGACATGAAAAGAAGAGAAGCAAAAGGCAAAGGAGAAAAGAAAGGATATGCCCATTTGAATGCAGAGTTCCAAAGAATAGCAAGGAGAGATAAGAAAGCCTTCCTCAGTGATCAATGCAAAAAATAGAGGAAAACAATAGAATGGGAAAGACTAGAGATCTCTTCAAGAAAATTAGAGATACCATGGGAATATTTCATGCAAAGATGGTCTCAATAAAGGACAGATATGGAATGGAACTAACAGAACCAGAAGATATTAAGAAGAGGTGGCAAGAATACACAGAAGAACTATACAAAAAAGAGCTTCACGACCCAGATAATCACAATGGTGTGATCACTCACCTATAGTCAGACATCCTGGAGTATAAAGTCAAGTGGGCCTTAGGAAGCATCGCTATGAACAAAGCTAGTGGAGGTGATGGAATTCCAGATGAACTATTTCAAATCCTAAAAGATGATGCTGTGAAAGTGCTGCACTCAATATACCAGCAAATATGAAAAACTCAGCAGTGGCCACAGGACTGGAAAAGGTCAGTTTTTGTTCCAGTCCCAAAGAAGAGCAATGCCAAAGAATGCTCAAACTACCGCACAATTGCACTCATCTCACATGCTAGCAAAGTAATGCTCAAAATTCTCCAAGCCAGCTTCAGCAATATGTGAACTGTGAGATTCTAGATGTTCAAGGTGGATTAGAAAGGCAGAGGAACCAGAGATCAAATTGCCAACATCTACTGGATTGTCAAAAAAGCAAGAGAGTTCCAGAAAAACATCTAATTCTGCTTTATTGATTATGCCAAAACCTTTGACTGTGTGGATCACAACAAACTGTGGAAAATTCTTCAAGAGATGGGAATACCAGACCACCTGACCTGCCTCTTGAGAAATCTATATGCAGGTCAGGAGGCAACAGTTAGAATTGGACATGGAACAACAGACTGGTTCCAAACAGGAAAAGGAGTACATCAAGGCTGTATATTGTCACCCTGCTTATTTAACTTATATGCAGAGTAAGTACATCATGTGAAACGTTGGGCTGGAAGAAGCACAAGTTGCAATCAAGATTGCTGGGAGAAATATCAATAACCTCAGATATGCAGATGAAACCATCCTTATGGCAGAAAGCGAAGAAATAAAGAGCCCCTCTTGATGAAGGTGAAGGAGGAGAGTGAAAAAGTTGGCTTAAAACTCAACATTCAGAAAACTAAGATCATGGCATCTGGTCCCATCATCTCATGGCAAATAGATGGGGAAGCAATGGAAACAGTGAGAGGCATTATTTTTTTGGGCTCCAAAATCACTGCAGATGGTGATTGCAGCCATGAAATTAAGAGATGCTTGCTCTTTGGAAGGAAAGTTATGACCAACCTAGACAGCATATTAAAAAGCAGAGACATTACTTTGCCAATAAAGATCCGTCTAGTCAAAGCTATAGTTTTTCCAGTAGTCATGTATGGATGTGAGAGTTGGACTATAAGGAAAGCTGAGTGCCAAGAATTGATGCTTTTGAAGTGTGGTGTTGGAGGAGACTCTTGAGAGTCCATTGGACTGCAAGGGGATCCAACCAGTCCATCTTAAAGGAAATCAGTCCTGAATATTCATTGGAAGGACTGATACTGAAGCTGAAACTCCAATACCTTGACCATCTGATGTTACGAACTGACTCATTTGAAAAGACCCTGATGCTGGGAAAGATTGAAGGCAGGAGGAGAAGAGGACACAGAGGATGAGATGACTGGATGACATCATTGTCTCAGTGGTGATGGCCTGGCATGCTGCAGTCCATGGGGTCACAAAGAGTCGGACACGACTGAGCAACTGAACTGAATTGAAGATAATATTATAAATACTTATTTTATGATTTTTTTTTCTCTGTGGAATCATGTTAGGTACCTATTTCCATTATCATTGTGGTATCCGCTCAGTGTGTCCAATTCTTTGCGACCCTTTGGACTATAGCCCCTCAGGTTCCTCTGTCCATGTGATTTTGGGGCAAAAATACTGGAGTGGGTTGCCATTTCCTCCTCCAGGAGATCTTCCCTACCCAGGAATCGAACCCACATCTTCTGTATTGCAGGCGGATTCTTTACCCACTGAGCAATTAGGGAAGACTACCTATTTCCATGCAAGTATATAAAAACCTATCCTAGCCTCTTTAGCAGCTGTGGTATATTTCATTGAGTGGATATACTCAATTAATTTAACCAGTCCCCTGTTGAGGTATATTTATGTTTCAATTTTTTAAATATTAAAATAGCACTGAACCATTTTTACTTATGCACTTTTGAAGACTTATCCTACCATTTCTCAGAACTGGAACTGTAAGATCAGAGAGTGGACATATTTTGGGATGATCTACATTCTTAAAATTAGGTGAAATATAATTGTATGAGTATCAAACTCTGAGTGTCACACTATCACATGGTTGCTGTATGAGGGTCAAAACTATAAATTCAGTTGCTGCAGAATGCCAAACACACTGTGGGTCTCTGTAGGAATATAAGTTCTTCTTAAATTGTCATCATATCTATTAATATGACTGAAGGCACAAGCATACCAGGATGTCATTCAGCAAAAGGTTGGCCAAAAATAGACACATGGGAAGTAGAGGAGAAACAAATGCAGCATTACTTTGTCCAGGACAGAGAAGCCCTGACTTTTGACCATGTGCTGATTCAATTGGGTTTATCCTGTAGTAGAGCATACAGCAATGAAATATCAGTTTGATAACACTTTTGCAAATTTTCCCACACACTTAATGACCTTCTGAAGATAATTTGGTTTCTCAGAAACGTTTGGCCCCAGACAGAATATCTATGTACCAGTATCTGGTCTACCTGGTATGTCTTCTTCTTATTATAAAATAATTAATTGATGCTCTAGTCAGTCTTTTGTAAGTGTGGTCAGCAGGCTTCAACTTACTGGCACCTGACCATCCTTACATGTCCATGGAAAAAAGTAAGATGTAAACTACCTCCCCTTTGAAGAAAAAGAACATGAAACTAGAGTATCTACCAGATCTGCCACAACTATTAAATGTAGTGGTAACATTTTAGAAGCATTGTCTTTAAAATCAGAAATAAAACAAAGATGCCTGCTGCCATTGTTTATTCTGCATTGTATTGGAAGTCTTAGAAACATGGTAAGGTAATACACAAGTAAAAAACCATAAATGTTATTATATTATATATAAGGGAAGAAAAAACAACATAGAGAATCTAAAATACTTTATAGACAAATTGTTGGAGCTAAAGTTTGCTAGATAAAATATTAATATGAAAGAATCAACTGCAATACTATACATAAGAAACAGTGAGAAAAGTGTAACTTAAATACGTATGTCATTCATAATACCAACAACAAAAAAGAAAATTTAACAAAAGATGGGCAAGATTCTATAGAGGAAGATCATAAATCTTTTTAAAAATGTACTAAAACTACCTAAGTAAAGAGGTACACTGTGTTCATAGAAAGGAAGCTGCAGTATGGTAGAGAGATCAATTTTTCATAAATAAACTTACAAGTTTTATCATTTTCCAACACAAATTCAAACATGCCTTTTTGCATAAAATTTAATAAGTTGATTTAAACATTTGGAAGAGCAAAGGGCCAACAAAAGTAAAAATTTGAAGGACACGATGGGGGCGATTACATTGTCAAGCCATAACGTAAAGCTATAGTTTTGAAAAAAGTTTGTATTAGCTTAGAGATATACAGGCAAACAAATGGAATAGATTAGAAAGCCCAGAAACAGATCTACATAATGCAGCTTGATACATGACAGAACTGTCGCTACAAACAGGAGAGGGAAAAGACACAATGGGATAAAAAGTGCTGGTAAAATACTTCATTTGAATTTTCTTTTTAAATTTATTTTTGGCCTTGCCAAGTGGCATGCGGGATCTTAGTTCCCTGACCAGGGATCGAATCTGGACCGCCTGCATTGAAGTTCAGAGTCTTAACCTGAATTTTCCATTTGGATGTAAAATTAGAACCATGCTTCAAAACAAATGAAAAATAAATTCTAGATAGATTAAAAGCTTGAAAATGAAAAATAAAATTTAAAAACTTTCAGGAAAATATACAAGAATACTTTATGACCTCATGATAAGGAAATAGTTTTTAAAATAACTATTTTAAGAACTTTTAATAGTTCCTAAAATAAAATACAAAAAATACAAACCACAAGTGAAAAGATTGATAAATGTGACTACATTAAAATTGAAAGAAATCAAAAGACATCATATTTTAAAAGCACAAAGTTACACCAAAAACCAAGAGAGGATAATTGTAATACATTCAACAAGTATTAATATCCAGAATACAAAAATGAAAGTTAAATATCCCAATATAGAATGAACAAGAACACTAACAGGTAATTCACAGAAGAAGAAAACTCAAATATCCAATAAATATAAAATTATTACCCACTTTGCTAGTAATCAGGAAAAAAATATTAAAATCACATAGTAAGACACAATTTAATAGCTATTAGTTTGCCAACTTAAAAAAAATGATACATTTAATGTCTATAGGAATATAAATTGGTACCTCTGTTCTGGAGACCAATTTGCCAATATTCAATAAAACAAATAACACACACCACCCCTCCCTATCAGTCAGTCAGTTCAGTTGCTCAGTATTGTCCGACTATTTGTGACCCCACGGACTGTAGCACACCAGGCTTCCCTGTCCATCACCAACTCCCAGAACGTGCTCAAATTCATGTCCGTCAAGTCAATGATGCTATCCAACCACATTATCCTCTGTCGTCCCCTTCTTCTCTGCCATAAGTCCTTCCCAGCATCAGGGTCTTTTCCAATAAGTCAGTTCTTTACATCAGGTGACCAAAGTATTGGAGCTTCAGCTTCAACATCAGTCTTCCAATGAATATTCAGGACTGATTTCCTTTAGGATTGGCTGGTTGGATCTCCTTGCAGTCCAAGGGATTCTCACCCCAGCAACTCTGCCTCAGAAGTACATCTCAGAGAAAACTTTGCAAGCCAGCATAAGGTGAGAATATGAATGTTGATGGCAACATTGGTTGTAATAGCGAAAATGTGAAAACCACTTGTCACCATTGAAAAGAATGTATAAATACATTTTAACGTCTGAGCCACCAGGGAAGTCCCTATAAATACATTATGATGTGGTTATACAGTATAGAACATCTAAAATGAATAAATGACATGGAGTTACATGTATAAACTAAGTTTCTTTTTTTAACTGAGGTATTCAGTTGATGTACAACATTATATATTTTAGGTGTACAACAGTGTTTCACAATTTTTAAAGGTTAGCTGTGACAAATCTACACAGCATATTAAAAAAGCAGAGACAAAAAATCAAAAGCTTTTTTTTTTTTTTGCAGAGACTTTGCCAACAAAGGTCTGTATACTCCTCCTTTCTCACTGTTCTCCAGGTTTTTCTTCAAGACCTTACAGCGTAATGTCTAGTATTTGAAGCAGCAAACACCAACTCTGCTTAAAAATGAATAAATAAAAGTTCTTCTGCTAATTTATAAACTTAAAACTCAGTGAGGAGTTTTGTTTTTCCACAGTGTGCAGAAAGATGTTCTGAACTGAGAAACTGGCTCTAGAAAGTGGCAATCACACCACAGCCCAGATGACTTGCAGAGTAACTGTCCGAACATCCCCTGTGTAGTTTCTCTCCCTGTGGCATGGCATCTCTCCAATCCTTTCTTTTCTCCTGCCCGAGATGACTCAACTGGTGCCAATGTTATCTCAAAATGCATGTTGTGGGTGGGGGGTCTGGTGACACTCTGAGTTTTGAGAAATCTCCTTTATAAATTAACAGCTTGCTAGTAGCTATTTAACATCCAGCTAAAGACTAGCAGAGGGGCACTCTTTCTGCCCTTTTCTGATGTCTATGTCAAAAGCTTTCTCTATCTCTTTTATACTTTAATAAAACTATTACACAAAAGTTCTGAGTGATCAAGCCTCATCTCTGGCCCCGGATTGAATTCTTCTCTGGAAGCCAAGAATCTTGGCGTCTTTCGTGGTTCAGCAACAACCTTTCACCATCAAGGTGAGTCTCAGGCTCTTGCCAAGCAGATTACCTGCTGCTCCCCAAGCTTACTCTTGGGGTCTCGAGGCATCTATACATTCTTTGGTTTTATTCATTTTACAAAGATTGAATCATCTGACTTCTGACATAGTTTCAGACAAACTACTTTTTGAAAAACTCAACAATATATTATGGACATTTTCTCCTATCAATTTACACAGTGTGTTTCCCTTTCTATGGTTGCATCAGTTCAGTTCAGTCATTCAGTTGTGTCCAACTCTTTGTGACCCCATGAATTGCAGCATGCAATGCCTCCCTGTCCATCACCAACTCCCGGAGTTCACTCAAACTCATGTCCATCGAGTAGGTGATATCATCCAGCCATCTCATCCTCTGTCGTCCCCTTCTCCTCCTGCCCCCAATCCCTCCCAGCATCAGTCTTTTCCAATGAGTCAGGTCTTCGCATGAGGTGGCCAGAGTACTGGAGTGTCAGCTTTAGCATCATTCCTTCCAAAGAACACCCAGGGCTGATCTCTAGAATGGACTGATTGGATCTCCTTGCAGTCCAAGGGACTCTCAAGAGTCTTCTCCAACACCACAGTTCAAAAGCATCAATTTTTCTGCGCTCAGCATAGTACTCCACAATATGCTGGCTATAATTTTTTTAACAAATTCCTGTGATGATTGGCATAAAGTTGTCTCTATTATATTTCGCTGTGACAAATAATTCCGTGGTTTCTTTATGGATTTGTCTAACAAGTGGGGCAGAAAGTGGAAGGAAAGGGGTGTAAGTAATTTGAAGCTGTCAAAGAGCTGCCAGCCTAATTTGGGAAGTGATGGTAACTTCAGCTAGTCA
This sequence comes from Aepyceros melampus, assembly GCA_006408695.1. Taxonomy (NCBI): domain Eukaryota; kingdom Metazoa; phylum Chordata; class Mammalia; order Artiodactyla; family Bovidae; genus Aepyceros; species Aepyceros melampus. Next base: position 238,532 of record SJXQ01000208.1, on the reverse strand, counting down.
GAAAGCACCTCCAGAGTGTAACTGGATGTCTTGGAAAGGAGGTGAGAGTGAAAGAAGGACAAAGTGGAGAGGGCAGCAGAGGAGATGGGACAGTGCCTTGACCCATGGGCGAACATTGTTCTTCCTACCTTCTCACTCCTTTATAGACAACCTGTCATTTCTATCAATTACCAACGTGGTATCAGGTCCAATGTTAATTCATCTTTTCCCAAACTAATGCGTTACCCACTGGCTCTTCTAATGCCTTATTTTGGAAAGGCAGGCTGAGACCAATCTGTGGAGGGTTTTTACTTCTGCACCAAGGGATCTACAGCAATAGGGATGTGTGTGGACCTATAGTTCTTCAGTTTCAGCTCAGAAATTAACTTTGCAAATACTCAAGTGTTCTTAAGAGATAAACAGCACAATTAAAGAACAGCCAGCCTTGGGAAAGAACATATCACCTGTCTGGTTATGCTTCAACTCAGTTACTAACCTTTATCTCCCAGGGGGTAGCCCCACTCTATTCATTTAACTCCATATTCTTTGTACTCTCTCTTTTGTTGTTGTTGGCTGTGCTGGGTCTTCGTTGTGGCTTAGGGGCTTCTCTAGTTGCTGAGTGTGGGCTCTAGGGCACTTGGGCTCAGTAGCTGAGGTGCTTGGGTCTAGTCGCCCCTGGGCATGTGGGATCTTTGTTCCCGACCAAGGATTGAATCTGCATCCCCTGCATTGGAAGGCGGATTCTTACCCACTGGGCCATCAGGGAAGTCCTTTGTATTCTTTAACTGCCCATAACTATGTACCCATAGCACTGCCACCCCCACACCCATAGCCCTCCCGGTTCCTTTTTTTTTTTAACCATTGGTGGATTCATAATAATTATAACAGATATGATCTGTTTATTCCAAACTACAGGTCTCACTGCAATCTAACAACTCCCAAATAACAAAATGTTGCAAATTCTAAATTTAGTAGAGTATTATTAGAGCCCTTAATTTAATTAATTCAATCTTCTGTGCAAGGATGACCACACAGGAAGGCGTTCATTCCCTTTTCTTTTCTTGTTGCTTACTTTTTGGTCAAAGCATGGCTCTGCTTCCCAAACCTCCTCCAACCTCCATTCTGTTTTGGGTTCCCCTTTGGGCAAACTGCCATGGGGCTTCTGGTTGACTTGGGACTTTCCAGGCTGCGTTACTCAGGACCACGTAAAAACAGCTGTCTTTGCTGCTTCACACTGCCATTTGCCGAAAGCCTGAGCCCATGGAGAAGCCATTTAGGGTTGAGAAGAAGGTGCCATAATCATTTGGGTATCTTGCTTCTGGCATTAGTCCCTTACATTTCTCCCCCTGCCAACATTTTGCTACCCCTCTCTGGAGAACTGTCTCCTTTCCTGCCAGGGCTTTCAGCCTTCATTTCCCCAGGAAATGATTTTCTCAGTCTCTCCACAAAAGCCCAGGAGGAAAGGCCTTTCATTCATAATTGGCCACAGTGTGGTGTGGGAGTAAATGTTCTCCAGAGTTGACATAAATGCATCTTCCAACAAAATCCAGCTGCTGCTGTCACTGGAACTGGTAGAAAGCTTACTTTGTTTGGAATGATCAATGATGGGATTACCAAAAAGTCAGTATGTCAAGCAGTGACTTAAGAGTATCTTACTGGATGAGGAAATGAAGATCCATTTATTTTATTCATAGTGTCTATGAATGTGTGTGTGTGTGTGTGTGTGTGTGTGTGTGTGATTTCCTTCCTTTGTAAAGGAGCTAGTTTCTGAAATTGAAAGGGCTGGGCTCCAAGGAGATAATTAGGATTTTAACAGCTTACTGTGAGTGGAACATTTCATTTCTCTAAGTATTGAGACGTGCATGCTAATAGCTATCCCAGCCATTAGTTAGTCTGCCAAAGATTTGTATCAGACTTAGACATTCAGATGGATGTTCCAACAAGCAGTACAATCAGCAGAGACCTGCAAAGACTTTTTTTCAGGAGGGAATCAATCTGTATCCAATGCATTACCAGGCATGTTTGATTTTCAGATTCATATGTCATTTTGTTGAAGGAGTAGCCTTTTTATTCCTCTTGACTTTCTATTAAATTCTTCAAGACAGCTGTTCCAAATCCTTTTCTTGAAGAACTTCTGACCTTCCCCTTCCCCACAGATGGTCTCCACACCTAGTTTACTGAGGGGATCAAAGCCTCAGCTCTCCTCTCTGCTGTCTCAACTTGATCTGCATTGTCATCCATCCTTTACTTTTTTCCTTCAGTTTTTCTACCTCATTTCAGAGAAGCCTATTTTTGTTTCCCAAACTAATCTTTTCTGGAGTTCTTGATTTTATCAATAATTCCCCACCTCCTCTTCTGTTGACAGTTATCTTTCTCTTTCTGGCGTCTTCAAGATTCTGTTCTCCTCCAGCTACTTGAAAACAGTCCCTAATGCCTTGATTGCAAAAACCTAGAGCATGACTATGCTTGTCTATCAGAATTCAGGCTCTAGTCACTTTATGTGGAACTACAATTTCCCATATGGTGCCAGTGGTAAAGAATCCATCTGCCAATGCAGGAGACACAAGAGACTCAGATTCAATCCCTGAGCTGGGAAGATCCCCTGGAGAAGGGAAACAGCAACCCACTCCAGTATTCTTGCCAGGAGAATCATGGACAAAGGAGCCTGGTGTGCTACAATCCATGGGGTTGCCAAGAGTCAGACACAACTGAACACACAACAGACATCGTCAGAGCCAGATCAGCAGGTCCTGTCCATCCTGGTGGGCTCAGGTGCAGCACTGCTTAGGCAGAGGAGTGGCTGTATGGCTTTTGTTTGGGGGATTTGAACAGACTCTTCAGTACCCATAGAGAGTTTTCCTCTTACTTGACGGACTTAGGCATATTGCTAAAGCTCACCCCAAGTGAGCTTTATCTAATCTATAGAACCCAATTACTCTAAATGCATGACTATATCCAGGAGTGGAAGATAACTTGGCTGTTCTCTCTTTCTTGGGTACTTACCACGGTTTCTGTAACACCATGCTCTTCCTCCGCTCACCTTTCTCTTCCACTGGCTCATTTGTTGTGCCTGCTATAAAAGTCAAAGCACCTAGGTTTCCAAAATTGAAAAGGCAGAGCCACAAGATGGAAATAACCTGGATCCTGGAGTCATTTCACAGAGGGCAGATGCTTGGAAGAATCACCCCACTCCTGTTGGATTTTGTGTGAACAGGAAATGAATCTTCTGTTGTATTAAGCCACTGAGCTGCTGGGCTTTACCTAAGACCATAGCCTGGCCTATGTAGCTACAAGAGCTTAAACGCCTGCAGGGACTTGACCAACTGAAATGAACGAAGTAGTGGAGAGCCAAGAGAGGTACTGGGGTGGGGAGGGGACTGTGCTGAGTTGGAGATGCTTGTTCCATTACAGGGGAAGAGCTGCTGTTTAGATCTGGCTTGTTCTCTTATGGGATAATTTGGGGCCAACACTGCCAGATCCTAACTGGATTTTTTTTCCAAGAAAAAGTGGGAATCTGGATGTTGATGTGAAATCTTCCAATTTTTTAAATGTTGGCAGCTCATATAGATTAAAAAACCAAAAAACATTTTTGCTGTTTCCTAAACATCATAGGTAAGTTTCTGCGTCAAAGTTTTTGCACTCCTTCCTGGACTGTACTTCCTCTAGGCATCCGTGAGGTTTCTTCTTTTCTCTTCATGTCTTTGCTCAAATGTCACCTTCTCAGCTTTTCCCAACTACCCTCTTTAAGCCACAACACCCTCTTCCTCCTGCCTTATAGTTTCTCTTCTTTTCCTGTTTTTTTTTTCTTCTCCATATTATTTATTATCTGCTAAATAAATAATTGGAGAAGGGAACGGCAACCCACTCCAGTATTCTTGCCTGGAGAATCCCATGGATGGAGGAGCCTGGGGGCCCCAATCCATGAGGTCGCAAAGAGTCGGACACAACTGAGCAACTAACACACAAATAAATAATTTAAAAACCTAGTGATTGATATGCTCATTTCCTACCACTATAATCAAAGTATATGAGAGCAAGGATTTTTTTGTTGTTGTTTCTTGTTTTGTCCACTTTTGTGTGCCAAGTGCCTAGAATAGTACCTGGTGCTTAGAGAGCTCAACATTTATTTGTTAAGTAAATGAATTTTAAAAAACATCCTAATATGTGGGTCAGACAACGCACAGCTGGAGATCAGATTTAGTGCATGGCTCATGAGTTTACAACTTCTGTTTTAGACCCTTACTGAGAAGTCCTTGGAGGAAAGTGCCATTTAGAGTTGCAAGCAATTTCCTGCCTCTCACAAAGTAGATGTTTGATTTATTTTGTTCTGGGAAATAGACCAGAAGGCATTTTTAAGAAAAGTTTTATAAAGTCCAGTGAGCCCCACACCTGCCTGCCTGCCTGTCTCTTCACAGAAGACTGTGACAGAAGTCTATTTCTCATACTATTTCTGCTATAAATTCTAGAATTGTTCACATCCAAATTTCTGTCTCAGTCCTGCTGTGGGGACCAGTTGTGGTCCCCATAGTTACACCAGCTAATACATTCCCTTTTGTGTATTGAATTGGTTTGAGCTGGGTTTCTGTCACTGTGAATGAAAGAGTCCTGACAAGTTTAACGTGATTTGGGCCAAGCTGTTTCACGTTTCTGAGTCTCAGTTTCCTCTCTTATAAAAAGGGAAGGGGTCAGATTAGATAAGCAGCAAAGCCCCTTCTAGGATTTTAACATTTCAGAATTCTGGTACATGTAAGGCCACCAATCTATGGAACCCAAACATTTTTGACCATGGGCAAACTTGGTTCCCTGGAACCACATGCCACTCTTGGCCTGATCACCACCGCCCCTCCAACATGACAGTGTCTATTGTTTCCACCTCCTCTGGGGGGGGGAGGTTGGTTGTTCTGATCACGTGTTCTGAACACATGCTCCTGTTGAAAAGCTGCCTGTATTTTCCTTCTGGTATCTCCAGATATGTCCTACAATATGATTTGTGGACACATTTTCCTTCTTCCTCACCTCAAATACCATTTGCCTTTTCCTCTCTTGTTCCATGGTCTTGATGGAAAAAGTCATGATCATTGTTCCACAGCATTTAGACATTCTTAGATCTTTCATGCCAGGACCCTAGTGTGTGAATCTTCCTCTTGCTTCAGCTCCTGCCCCATCCCTCCCCTAAACACAGCCCACTTCCAGAAGAATAGAAAATCCTCAATGAGATTAAAACTTTCATTTAGGCCAGAAAAAGAGTTTATCTTCTGAAAACACCAACTTTCCACTTAGCAAGTGCTCTTGAGGTTAAGAAATATAAGTATTAGTATCCAGAGATAGAATATCCAGAAAACAAAGCAGAATTAGCTTTGAGTGTGAGTATGAGTGTGTGGGTAATGCAAGTGTGCTGGTAATGAACATGCCTTTTATACCCTAGGCTCCCTTTCCTACACCACTGCAAGATCCTCTCCTCTGTCCCTTTTAATTGCGGCCCCAAAAGTCCAGCCAGGCTACAAAAAGCTGCTGAAGTCCCTCTGAATGGAACAGCCTTGTACAAAGCCCACCTCCCAAGAGGGCTGAAGGGAGTAGAGCTCCCACTGAAATGTGAAAAAGGATTGTTCTCCTGTTACTGGATGATTTCCCTCAGTGCTTCCTCAGTAGTTTCAGCTGCAGCATTCAGTTAAAGCCTCTTGCAAAAATGACTCCTCCACATCTGGGGGGGAGGACAGCTTTTCCTTTGTTTAAAGTCTCCTCCACTGCCCACCCTGCCCAGTGGGTACTGGGTGGAAAAGTGTATTATGGTGATGTTCTGAAACAGAGGAGCGCTGGACCTGTCACTAAGGCCATGTGAGTGGGGAGTGTCAGGGGACCCTCTGTGGCTATGTGCAGAGCTTAGAAAAGGGGCCGATTGCTTCTCCAGTCTTAGAAAGCTGCGTGTTCAAGGTATAATCTCCCTTTGGGGACCGAACCCCTCTGATTTTGTTAACAAATATATTAGATGCCATTTAAAAATTCTTTTTACATATAGCTCTTTATTAGGTGCTATTCTCTTCTCTCCCTCACCCTCATCCCCCCACCACCCCCCACCCCAGCTCCCGGCCCTACTAGA
>SJXQ01000208.1:153639-231571 GCA_006408695.1 Aepyceros melampus | reverse complement strand
GCACGGTCTTCATCCCAGCCTGCCAGAAAGACCCAAGCGCTCATCCGCAAGGACAGCTGCGGCTGAGCAGGATGTTTCCATCCTCCAATGTTTCCTGTCTTTCTAGTGACTTCGTATCTCTCGTTGATTGACACATCGTTTTAAGATGCTGGAGACTGATGAAAAACAAAACCAAATCCTGCTGTGATCCTTTCACAGCTGGACTCTTTCTGTTCATCTCTGAGTGGCAGGCAGGACAGTGTGATCAAATAGGAGAAGGCTGAAGGAGCATCGCTCTGAAGAGAGGAAGGCAAGGCCAGGGGCTCTGTCTCAAGGCCTAGAGCTCTGAGTCGCCCTGGCACAGGCGTGGGAAAGCCAGACCAGCAGAGAGGAATGGGCAGAGCCCTCAAACCCAGGTAAGTCTGAGGAACCCCGGGAGGGTTACTTTTCCTGGCCTTCCTTTTCCTCTCGTGTAATTTGCGAGGTTTGTGGGAGAATTCCCTCACAACCTTGTAGCTCACTGTTCTCATTTCACACCCTTGTACCTGGCTGTTCTCATTTGTAAATGGAAGGGCTCTGCAATAGGCACTTCTGAGATTCTGTGGTTCTGAGGCTGACATGAGCCAGGAGGGGCCGCGTCTCCTGTAGCGGGGCTGTCTAGTAGGGCCCCCAGAGGTGGCTACACTGCTCTTTCCAGACCTGTGGTTCTCAAACTTGAGGTGCATCAGGATCCCCTGGAGGGTTTGCTGAAGCGGGCTGCTGGCCCCACGCCCAGAGTTGCCTTTCAGTAGGACTGGGGTGGGGCCTGAGAATTTACACTTCTAACAAGTTCCCAGGTGCACCCCTGCTGCTAGGCTGGCGATCGCGTGTTGAGCATCACATGGAGCCACGCCCAGGGCGTGGGGGAACCGCTGAGAAGAAGGTCACGTGGGTTGAGCAAAGGCCGCCCGGGCAGCAGCCCTCAGGATGCGTACCTCTCCCTCCCACCTGCAGGGGGCAGCCTGGTTCTGCCTCAGCCTAGAGGAAGCACCGGGTTACGTTATTCATGATAAAATAAATAGTCCAGTTTCCTGAAAAATCCTAGGTAGATGTAAATCTACCTCTCGGGTCTGAGGAACCCTTTTAGACTGAGTGTTCTCAGCCTGGATAGCTGGGCTTTTGCTACTGAAAGAGACCAACTCTGCTAATGCTGGACTCCCGGGTAGGAAGCTTGTTCTTTCGCCTGAAGTCTCCCACTGCAGGCGAAGTGCGAGCTTTGCCTCAGGGCCCCGGAAACGTTCCACAGACGAACAAATTAAGACCCTGAATATTTGTGCAAGAGCCGATGAAAGAGAAGGGCAGAGAGTGATGGAATGAGTTTTACACATGGTCAGTCTACCGGGACACTGACCATTGTTTCAGAAAGCAAAGTATCTTCTGGTGCTAGGTGATTCTCCCCTGTGAAACTGCACAGGCCTTCCCAAATGCTAACGTGTTCAGATGGGCAGAGGGTTGCAGGAGCAAAACCAGCCAGCAGGGGTCGCCTCCACATTTGCTCCTTGGGGGGGTCTTAGCCTTGTGCAAGATATTTCCCAGTCATCTGTTCTTAAAAAATTTTTAAGCCCGTTATACTGAGAAGCCTAAAACTTTTGTTTAAAACAAAGTGAGAATAAATAAGCAATACAAGACAAAAAAACACAAAGAAAACCTCCAAGCTGCCTTCTATATGTGCAGCAGAGACAGACAGCCTGTGCAGTCCGAGCTGCTCCAATAGATAACATCTCTCTCACCCAGGAAGAAGCTCAGCTCATAGACTTGCCCAGTATGGAAAAGAAAGGCTTTATGGGGACGTGGGAGGAGCAGCAGAGGCTCTCAGATGAGGAGAAGGTGCTTTGGGAGTCAAGACAGACGACTAGGGTTCTTGGAAATAATTCCTCTTTCCTCTCCAGGCTTCCGTGGTAGCTCAGACAGTCAAGAATCCGCCTTCCAATCCTTGGATCAGAAAGATCCACTGGCTTAGGGAATGGCTACTCACTCCAGTATTCTTGCCTGGGAAATCCCTAGGACAGAGGAGCCTGGCAAACTATGTTCACGGGGTTGAAAAGAGTCAGAACTGACTGAGCGACTAAGTATACTTCATCCCTCAGGTTAGGAGGTCAAATTTGGGCAGAGATTCAAGGCAGAGCCTGAGGACGATCATAACAGTCTGATTATCTACTCTGGTGTTCTCAGTTTTCCACTATCTGTGGATTTCTGTCCAAGCTCAAGATATTTAGGTGTGAAAGTGATACACAGCAGGACCACTATCAGTAAAGATGGAGGCCTTCTGGGTGGTCTCTAAGGGTGGTCCTAGACTTATACTGCCCCATTCGCACACTCTCAAAGTTCCGTTAGTGGCCATAGTGGTCATGCCATGGGGCACAATGAGCATGTAAGACCACCTGTGGATGGGAGACAGAGCAACCCAACATGGTGCAGCTGTAGGTCAACCTGCAATTGACCATTGGAACAACACATGACCCTCCTTAGCAACATTACCTGTTCCCTTCACTGGTAATGGGACATCATTACATGGCACTTTTCACTAAGGTGGTTCCTCATGCTTTTCATCTCCCCTTCTCCAAAATTCTCCTCTTCTGTATTGTCAGTCTTTTTTGGTAGTGTCATCATTCACAAAATCACCTAAACAAGAAACTTTCTAGTTAGTTTTTGCTATTTCTCCACTATCCACATTCTGGCCAAGCCAAGAAATTCTGATTTTCCCTCTCTCCTCCATAGCCACTAGTTAGGACTCATCTGGACGGCTGCTGGCCTCTATTCTCATCCTCAGCACTGATTCTAGATGCTAGATGCTCTAAAAGTCTTATTTGATCATGGAGTTCCCCCACTTAAAAACCATGCGTAGCTCCCCAAGCCTATAGACTATGTGGCTGCATTCCTTTCCAGAACCAGGAACCAGACAGGGTATAGATAAATGAGTGAGTGAATGAAGAGAAACTAACAGATGGGGAAGAAGAATTGGTAAGAGTTTTATTGAATTTCTGTCATGAGGGAGACCACCCACTGTAATCCTGTAAGCCTTACTATGCCCTGGAGTTGAATTCCAATAGTACAAGGGAATGAAGATTGTATTTAAAATTTTTTATTCCATTATTCATGCCACAGGAGCCAGGCATGCTTCCCATTTCCTTTCCCACACTACTTATAGACTCCAAAAACACTTTGCACTGTTTCCCTGACATCCACACAAATGAGAAATGAAGTGCTGTATAGGCTAGGAGACCAACCCCCCAGAGCATCTTTCTGTCATCAGTTGGGTGGGTGCACAGGTCTAACCTTCTAGTCCTGCCTGGCCTCAAGCTGGAAAAAAGAATGCGGTCTTAGAAGGAGAGAAATATTTCCTCTTTTTAACACAGGCCCTTATCATATACCCCCCACCTTAGAAAATGACCACTTTTTCTGAACACACCCATAGAAACACATTGGCTTCTTATAAAAACTGCTGTTCTTGTGTTTTTGTCCTTAATATCTGCATTTTGAGGGTGATCAGCCCTTGCTGCTGCACTTGACAGGAGCTGACAAGTAGCCACATGCGGGTGTCACAGATGTGGTGACTGGACTGTCCCAGGGATGAGGCCGTGAGAAGCTGGTTTGGTGTTTGTACACCCAGGCAACCGTCATGTTTACTTGCTGTCTCTGGTCAGCTTCCAAACCAGCAGCACCGCACCCATTAACACTGGGCTCCACGCTGGTTACTGACGGGTTGGACTGCCAGTAGTGAGGAATTACTACTTTTCACTTGAGCAATGGATGGTTTCATTGGAGGAGAAGCTTTACAAACACCCATCAGAGTTTCGCTTGACAAAAATCCTAAATACCCAACAAGGTCATGAAACCAAAAGATGTGTTCTCCTCCCAGTCAGATCATCTGCTCCTCTGCTTTAGAGGCTGATGTATATTGTGCTTATCCACCTGTTTGTATGTGTTGAGATCCAAATTGTGTGTTTGGCATGGATCTAGATCTTAGGAACCCACGGATAAATAAGGTATGGTTGGCCAAGAGTGATAACTAGGTGAATAGGTAAATGTAATGCAAGTTCATAGGACTAGAAAAGCAGGCAGGAATAAAGGGTGTGAGGGGGCACAGAGGAGGTAGATGGACAAGAGGGGATGGTTTGTGGAATGGATGATACTTGAGCTAGGTGTAAAAGGCAAGGAAGAACATTTGAAGAACAGCACAGGCCAGGTACTGTGCTTGGTGCTTTACCTGCATTGACTCATATGTGGTGCTCACAATAGCCCTGTGAGAAGGGAACTATTATTATCACCAATTTACAGATGAGGAAGCAGAGGCTTAACTTACGGAGGGTAAGTCACTTGTCTAAGGTCACATACCTAATAAGTCAAGAACCTGGGATGTGAGATATTGCCAGGTATGTAGTACTCACTCAGTAAACATTATATATTATTATTTTATTATTATAATCATTAAGCACAGGGCTACTGCCTCTAAAGTCCAAGTCCCTGAAGACTGTGTTATCATGGCTTCAGCAGTATATGAAATAAGATGTCTGATTCTTACCCTGGGTCACTAGAGGCATGAATCCTTTTGGGTGGCATTCTTAATGTTCTGCATTAAACTTGGAGCCTTGGTAAATTCTGGAGAAGGCAGAATTGGTCTTTGGCTCCCACAGGTCACAGGAGAGCCCCTGTCCCCCTTGTGTGCTCCTCTTCCTTCAGGCTGCTCTTCTATTCTTTCCCCACTTATGAAAAATCCGTTTCTTGATAAAGGATCAAGACCATTCAAGCCAAAATCTTAGAACTTGAAACATGGAATCATTTGGTTTAGCTCCTTGATTTTACAGATGCAAAAACCTAGGATGCAAAACAAGATTCTTTTTGTTTCAAGAGACGTAACCCAACGTAAACTATCTCAAGTGAAAAGGGAAGATATATTCATTTTCAAGGGTGAAACTAGCTTCAGGGGTTAAAAACAAATGCCATTGGTTTGTTAGTGCTCTCTTTTTAATCTTAGATCTTTTGTCTTTACTTCAAATGTGATGTCTTAAATTGTTCTTTGTAGAGTTGGAATTCTTTTTTATGATTAGCAGAGGATATGGCCATGGGAAACCCCAGGCTACATCATTTCATATAGTGATTTCAGATGAAACAGAGAACTTCTGTCTCCTTGTTTTAGTATATATAAATCCCAGGGAAAGACTCTGATTGGCCCACTTTGGGTCACATGGCTACTTCTTGAACCAATCACTGTGGCTAACTGGATGTGCTATGATGAAAGATGACCTGGGTCTCATGTTATCCCATTGAGGGGTCCAGGAGAGATGGCAGGTATTATGGAGGGCTGCTCTCACCAGAAGGGCAGTGAGGTTATCAGCCTTCTAAGTCCCCAGTGATCACCATGTCCTGATGTCTAGGCCTTTACATAATCCCCTCCCTTTAAGTGTGAGTTTGATCTAGTGATCCACTTCTAATAGATAGAATACAGTGAAGGTGATGGAATATTCCTTCTAACATTATTTTACCAAAGTCTATGATCCACCTTTTGCCCTTGCTTACTCTGATGAAGCCAACTCCCATATTATAAGCTACCCTATGGAAAGGCTCATGTGGCAAGAAGTTGAGGATCAGCTCTGGCCAATAGACAGCAAGGAACTGAGGCTCTCAATCCAATAGCCCACAAGGAGCTAAGTCCTGTCATTAACAACTCACTAAGTGACCTGCGGAGTGGACGCCTCCCCATATGAGCCTTGAGTGAGGGCAGACCTGGCCGACTCCTTGACTATAGCCTGTGAGAGACCCTGAGCTGGATGATCCAGCTAAGCCGTACTTACATTCCTGACCCATAGGAACTGTGATGTCAGCAGTGCACATGGCTTTAAGCTGCTAAGTTTTGGAGTAACTTGTTATACAACAATAGAAAGTTAATACAAGAAGGAAAGATGTTGAGCTGACAGAAAAAATACACAGATATCTGCTGCAGAACCTACTAGTACCCAAAATACCACCGTTGTTCTGGTTTCTGAATGTCCTGAGCTTTCCTCATCAGACTTCCTGCCAGTTCTGTCTTCCTCCCTGCCTGTAATATCCCCGTCTTCTTCAAAACTTTTATTTCTTTCCATTCTCCTTGCTTTTAGGAAAACCAGCAGGAAAGCAAAGAACAAAGAAGAGACATATGTTGAGAAACTAGCAATGACGAGAGCGTACTATGTGTCAAGCACTTTGTAGCCCACTTTCTGTGATTAGTCTCATTGAATCATTTCCCCCAAACCCTAGGAGGCTGGCTTTATTAGATCTGTTCCACAGATAAGAAAATTGAAGCATAGAGGGTTGACAAAACTTTCTCAAGATCACTTATCAGGGAAGTGGCAGTGATGGGACACAAAGCATGTTGGTCCCGCTGCAGCATGCTGCCTGCGGGCACGCAGGTAATTGTTTCCATCCAATAATAGGCCCTTTGTTCATGCTGATGGGGGCACGGGGCTGACTCCAGCATCAGGCCTTCATTCAGAGAGGGTTGACCAGTTTGATTGTACAGTTTTGACAGAATTAGTCTGTTCTTTTCTTTCTGTGCCAACAGGTAAATTTCTAACCAGAACTGCTGCCAGCTAAACAGATCCCTTGGGGAGGGAATCCCTTTGTCACTCTCCAAGTCAAATTGTTTCTGTGTTAAACCGAAGCTGAACATGCCAGGGAAGATATAGTGCCACTTGCTCTCATGGGGACCTGCAATGGCCCACCTCAGTGGAGAAGGCCAGCCAGGAATTTTGGGGCCCAGAAAGGATGTCCTAAACTTCCTCACTATGAAGGAGGAGCCCTTACTATCAGCTTCTGCCACACCAGATGGGACGTGTGATGGAGTGGAGTGTTCTATTTGCAGATATAACTCTGATTCCTTCACCTGGATGGCATTGTAAAGTCTTATCAGCTGAACAAGAGAACCAAGAACGGAGACTAGAGACAGAGACAAACAATTTTCCTGAAATGCTGTTCTGGGCTATGTGAGTAATAGCTGAACCACCAAGAGAAGCATTTTTAGAATATCACAGAGGGGACAGTCATAGGCCCAAGCCTTTAAAGGACTGCATTTTTTTGAAGGTCAGCTGCTTTTTCCCTGGAGGGGGTCCTTCTAATAAGGGAATGTAGAAATGGATAAGTAATAATTGTGATACTCTGAAGTGACCTGAAAAAGGAAAAAGTTTACATGGAACGAGCCTCTTATCCAAGATATATCTCTTCCCTCTCTGCTTCGCTCTGATCTAGGGAAGAAGTGACGCTTAGCTCAAGTTTCCAGACCCCAGTTCTTACAGTCCTTACCAACCTACAGTTGCATTTCATTATCAATCTGATTTATAGAGCTGATAATCACATTTTATCAGAATACCACTACATGAGTGGAAATGTATCACAAATTCCTTTTCCTCCATTTTGTATTTTCAATATTCTGTATTAATTACCAAAATCTTTTCATCAGGACAAACGTGTGGTGTATTTGTGCATGTGCCAATATCAAGCACGTACCTGGTGTGTACCAGCTTAATTAGAACAAAATTGAGGGAAGGAGGTAGATGTATTGGGTCCTAAGGCAGAATTGCCTCCATATTTCTGAACAAGCCACTTATTTTTGGTTTCTGTCCTCTCTCTAAGGAGTTCTCCCAGACTCCTCTTCCATCCCCACTGCCCCGTTTTTTTTCTGTCCCTGCTTTGTGGGCTATTCCACCACCTCTGATGAGAGACTCCAAGGCCCTCTGTCTGCTGAGACTGTGACCTGCAGAGGCCGCATCTTCTCAGTGCTGTAGCTGACCCAGGAACAGATGAGATACTTTTTGCTGAGTTCCTGCAGCTGAGGGTATTCTTGTCAGGCTCACTCTCTGAGAGTTGCTAATAATGAGAAAACTGGTTGAGTGCTTAGTATATGCTGGGCTCATGCTAAGCTCTTTATGTGCTTTGTTTTCATTAATCCCTGCAAGAAGCTTGTCCCTCTTGTCATGCTCCTTTACAAATGTGGACAGTGTGGAACAGAGAGGTTAAATAACATGCACAGAGTTGGCCATCTTGCAGTGGTGCTGGAAGCTGAATGCAGTCAACAGGCTCTAAAGCCTGTATTCTGCACCATGATGCTAGTGACTGATTCTAGATCTTAGCCTATTTCCTGCAGAGTCCTTTGGGTCCTAGTTGTTCGGGTCAGGTACAGCTGTATATGAGAAAAGACAGATATTCAATAAATTCTGTTGAAGAATCTTGTGTTGAACATCCACTGAATGTGAAGCACTGCTAATTTGCAAACGTGGGATGTGAGATTTGGTATGGAGATGGAAGCACACTAGTCTTTCATATAGTGATTGGGAAGGGAATCATTCGCTGGCAAGAATAGTAGATCTGACCTGAGACAAAATTGTGAAGTCTCTGTGTGTCCCTTCTGACCCTATCTGTCCCCTATCTGGCCCTTCTTGAACCTTTTCTGTTCTTTCCTTGACTTAGCTGGCTTCTCCTTCCCCTCCACCCTGTGTCTTCTCTCTGTGCTCTGCACCCAGCACTGCACTCAGAAATAGGTCACACGCACCCCGGTGCATCTTTGATGTAAGACTTATCTTTGGATTATCCAGGAGTGCCTACTTCAACATCTGTTTAGTTACCTGCCTCCAGACATGCCATGACAGGTCATGGTATCTTCAACCTCACCGAGTTTATATTTTGGTAGGTGTAGGCTCACATGAGTTCTTGTAATAGGATAAAATGAAATGAGAACTCTAAAGGGGACTATATAAAGGGAGGCTGGACCCCAAGCTGGTTAATACAAGGCATTGTTCTTCTCTGTGGTGATGGAAATATTATAAAACTTGATTGGAACATTGGTTGCATGGGTATTTGTGTGCTAAGTTGCTTCTGTTGTGTCTTACTCCTTGCGACCCTATGGACTGTAGCCTGCCAGGCTCCTCTATCCTTGGGATTCTCCAGGAAAAAATACTGGAGTGGGTTGCCATGTACTTCTCCAGGGGATCTTCTGGACTCAGGGATCGAGACCATGTCTCTTATGTCCCCTGCATTGGCAGGTGGATTCTTTACCACTAGTGCCACCTGGGAGGCCCTTGGATGCATAGGGAATATCTATTCTCAAAGTTCATCAGATCGTGCACTGAAGACCTATACATTTCTTTGTGTGTAAATATTACCTAAATAAAACCTGTTTTTGTTGTTATTGTTGTTGAAGAAATGAGAAGAAAGTATCAGTAAGCAGACACAGAGTCATTCCCAAAAACCATTTGGTCAGTCATCTGCCTAAGAGTCATTCATTCAGCAAATATTTCTTGAGCAGTTAATATGTATTAGGAGGCAATGGCACCCCACTCCAGTACTCTTGCCTGGAAAATCCCATGGACGGAGGAGTCTGGTAGGCTGCCGTCCATGGGGTCGCTAAGAGTCAGACACGACTGAGCAATTCACTTTCACTTTTCACTTTTAATTTTCCTGCATTGGAGAAGGAAATGGCAACCCAGTCCAGTGTTCTTGCCTGGAGGATCCCAGGGACGGGGGAGCCTGGTGGGCTGCACAGAGTTGGACACGACTGAAGTGACTTAGCAGGACTGTTCTAGAATCCATCAATGAAGAGACAAAGCTACCTGTCTTCATGGAGCTTACAAGACCCTTTAGGGGGCAGAGAGGTTTCCCCATGTTTCAGCTGGAGCCCCTGGAATTTCTGTTCTCAAATGCCCCAATGATCCATGGAAAAGGGGGATTCGTGAACAAGACTCACAAAGCAGCAAACAAAAATTCCTCATAAGCTTCGTAGCCTAGAACTTCTCTTTCAGGTGGGGCCCAGAGGAAGAGACTGCATATCTTCCAGCCCCAACCCCAGAGTCTCCCTGTGACTTGGGGGAGGGGAACAACGACCACCTCACCACCCCACCAGCCACTCCACAGGTTGAAAAGACAGTGCTTCTGCCAGAGGGTCTGGGCTCCTTCTGGCACATCTGCGAACAGGGCGTGGGTCTGGCCAAAGCCCCAAACCAGAAGGTGGAAACTCTGAGCACTGGGAGAGGCGAGACGTGTCGGTGCTCTTAGAAACCAAACCTATGTCCTTAGAAACACCGCAGAAAAGCTTGGCAGAGTGGCTGCGATTTGATGGTACTGCAGTGAATCACAGAAACTCCAGGCAAGAAAAGGCCATTTGAGAGGGGAGGCAGGCTCTTTTGAAGTCTCAAAATCTTCATTAAATAAAGGATCCAAGAGGCCTCGATCATACACAAAGTATAATAACATCATATATAATAAGGGAAAATGAAGCAACATCTGGTTATTGTTAATTTAAAATGACCTAAGTGACATACAATATTTTAATTTATAAAGATAGCACAACTTATTCAGTAAATCATATTTTGCAGTTAGGCATTTTTTAAATAGCAACAATAAGATAATTTTACAGGAATAGAGTTAGGGTTGCATTTTGTGAGGCTTATCATAACATTGCTCAGCTCTCTTTCCAGTTTTTGCTCTTCCTATAATCTGTTTTTTGTTGTTGTTGTTGTTCTTGTTCTTGAGTTGGCCACACTCACATTATTGGCTTTCTCTTCCATTAATTGAAAACATATAAAAACTTCCAGATGATATGGGAACTTCATTTAGAGGTTGAATAAGTGCAAAGAATTAAATTCAGAAAGAGTTTCCTTAAGCCTAAAAATAGCGAAAACTTCAGCAATGTTATGAAAATGACCAAAATGCCCCAATGGCCCCAGAAAAAGTAAGCACCTAAGTTCTTCCCAACACAGTGGAACGCTTCACCACATGTGGTCTCATTCACTGCTTTGCCCAGGGCAGCAAACTGACCCACAAGGGCAAGGAAACAGAAAAAGAAAAGACATAGTTCAGAGGGATCAACATACTTTTGGAATTTGGAAAGCTTATGTATTTTTTGTAGAAGTTGCCAAATTTTTCCGTAAAGGTTCAGAGAGTGAATGTTTCAGCATTTGTGGTCTTCATCAAAATTATTCAACACTGCCATTATCACGGGAATACAGCCAAAGACAAGAAATGAATAAATGGGCATGGCTGTGTTCCAATAAAACTTTATTTACAAAAGCAGGCTGTAGGTGGGATATAACCCACGGGCCGGTTGTTTGTCAGTACCTGTATTATTGGTTGCATGACAGCAGGCGAGAGACAACAACTAACAGGAGTCAGGGGAAAAGGGCTAAACGATGGAGTCAGGGACTGTGATGCTCACAGCATTTCGTTTTGGACTTGCAGCTGGCCTACATTTTCCCAACCTTCTCACAGTTAAGCGGGGCCATGTGACTGAACTCTGAATAATGGAATATGAGTAGAAATAAAGTCTTCCATCTTCAGGCCTGGCTCCTTAAAAACGTCCCAGGAGATCTCTGTGTTCTCACTTGCTCTTCCCTTATCTGCTGGCTGGGTACAGAGGACCCATGGAGAACTCTGTGGCCCTGGAAGGAAGGCATGCCAAGTGACAAAAGCAGAAAAGTAGAAGAAACCTAGGCTCCCAGATAACGGGTTTAAGCAGAGCTTCCTTGCCAACACCCTTGGGCTTAGACAGGAGGTGGGCGTTATCTTTTTATTTTGCAAATTGCTGAAGTTGGGAGTTTGTTGGTAGAGTAGTCAGGGTTACTGATTGTAATACAGAATTCAAGGATCATGTTGCCTTCAGTCACAGACACATTCCCCACAGCCTTTCCCTCACCCAAAACCCAGAAATTGGATGCAACATGTACTTTTAAACTTGTGGCAAGGATAGGGTTGAAATCAGCAGAGTTTTTTTTTTTTTTTTTTTTTTAAATTTGGGGCTAAAAAAAACAGTCAGAGCCTGTGATCCTGCCCTAACTACAAATTTAAGTCTGTTTTTTTTTTAAAGGAGTTTTCAAATGTTTTGTGTAAAATGAGTCTATTTTATTTTCATACCAGCTTTGTGAGCAAGGGTATTAGTTAGAACCCTTTAGTTTTGAGAAGCTGAGACCATTTAAGCTAGCTTTGAGCAAAACTGGAAACTTATGATAAAAGATGAGGGCATTTCCTCAGACCTGAAGATGGAAGGAAAGCTTGGTCTCAGGCCAGGCTGGGGTTTGGCAACTGGAAATCAGTCAAGAACATCTCTCAGCTCTGCCCCACAAGCTGCTCTGTTCTTCTGTAGCCCAACTTCCTCTCTCAAAGATGGCCAAGCCCAGAGACTGAGGCTTTTCATTTCTTCCTTTCAAAAAATCAATTCAGACTGAGCCTGAACCTCCTGCTACTTATTCTAAAATCCCAGGAGAGGTTTAGGATCGACATGTACACCTGCTATATTTAAAATAGATAACCAACAAGGACCTACTGTATAGCACAGGGAACTGGGCTCAATATTCTGTAACAATCTAATTAGGAAAAGAATTTGAAAAAGAATAGAGCCATGTATATGTATAACTGAATCCCTTTGCTGTACACCTGAAACTAACACAACATTACTAATCAACTCTACTCCAATATAAAATAAAATGTTTTAAAAAATAAAATATAATCCCAGGACAGGAAGTCTGATTAGACCTATGTGAGGGTGGTGTCCACTTCTGGTTCAACTTGCTGTGGCCACAGGTTGGGCCATCCTGGGGCAACTCCCCATGCAGGTAGACAGGGCAGATATGTTTTCCTTTTTTTAATCCGATTAGACCTACAGGCAGGGCAAACATTCCCACAAGGAAAGTGTGGCACAGAGATATTACTGACTTTGTGAAAGCCACCTAGATGCCTCAGCAAGGCTGGTATCACAGCCGTCCTTGCTGTTTATCCCATTGCCCCATCTCTCACCACAGGTATCCGGCTTCCCACACAGATCAGTCATGCCTTCAGATACTCACCAAAAATGCAGCCTTCTCCAAAGGCAGGTCTGGATTTCTCTACTGCCCTTCCAAAGCTTATGCTTGCTTTGTCATGACAAGCAGGAGAAGGATGTGGGAGAAAGCGATAGGAGGGCCGTGGATTTCAGCCAGGCGTGGTGGTTTGTTTGTACAGTGAAAGCGACAGTGAAAATCACTCAGTCGTGTCTGACTCTTTGTGACCCCGTGGACTGTATAGTCCATGAAATTCTCCAGGCCAGAATACTGGAGTGGGTGGCCATTCCCTTCTCCAGAGGATCTTTACAAACTAGGATAGAACCCAGGTCTCTGGCATTGCAGGCAGATTCTTTACCAGTTGAGCCATGAAGGGAAACCCAAGAATACTGGAGTGGATAGCCTATCCCTTCTTTAGCGAATTTTCCCAACCCTGGAATTGAACCAGGGTCTCCTGCATTGCAAGCAAATTCTTTACTAGCTGAGCTACCAGGAATTGTTTGGAGAGCCTCTGGTATAAATCACTCCTGGACTCTAGGCTGAAAATTACATAAGTAGTATGATTACTACTATTGTTGTTCGTCGCTAAATCATGTCCGACTCTGTGATGCATGAATCGCAGCATGCCAGGCTTCCCTGTCCTTCACTGTCTCCCGGAATTTGCTCAAACTCATGTCCATTGAGTCAGTGATGCCATCCAGCCATCTCATCCTCTGTCATCCCCTTCTCCTCTTGCCCTCAATCTTTCCCAGCATCAGGGTCTTTTCCAATGAGTCGGCTCTTCATATCAGGTGGCCAAAGTATTGGAGCTTCAAGCTTCAGCACCAGTCCTGCCAATGAATATTCAGGGTTGGTTTCCTTTAGGGCTGACTGGTTTGATCTCCTTGCTGTCCAAGGGACTCTCAAGTCTTCTACAGTCTAAATAATACAATTAATTAAAAAAAATTGTACAAGTAGCAATAGATCAGAAAGTTCTGGTGTACAGAAATCTTCTCTCTCAGTACTGGTCTAGCATAGCTCTTGATACCTAGTAGTTACTCAATACATGTTTCTTGAAAGACTGAATGAATGTGTGTTTCCTGCAGAAAAAGTGGAATGTACTGAACAGCAAAAGGAAGACAATGAAATTTACACATAATCCTATACAACCCCTTGAAATGTGTCCTTCATATATTTTTACAAAAATAAGATTTTATTGTACCTACTGTCTTGTTTGTTTCCTTCCTTCCTCTCCCCACTTTTTTCCCTCCTTTCTTTCACTTCACAGTATTTTAGTAGTAACAGTCTAGTAGGATTCATCTTATGATCACACTTATTTATTGAAGCTATTTTCCATTTAGGTTGTTTCCAGCTTTTTCCCTGTTCTAAATAAGCTGTAATGAATTCCCTGGCATCTCAGTCTTTAGGCATATCTTAGACTGTTTCCTTGGGTAAGTTCCTAGAGGTAGAATTCCCACCTGCACTTTCGATGGTAATTTCGAATGGCAGATGTGCTTGTGATGCTTTTTGCCAAAGGCTTGCCAACAAAGCTCTTCAAAGCACACTTCTCCCAGCACTGTTTGGGACTGTCTGTTTTCAAAGATCTGAATTTTAAAACGTGTTCTCTTCTGCTTTATAAAATGCCTTTAGGAAGCCTGTCTATTTTTCCTGTCCAGGTGAGACTCCTGACAGGAAAGGTTGGACTGGGCATCTTGGTACTTCATGAGGCTGTGTGCTGGGAGATCTGTGGGAAGCCTGGCAAAAGGGCTTTAATCTGGAACAGCCTCTTGGCCCATTAGCTGCCCTTTGCACTTCAGAAAAGGAACAGAAAATAGGAAGTCTCAGCGTTCACACCCTCTGAAGCGCACAAACTGTTGTTTGACAAGCAGAGTGATTTATTTTTACAGTGTTTTCAGCAGAAATTGAACCCTTTGGAGGCCAGAGGCCACAAGATATGATGGTTACAGGAACATGACATTGACCAAGTGAGTGAAGCACAAGTCCAAGGACCACACAAGACTGTCACTTGGCTCCTTCCCACCTGGGATTAGAGGTGAGCCCAAGTCTTGATCAGACAAAGCCCTAGATGGCCAGGCTCATCACCAAAGACCTGAGAACTACATTATGTTACTGGTCGTTATTGGAAGTATGCTTAGATGCTCAATCATGTCCAACTCTTTGCAACCCCATGGACTATAGCACGCCAGGCTCCTTTGTCTATGGGGATTCTCCAGGCAAGAATACTGGAGTGGGTTGCCATGCCCTCCTCTAGGGGATCTTCCTAATCTAGGGATCGAACCCAGGTTTCCCACATGGCAAGTGAATTCTTTACTTCTGAGCCACCAGGGTAGCCCATTATTGGAAGGAGATCTATTAAAAGCTCATCATTTGGGGCATGTAGCAGCAGCAGCAGCAGCACTGGTAAAGAGAAGTGCAGAAAGAGAGTGTGCCTGCTCTCTATTCTCCTTGTCCTGAGTGATGCTCCAGATGTTGCAGGCTCGACTCTGAAGTGCAGACTTAGTTCAGCCTCCTGCCCACCAAGGAGTCAAACACACACCTGTCCCTCCCCAACATGGACTGCTCAGTGTTCCCCTTCAGGGTATGGAGCGGCTCCAATAGTTAGAGGAACTTGAGGTCCAGCACCCCCATCCTTCTCACCCATTCCTCTCAGAGTCTATATTCCCATTTTCCAGCCTAACATGGAGGGTCCTTAGGGACCCTTGCCCTTCCTCATTTCATAGGGATGAACAGTCCTTCACAAGGTGGAGAGTCCCAGGGGCAAGCCCATCCCTGAGAGCCAATGGCTGGTAGGAATGTGGGTGGCAGGTGCACTGGGCAGAGTTGGCCTTTGGCACTTGCCTTTGGATAATTATGTCATTCTTAGGTACCACTGGGCTTCCCTGATGGCTCAGATGGTAAAGATTCCGCTTGCAATGCAAGAGACACGGATTTGATCCCTGGGTCAGGAAGATCCCCTGGAGAAGGGAATGGCTACCGACTCTAGTATTTTCGCCTGGAGAAGCCCATGGACAGAGGAGTCTGGTGGGCTATAGTCGATGGGGTCGCAAAGAGTCAGACATGACTAACACTTTCACTATCTCTTTAGGTACCAAGGTGGTAGTTTTAGTTGCTAAGTTGTGTCCGATTCTTGAGACCCCATGATGATCAGTTTACCTCTGTTCTCTTTCAACAGACTTTCTGCTGGAAGCATCTCTGTGGACCTGACTGAACTGCCTGCCATGCTTCCGGCAGACTACTGTATCTGCATGCAGCATCCCAAAGTCACCTGACAGGGCTTCGTCTCAGTCCTTCTCTTTTTGGGCCTCCAACTAAATTGAACAGGCCCTTCTCTGTTTCTGCATCTTTTTTTCCTTACCCTTGAAGCAAAATTCAATTTCTCGGAGAGTTGCCTTCATTATTCTCTAAGCTGGGATAATCCCTGGAAAACATGTGAAGTACGCAGAGTTCCCAGCTCCCTGCCTTTCAGTGCCTCTCAAGCAGCCTCAGAAACTCCCATGTCACTTCCACTTCTAATGCCGCCTCCTCCTGCTCCTGGCTTTTCTCCTGCCATATGTCCTACCTAGGAGGCAGGTCTATGGCAAACTGTGATTTTAAGCAGTTGACTTCATCTCCCTGGACCTTAGTTTTAAAGAATGACAATATCTATGCCTCCTGTCATTCCCTCTCTCATCTTAGACCTAGCCTTCCAGGTCCCACTCCTGCAGGATCAATATGCTGTCCTTGCAGACATTTTTTTTTTAGTTCTTCCCAAGTGTCTTCTAGAGGTGGGGCTGCACTTCCAGAATATAACTCTACTTGGGGAAACAGCACACTCTGGATTGGGGGTGAGTGACACTCTGGAGCTTGATTCTGTGGTGGCCACCACTCACTGCAAACAAGCTGCTGCTGCTAAGTCACTTCAGTCGTGTCTGACTCTGTGTGACCCCATAGATGTCAGCCCACCAGGCTCCCCCGCCCCTGGGATTCTCCAGGCAGGAACACTAGAGTGGGTTGCCATTTCCTTCTCCAATGCATGAAAGTGAAAACTCAAAGTGAAGTCGCTCAGTCATGTCTGACTCTTAGCGACCTCATGGACCGCAGCCTACCAGGCTCCTCTATCCATGGGATTTTCCAGGCAAGAGTACTGGAGTGGCGTGCCATTGCCTTCTCCAGCCACCCAGAAACGTGCTTGTCTTAGTGGTACTCTCCTGGCCCAGATACTCTGCTTGTACAAATTCATGCATAAGTAGGAATTTTCCCTCTGTTTAGGTCATGGGTGAGGTGAAGTGGACTTTGAGCCTATTGCACTGTAAACATCGGAGAAGGCAATGGCACCCCACTCCAGTACTCTTGCCTGGAAAATCCCATAGGCGGAGGAGCCTGGTGGGCTGCAGTCCATGGGGTCGCTAAGAGTTGGACACGACTGCGACTTCACTTTCACTTTTCACTTTCATGCATTGGAGAAGGAAATGGCAACCCACTCCAGTGTTCTTGCCTGGAGAATCCCAGAGACAGTGGGCCCCCGTCTATGGAGTTGCACAGAGTTGGACACGACTGAAGCGACTTAGCAGCAGTAGCAGCAGCAGCACTGTAAACATAAATAACTTTAAATTTCATGGTTGTGTCTCACATACAGAGATATTCATCAAAACCTGTGAAGGGCATTCTATCTGACCCTGCTGACCTAAAAAGTGTCTGATGTTTATTCTTTGCTTAACCAGGGAGTTACTTGTTTTGGAAAAGAGAAAGTCTGGCCCCTTTCTCCTCTAGTGCCCTGAGTGGGTTGTCACGGGTTCTAGATTGGATTTGGAAAAGAAGTGTGTGCTCTTTGGGTTAAAGATGAAAGCCATTCAGGTGAACTGAAGGCAGTTAGAAAGCAGGCAAATGCAAACACAGTCTCATAATCACACATCTGCAAATCACTGAAAATCTACCCACAAAGTAGGGGGTGACAGCCTGGCTGAGTAATCAAAGTGGGAGTCTGCTCAGTGGGGAAAATCTTAAACAAACAAACACACAAACCCCTATCCCCAAACCCCATAACAAACAAAACCCAAAATAAACCTAGAAAACCCAAACAACAACAGTAACTACAAGATTGGATGACTGCTAAGACTCTTAGGACTCCCCAGAATTACAGTTGAGCAAGCTCATTAAGGCCTAAGTGGTCGTTTTCCATCTGCCTGTAGCTGTTGGAGGCACTCGGGTGGCTTGTTGGGAGAAGGATGCTCTGTCATTGCTGTTTTACCAGCCGCTCATTAATCCCTGTGACCCAGCGCGGGGAGGAGGGTCAGGCACAGGAACCTCCCCTGAAGACTCAGCCGAAACGTTAACCAGAGTCCCAGCTCCCCCTCAGGAATGGCCTGGGGGAGCTGAGGTGGGACACCACTGTCTCGGGCTAGTCGCCACCCTTCCTGAGCTGGCGATCACTGAGTCTCCTCAGAGAGCCCTGCCCGGGATCCCAACAAGCAGTGAGGAGCAAAGCCACACTGTGGACAAGCGCTTAAGCACTCTGGACTTGTTTTTCTCATCGGCAATGTGAGAACCTCGCCAACTCTACCACCCAGGAGGTACCAGAGCTGCTGAGCTGAGGTCCAAATATAAGGGATCAAGTGAGGGAGTCTCACTCTAACAGCCACCACTTACCGAGCTCTTATTACACACCGTGCTATGCTCAGTGCGTTATGGACCTCCTTTTGCTTAAGCCTCACGGTTGTCTTGCCAAGAAGAGTCGTGCAAGCCCCTGTTACAGAACAGAAAAATGAGGAATGGTAAAAAAAAAAGAGCTCAGACTTGTCAAGACTTACACAGAGAGATCATGGAGCTGGTAAGCAGCAGGATTTGAATGCCAGTCTCTTTCCTAATGCTTTTTTCCTTTGCACGGTACCTCTGAGTGGAGAGAAGCTGGTCCCATAAAAAACTGTTGCCAAATACAAAGAAGGCACACGTTATGGAGGACCAGTCAAGCCTTCAGAGGACTGCAGCGGTGGAAGATAGTGTAACTGTCACATCATGAGAGTCCCTGAGTTAGAATCACCCAGCAAAGCTCTTCCTAGATTCCTGTGTGAGATAATAAACGATCATTGTTGTTGGAAGCTGGTACATTTTGGGATAATTTGTTGCCCAGCCATAGATAACCAATACTGCATTTGTCGACCATTCATTCATCTGACAGACATCCATTCATTATTTATTGTGACAAGCCCCATGCCACATGCTTAGGGTGCGGTAGTGAACATGATCAGTACGGTACCTGCCCTGATGGGAATGATCATTTAGCAGGAGAGGTGAACATTAAGCAAACAGACAAACAGGTCAAAGAACATTGAGAGAGAGGAGGCACCTTCTTCAAAATTAAGTTGTTGGGAAAGTTGATGAGGAGACATTAAACCTGAGGAAGATAGAACCAGAAGGTTCTGGCATTTTCCTCTTAATAGCCTCATTTTTGGCTACCTTGAGTTCTTCTGGAAATGACACAGGGTATTAAAGAAACTAGAAATTAAAATGATGGAGAATTCTTATTTTTCTTAGGGAATGAATCTCCCCTATGGAGAAAGTGATCTTTTGCTAGGTGAGTGCTTTAAAAAGCCCCCTAGGAAAGCTGGTACAGGTCAAATAGCTCTGCATTAGGAAAGGAATAAGGGAATTTAAGAAGCAACCAAGGAGAGAGTTGGAGAAGGCTAGAAGCTAAAGAGGGACTTGGGGAGAAAAAATATCTAGTGAGGATTTTTATTCCTTTGTTTCTCATGTAAAGTGTGGTAAAATGCTCTTTCTCCCACTGGCCATTCTTGGCCAGTATAATCTCTTATCTTGGATATGACAAGGAGGACAGAGGAGAACATGCCTGCTTTCAAGAATGGCTTCAGGTGAACCCCAGACTGTTCACATGAGACCAGCCACTTACAGTAACATTAAACAAATACGTAAACGCGGTGGTGTTAACCATAAAAAAAATTGCTTCAGATCATCATGGCAATTCCCAGTGCTGTGAGGGCTGTGCTCTCGATGCTCAGCAGTGGCATTGGTGCCCTGCTGACAACTGTGCAGAGGCTGCTGAAGGCAGGGCCCAGGCAAGTGCTGTAGCAGCTGTCAGCCCTGGCGGCACATGGCACCATGCCTGGCACTCAGGAGCAGCTCAGAAATGTTGGCTGCATGCTTCCTGCACCGCCGCTTCCTTGTCCTTCAATCCTCTGGGGAGCGGGGCTTACAGGGGAGCGGGGCTTACAAGGAGCAGGGCGTGGGCTGCAGCCCCTCGTTCCTAGATTCAGGAATGGCTCCATTGCACTGGGCCTGGGACAGTGTGAGTGACAAACACAGATATGACCGCATAGTTGCCACTTTCTTCTGAAGCTTGCCTATGTTCCTGAAACAAGCCATCTTGTGGACTCTTTTTTTGTTTCCCCTGGGGTAAGTTCTTTCCCGTGGGCATCTTGGTCTCTTCTACGAAAAGGCCTCCACTTCTCCACTAGCCTTCAGAAAGTGTCTAGACTTTCCTGAATTTGAGAGTGAACATGGCTTAGGTTCAGATAGGAACTTCTGCTACCTGTCATATGCATATGAGGATTGAGACCAAACATAAGCCCAGCAGGGTCTGATGTTCTAGACCTGCAATGTCCAATATGGTAGCCATGAGCTACATTTGGCTTAAAGTTAGGTTAATGAGGGACTCCCTGGTGGTGCAGTGATTAAGAATCCGCCTTGCAATGCAGGGGATGTGGGTTCAATCCCTGGTCTGGGGAACTAAGATCCCACATGCCATGGAGCAACTAAGCCCATGTGTCACACATACATACACAAGGACACATACACAAAGTTAAGTTAATGAAAATTCAATAAAATTTAAAATTTAGCTCCTCAGTGGTATCAGCTACATGTGAAGTGCTTAATAGACCCTTGTGGCTAGTGACCACCATATTGGACTGTTTATATTAGTACATAGAACCTCTCCAACACCACAGTTTTATTGAACAGCCTTGTGTCAAGAGCCAGAACTCAAAAAATGGATTCTGCTATCAAAGAGCTGGCCATTATGTATACACAAGAAAACTATTCATTCAAGATAAACAGAAGTCTGTCTCACACATGGGTTAGGCGCAAAAGTCAGCATATAAGGCAAAAACAGCTTCATGTCAAATTTTCCCTTGAAAAGTCCCTTAGGAAGGGGTCACTTGGGAGATGAGCTCTCAGTGAATTCAAGACCACAATTTTTCACCCAGCGATAGAGCAGATCTTTGTTTCTTTGGCTGAGCACCAGAAAGATGTGATTTGCAGTTAGAAGCAAGCATGAGGAAGATCAAAGATCTCTCTGCATGCTGGTGTGATGCTGCAGGGAGCTAGAGAGAGAGAGCTCAACTGTGAGAGACGCAGGAGGCAGAAGCACCTGGATCCCACTGCATTCTCAGGCCCTCTGCTCCTTCAACGGGAGGACAGGTGGAATTGCCTGAAGTGGTTAAGGGTTCTTTTTCTCTGTGGGGTGTTTTTTGTTTTGTTTTGTGTTTTGGTGCCGAATGTGTGGAGGTGAAGTTGAATACATGAAGTACATTTACAATACAATTTCCCCATACACATTCCATGAGGACGTCATTTTCCTTTTCTTTTTGGTATTGCTGTGGGGCATATGGGATCTTAGTTCCCCAACCAGGGATGGAACCCATGCCCTCAGCAATGGGAGCGTGGAGTTTGAACCCCTGGCCACCAGGGAAGTCCAGGCCATCCTTTCTTTGCTGGGGGCATCATTAGAGAAAGGGTCTGCTCTCCACCAGAGACTCATGTGTTTTGTAATTAAAGAATACCAGGTTTCTCCTTGAACTCCTCCTTTGGGAGGCCAGAATCTCAACTGCAACACTGAGTCCCGGAAAATACAACACTAGCCCCTCAGATCGAACCTGAAGTTGGTGTGTAATACTGGGGTGTTTGGGTGTTGCACAGACAGCAAGGGGCATTCAGGCCACTGGAAGCCAAGCTAAGGTCCTTTAGATCCAGATGCCCTCCTGGGTCACCCCAGTGGACAGGTTGTGTTCCTGGGAACTCCTGTCATATGCACTTCTCTGCCCATTCAGTCTGGCTCTATATATTGACAGTCATCCTTGTTTTATGTGATAGGTACCTGACCTGTCTTTCAGTAAGATCATAAATTCTTCAAGGGCAGATGGCATAGGTCTTTTATGTTTTTATAACCCACACTGTCTAACACCGTGCCTTCCTATAAAAGTGCTCTGTTTCTACATAGCTTCATCAGTTATGAGTGATTCTCTCAGGATATGAACTGACTCTACACACATGCTGTAAGAGCACCAACTATATGAAAAGGCCAGGATTTGCCCTGTCAACTTAGCAAGCTGAATTTTTAAAAACATTTACTTAATTTTGAAGTTGAGGATGGCAAGGGGATTCCCAAGTCAGGAATTTACATTTGTAAAAGGAAAGATAATGTTCAGTTCAGTTCAGTCGCTCAGTCGTGTCCTACTCTTTGCGACCCCATGAATCGCAGCACGCCAGGCCTCCCTGTCTATAACCAACTCCCGGAGTTCACTCAGACTCACGTCCATCGAGTTAGTGATGGCATCCAGCCATCTCATCCTCTGTTGTCCCCTTTTCCTCCTGCCCCCAATCCCTCCCAGCATCACAGTCTTTTGCAATGAGTCAACTCTTCGCATGAGGTGGCCAAAGTACTGGACTTTCAGCTTTAGCATCATTCCTTCCAAAGAAATCCAGGGCTGATCTCCCTCAGAATGGACTGGTTGGATCTCCTTGCAGTCCCAGGGACTCTCAAGAGTCTTCTCCAACACCACAGTTCAAAAGCATCAATTCTTCTGCGCTCAGCCTTCTTCACAGTCCAACTCTCACATCCATACATGACCACAGGAAAAACCATAGCCTTGACTAGACGGACCTTAGTTGGCAAAGTAATGTCTTTGCTTTTGAATATGCTATCTAGGTTGGTCATAACTTTTCTTCCAAGGAGTAAGCGTCTTTTAATTTCATGGCTGCAGTCACCATCTGCAGTGATTTTGGAGCCCCCAAAATAAAGTCTGACACTGTTTCCACTGTTTCCCCATCTATTTCTCATGAAGTGATGGGACCAGATGCCATGATCTTCGTTTTGTGAATGTTGAGCTTTAAGCCAACTTTTTCACTCTCCTTTTTCACTTTCATCAAGAGGCTTTTTAGTTCCTCTTCACTTTCTGCCATGAGGGTGGTGTCATCTGCATATCTGAGGTTATTGATTTTTCTCCCGGCAATCTTGATTCCAGCTTGTGCTTCTTCCAGTCCAGCGTTTCTCATGATGTACTCTGCATAGAAGTTAAATAAGCAGGGTGACAATATACAGCCTTGATGTACTCCTTTTAGTTGCCTTAAAAACCTCAAACTATGAGGTAATCCCAATATCTGATGTTAATCAAAGCCTTACCAAAAAAATAGTATCTATTTCTAACTTCCTCAAAGAGGCTGTGATCTTGTGTCCGTACATGTGTGCGTCTTTTTTTAAAAAATGAGGGATAAATGAATGGTTAAGTAGAATCTTAGAATAACAGACCACAGGACTCTAGGAAGACTCTCATTTGAAAAATTATTTAAGTCATATCTCATTATGTTGTATATTTCTTCCTTGTCCACCTTTCACAGCATTAAAATAATTTTATGCTGAACTAAAGGTGATTTTTATTTCATTAGGAAAAAGCCATGCTTTCTAATGTTGGAACAGCTGTAGTAATTCAAAGTAAAAAAAAAAAATCCCAGAGTACATTTTACAAACATCATTCTACACATTGCCTAGTACACTGCTAATCTGGCTAGATTCTAAATAAAACAGGCTTCAGTGAAATGATATGAAAAGCATGTTCCAATGGATTAGACAGTTTCAAGGATGAACACTTTTAGTATTGTCTCTTACAAAATCATGCAGGATTATTACAGAAATTGGTATCATGATTATTTTAACTCCATGCTTATCAGCTGCAAGAAATGCTTACACCACTGTCACTGCTGGCTCTCAAAACACGCTGTCACAAGTGTCATTATTTCTATTTCCCATGGGAGGCAAATTAAGACTGGAGATTTAAAGTTCCCGTCTGAACACATGCAATGTACACAATATATCCCTGAGGTCCAGATGGCTCTTCCTTCTCACCCTCATCACAGCCTCACTGCTTCTCTTCTTCCCGTTCCCAGACTAACTGTTCAGGTAAGCTTTGATTATTTGCCTCTGTCTTTTCAGAATTAATGATAGAATACTGACAGAAGGGAGGTGCTGGAGTTAATGGCAAATGTTTCTTATTGTTCTTACTCATGAAAGCTTGGAAGACCCATCATCCTCACGGTCTGTGGCTGGCTTGCCACTGTCAGAGCCTATGATTTAGAACTGTCTGTGTCGTCCTCTCAAACAACAAAGCCTGCTTCCCTTCTGTGTTTGCTCACCTCGTCACCATCTTTCCCTGGGAGATGGAAGGGTGTATCAAAGCAAGAGAAAGCGTCAGTGGCTATTTCTTCCCCTTCTCTCTCTAGGTTGAGTATTGTTTTGGCACCTTGTATATACCTATGTAAATTCATGATGAAATATATGCTTTCCAAAGCAGCTCTTTGCCTTTTGCAAGAGACTTAAAAAAAAAAAGAAATCATTGTGAAATTTGATCAGGAAACAAGTTAGGCATGCATTACTGGGTACAAACTCAGCTGCTCTTTGTGAAAGGGAGACTTGAAATTTATTTCCAAAATGCTGTGAATAGCTCAGCTGGGCCATTACTACTTACCCTCTCCCTCTTTACCACTGCTTCCCTGGTGGCTCAGAAGTTAAAGCGTCTGCCTGCAATGCGAGAGACCTGGGTTCGATCCCTGGGTCAGGAAGATCCCCTGGAGAAGGAAATGGCAACCCACTCCAGTATTCTTGCCTGGAGAATCCCATGGACGGAGGACCCTGGTGGGCTACAGTCCATGGGGTCACAAAGAGTCGGACATGACTGAGCGACTTCACTTTCACTTTCTACCCTCTTTACAAGTTACAAGCCACCTTGTATATCTACATTATAGAAAAATTGAGCTCTCCAGTATTCTTGCCTGGAGAATCCCATGGACGGAGGACCCTGGTGGGCTACAGTCCATGGGTTCACAAAGAGTCGGACATGACTGAGCGACTTCACTTTCACTTTCTACCCTCTTTACAAGTTACAAGCCACCTTGTATATCTACATTATAGAAAAATTGAGCCACATCTTGGCAATTCTGCAAATGAATAATTGATTGAAATGTTTACCAAGAAATGAGGTAAGCTTCCCCTAGAACCTTCCCCTAGAACTCAGAGCACCTGCTACTTAAAACAGGTGTCAGGGTCCTTTGGTGGCTCAGACGTTAAGAGTCTGCCTGCAATGCAGGAGACCCAGGTCTGATCCCCTGGGTCTGGAAGAAGGGAATGGCTAACCACTCCACTATTCTTGCCTGGAAAATTCCATGGACAGAGGAGACTTGTGGGCTCCATGGAGTCACAAAGAGTCGGACACGACTGAACAACTAACACACACAGATGGTTCTAGTGAGGTCCTAAAGCCACCCCAATAAGGAGGGTTCTTACATAATTCGGTTGAAAGACACTTCCTTTCCCTGCAATGTTTATAGTGAGGGAGGGGTGGGAGTGAGGAAGGTTAAACCTGGGGGGGCAGGCGAGGAGGAAAGACATAGTTGTAAGGTTACAATTAAAGTTGCGCGGTGGTTTTTTGGCAGAGCAGGATGCCCCAGTGTTGAAGTTTTCACAGAAAGATACCCACAGATAAGAATCCCACAGCCTGGCACAACTCAACAGCTTGATTCATCAAATGTTTATTGAATTCCCAAAGGCAGAGCTGCTTAGTTTGGCACCTGGGACCACTGACACCATCAAGGATGTTTTTTAAAAATACAAACTCCTGAGACCTACTCCAGACCCATTGAAACATAATTTCCCAGGGTGAGAATGGACTTTTACCCCCTAAGGAGGCTTCTTGGGTGATTCTTCAGCATACTGAAGTTTAAAAGCATCAGGGTCTGTTTTATTCATCGATGTGTCCAAGTATCTAGAACAGCAATTGACAGAGCTCAATAAATACCTGCTGAATGAATAAAGGTCCTTAAGTGTCTGTGGCACTGAGACCCAGTTATAAATATCTTCTAGACTGTCTAATTAAAAATGCTGTCATAGAACAAGGATACTGTTGTATCCCATGGGGGCAGAGGAAGCTCTCCTGTCTCTGCCCAACAGCCTCAGCAAACCGTTCCCACTTTGACAGGGTTTTCCCTGCCTATGTATGCGCATGCCAAGTCGCTTCAGACGTGTCTGACTTTTTGCGACCTCATAGATTATAACCTACCAGGCTCCTCTGTCCATGGAATTTTCCTGGCAAGAATACTGGAGTGGGTTGCCATGCCTTCCTCCAAGGGATCGTCCCAACCTAGGGATCGAACTCAAAGTCTTTTTATATCTCCTGCATAGGCAGGCTGGTTCTTTACCACTAGCGACAACTAGGAAGCCCTTCCCTGCCTATACTTAACTGCAAAAACTCTGACAAAGACCAGCCTCACAGCTTTGCTTCCTTAAAAAATAGAAATAAATAATAATAAAGGAAGGAATTAGTAAAACTGACTAAGGTATAAGTAGGTACCCTAAATCCAGCATATTGAGTAAATTATCTTTCCTAAACTACCTATAACTAAAGCCAGGCAAACTTCTATAAGCCAGTTTTATTTGTAGTCATAATAGGTAAGGGATCAAGTTTCCTTCTTAATCATTCAAACCACAGGAAAGACTGTATACACAAACTTGCTTTTGTATATACACTGTGCTAATAAGATATTAATTTATTAAGAACCCACTACATCCTTAACAGGTGAATGAAATCAAGAACCTGGTACATCCACACAATGGAATACTACTCAGCAATAAAAAGGAAAAACTTAATACACACAATATGAACCTCAAATGCATTATGCAAGCAACTAATCCCAGAGGATATGATTCTCTTTACATGACATTCAGGAAAACGCAGGTGGAATGGGTCAGTTGTTGCCTGATTAGGCCTGGGAGTAGGGGTCACATTTAACCATAAAATGACAGCACAAGGGGATTCTGGGGGGTGATCGAATGATTCTATATCCTGTTTGAGGTGATTGTTATGTAATCCATTCATGTATTAAAATTCACAAAATTGCACATCAAGAAAAATGTGAATTTACCATATGCAAATTTTATTTTAAAAATAACCCATTGTACACACAACTCATTAGGTCTCTGAGGCCCCCTCAGACACTTTCCTTCCCTTGATCAGTTTATTAATGTGGGCAACACATAAACAAGTGGTCTTGGAGTGAGGGAGGGTTGTGCTACTACATGGTCCATGCTAAGGACATCATGTGCCTGTGTGTTTAGTCCCGTCCAACTCTCTGCAACCCCATGGACTGTAGCCTGCCAGGCTCCTCTGCCCATGGGAGTTTTCAAGCAACAATACTGGAGTAGGTTGCCAATTCCTTTTCCAGAGGATCTTCCTGACCCAGGGATTTAATCTGAGTCTCCTGTGTCTCCTGCATTGGCAGGAGGAATCTTTACCACTGAGCTACCCAGGAAGCTCAAGTACATCACTCCTGGTACCAAATTTAGCACCTTATAAATTGGAAACCATTTTGTAGAAAATTCCTTTATTATAGTGCAAATAACTTTCAGCAGTGACATCATAACGCTAAAACACATTTAGCAACATTTTACACCACGCAGTAAATAAGAAAGTGTTTCTTTGAAAATAAGTCATCATAGGAACATTATTTCTACATTAATAATGTAGCTGGAAAATGCCAAGGGTGTTTCTCTCAAGGCAAAAGGGCTCCCGCCCTCTTTTTGGATATTTTCTTTTTAATACAAATGAAAGGATCTGCCATTTTAACAAATCATCAACAATTCTAAGAACGATCCCTCTGGAGGTTTTGAAGTAAGGTTGGCATGATTTGAAATGGGGTTTCAAATTTTAAAAAAAATTAAGACAACTCTGGGATAGCCCAGAAAGTAGAAGTCACTTCTATTAACTTTTAAGTAGATATATACATTCACTCCAATTTTGATGCAGAAATGAACAGATTGTCTAAAGCCTGCCTATTATTCCCCCAGAGCCTGATTGTTATTTATGTTCCTTGGTTTTGGTCATATTGCAAATTAGGGCTCTGGTCAGGAATAACACCTTACACACCCAAATGCTTTCCTGTGAAGCTTAAAATTGCACTTTTCATCCTGAATTCCCACCTTAGACCTCACATGCTGATGAGAGGATATGAACAGTTTCCAGTTTACAGCTAATGATTAATACAGCTGGACTAGCCCCCTGCTAACTTAATTATACCTGAATCAAACCATCATATCATTCTGATAAATTTCAATAAGCTTAACCAA
This sequence comes from Aepyceros melampus, assembly GCA_006408695.1. NCBI lineage: Eukaryota > Metazoa > Chordata > Mammalia > Artiodactyla > Bovidae > Aepyceros > Aepyceros melampus. Next base: position 203,398 of record SJXQ01000208.1, on the reverse strand, counting down.
GAGGTTCTTACTGACCTCACAGAACAATGAAGGGTTAACAGTGTATCTTTATACTAAGCTGCCTAAGGGCTTGGCTGCTAACCAGTTAGCTGATAGGTAGAGAGAACAGTGTCAGTTCCAACAGTTACACCCCCAACTCCTCCAGTTTCTGCTGAATTATGTAGTGGGCGGGAATGGATGCCCACTCAAAGAAAAACCTCCTGTTGGCGGGGGGTCTTCTACCACAATGAGACTCAAAATCCCTAGCAATATATTTCGAGGTGTCCCCTAGGTCTTTCTACAAATACTTGACAAAATCTAGTGGCTGCACAAGGTTAGTCACGGGCTCCAAAATATGAAGCCAGAGCACAGCCCTCCTGGCTGAATATGGCTGGTTAAGTCAGCTGGGACATAAAGCTTTTCAATGCTCAGCCAGTCTTATTGGATAAAGCATCTTCTTACATAACACAATGGAACTGTGCTAAACAGTTTCAAAGCTGAGGAGAATCCAAATATATCACCTATAAAAAAAATTCACGATTTTAGTTTGCTTTTTCTTAAACTTTGGTACTGAAACACTGTCTACATTCTTGACACGTGAAAATGACGTGGCCACTTCAGTGCCTCTGCATGTTGTGTAAAAAAACTCAAAAGCAAAGCAGGACAAGGACGTGTCATAACAAGACGCAGTATGCTGTACAAATAAAACCTAAATTATATATAAATACACCCCCACCCCAGCACCCCCTTACCCCCAACAACTAGCTGACCAGAGCAATGCCAAGGGACCTTCTCTCCAAGGCCAATCAGTTTATGAAATCCAGCACCCAGGACTCCAATCATCCCTTGCCTTGCAGGGACGTGTGTAACACTGCAGGCTTTTCCTGGAGACTACCTGCTGTCTAATCAGTTCCACAAGTACAGGGAAACTCCCAGAGCTTCATTGGAGCATTCATACTATTGGGTGGACTCAAAGACCTAGAGTCCTGGGAGTTGACTTTTCAGATAAACTAACTGGATCATTTCCTAGGTTGGATCTTGTCTTATCGTACTATCTTAGCAGAGCCCACACAGTAGGAAGCATCTTCTACTCTGAAGCTCGAAAGGCATTGCTCAGGGATTGGTGAGGGTCACATAATAAAAGTGATACAATGAGCTAACAGCTTAAGTTGATATAAATTATTTCCAAGTAAGTTATTTGGGGCCATTTGCTTCTGCTTTCCATTGCATTCCCAAATCATTTTTACACTATATCTTTAAAAATGTATATAATAGTCCATTTTTAAAACTATCGATGCACTCACCTCTTAATGTGTTTTCAACTAGCTTAATAACAACTTGATGAGCTATTATGTAGATCCAGTGAAAAGTAGTTAATTAGTCTTAAGGACACCAATACTGTGCTTATTTCACAGTATGGAGAAAAAGCAATGTTAAGTAGAATTTTACATAATCATTAGTAACTTGAAAAGCAGTCTTACTGAACTGTTGCAAAGTTTTCCCAAAAGCACTTACAGCAATTCATATCAAGAGATCCTAAGTTTAGGGGTAGGAGGATAAGACTCAACTCTTTAAGGTAGAAACTCACCTTTCTCATGACTGTAATAGGTAATTTCCCCACTCAGACCTAAGATAATTGTACATTCAAAAGTTCATAACAAGCTGTTCTTGAGACATTAATTATCTCTAATACATACACTGAGTAGAAATAAATAACTACAAGAAAGCTTAAAAAATCTGAATTAACATTATGCTGTGCAAAAAGGAAAAAAACAAACAAAAAAACACCTTGAACAACCTACATTCTATGTTAAATACCCTGACTAAAAGTTGGTTGTGCTACACAATTCCACTTCAGTGCAGAAATGAGTTGATTTCTGTGTACCGTCTTTGTTGTTGTTGTTTTAAGTCTTTAGCACTTTTGTTCAAAATATCACCTTGTTTTGAAAAGATGAATAACTTATTACCAAATCACAAATCGTCACAAATCCATCTCAGTTTAGTCTGAATAAAATCCAGCATAAATGTATTACTTTGTTCTGGGAATAATGGCTCGGTGTCTTAGTTCCGATAGCTTCCTAAGGGCAAACCACCGCTGAAGTCATTTTGGGTTTAAACTGCACAAAAAGAAGAGACAGTGAAGTTTGCCTTTTTGTTTTCTTTTTAGGTCTTTAGACCTGGCTAGGACACTTCTTCCAGATCAACAGTCAGGCAGTTGTGGCACCTGATGCTCTTTGAAACAGACAGGGTTTAAACATCAGCCAAGCTTGGTGATCTGGAGGTCTCCATTGATCTTTATGGTGTCAATTGCAGATAACGTTTGAATGCGGTGGTAAAAATCAAAAAGTTGGTGTCCATCCACAAACACTCTAAAACGCGGGTGCTCACAAAGGATTTCCACCTGGAAAAAAACAAAATAAAATCCTCAGTTCATAATTTCAATGAACTCTGCTGGGAAAAATGAACAAATACCTCATTTTAGAGAAAGGCAACATCTTCAGTAGTTCTCAAACTCTAGAGTGCACTGGAATCAGACAGAAGGCTATAGAACAGACTGCTGGGCTCCACCTCTCTAAATTTTCCATTTAGTAGGTCAAGGGTAAGATCTAAGAATGTGCTTTTCCACCAAGTTGCTGGTGGAAACTGATGATGCTCATGTTGCTGGAACGAGGGACACACTTTGCGAGGCACTGCTCTACACTATTCAATGTCCTTGAAGGATTTAAAATTGCCTATTTCTCCCTTCTCATTGCATGCCAGAAAGTGATATAAAGTGGTATAGATTTATCTATATGGCACTTAATGCCTCCATCCTCATCCCCTGAACAATTCTATCCCACCTTCAGAGAAGCCCTCACAAAGCAGAGCAGGTACTCATTAGGAGCATGTAATAACAGTTTGGACACTCAAACAAGATAAACACTAAGCAGAGAAGGATACACAGTAATTACCATTGGACCAAGGATGTGTAATTAACAAGGCTTTGTTAAGCCAAACAAAAATACTGATTCCATATGGTGAAACCTTTTTTCTTCCTCTTTTTTCTAACTTAAGGAATTCACCATAGAATTTAATCACTGGTTTTGCACTATGTATTTATTAAAAGCATTTGTATTCATCATGTAAGGAGAGACTCCATATGTGATATTAGTCACATTTAATGCATATTATTATTAAAATTATGTCACCAAGAAGGGCTGATTCCATCTCAATTTTGTTGTTGAGGAGCATTATTCCATTGGGCAGAAGCTTTGGTTACTCACACTCATGAGCTCTGCATTAAGAGTCACCATTAAGAAACTGTCACAGTTCAGGGGAGCCTCAGGGTCATTATCATTCTAGGAAGGGTAGGGTGCCTTCCCCAGGCTATGCTAGAAGGGCAATTAGTTTCTATTCTATCACTGATATCAATGTCATAGATTCTTCTTTCCCTCCAAACTGCAAGATGGGAAGAAAAATTATGACTTATTCATAAGGCCCTTGTACATTTCTAGATGAGGAGCAACAGGTTAAGGGCAGTTCTTGTTTTTTAGGTATATATGAAACAGGGAGCTTTTAACCAAGTTGTCATTATTATGATGTAACCTAACAAAGTACAGGGCTTCCTCAGTAGCTTGCTGCTGCTGCTGCTAAGTCGCTTCAGTCGTGTCCGACTCTGTGCGACCCCATAGACGGTAGCCCACCAGGCTCCCCCGTCCCTGAGATTCTCCAGGCAAGAACACTGGAGTGGGTTGCCATTTCCTTCTCCAATGCATGAAAGTGAGAAGTAAAAGTGAAGTCGCTCAGTCGTGTCCGACTCTTAGCGACCCCATGGACTGCAGCCTAGCAGGCTCCTCCGCCCATGGGATTTTCCAGGCAAGAGTACTGGAGTGGGTGCCATTGCCTTCTCCGCCTCAGTAGCTTAGCAGTACAGAACTCATCTACCCATGCAGGAGATGCAAGAGACATGGATTTGATCCCTGGGTGGGAAAGACCCCCTGGAGGAAGGCATGGCAATCCACTCCAGTATTCTTGCCTGGAGAATCCATGGACAGAGGAGCCTGGTGGGCTACAGTCTGTAGGGTTGCAAAGAATCAGACACAACTGAAGTGACTAAGCACAACAAAGTTTAATGCAGACACTTCATCACCAAGTCTGACATGTCAGTAAATTCTTTTCTAACACATTACTGACTTGCATCTTTTACTTGGCATTGTCCTTCATAGAGGAAGATGTGGCTCGTGCTATTTGATGGGAATGGAAATTTGGGCTGTGCTTACTGCCTGACAGATAGTGGGGAGCAAATCTATACTCATTCCGGCCCAAGGGAAGGCATCTATCTATCAGCCACACAGCCTGTGACAATGAAGTAGACTGAGGCTGCTTAACCCAGCATTAGTCACTCAGTCATGTCTGACTCTTTATGACCCCGTGGACTGTAGCCTGCCAGGTTCCTCTGTCCATGGAATTCTCCAGGCAAGAATACTGGAGTGAGTTGCCATGTCCACCTTCAGAGGACCTTCCCCACCTAGGGAACCTGGTTCTTTTGCATTGCAGGCAGAGTCTTTACCATCTGAACCACCAGGGAAGCCCAGGGGAGCAACGGCACTGCTAGTCCTCATTAGCAAAGGGAACAAGAGAAAATAAAATAATCATCACTCTAGTCTTAAAAAAGGTATAATTGATATGGTCTGGTACTACTTAAAGGTTGAGACAAAATAAAGAAATCCTAGGTGTTTATTAATATTTATTAAATAGTTAGTTTAGGACAATTATCCATTAAATGCCTAGTACTATACTGAATACTACACAGAGAAGTATTTATTCTTAACAATCTAGATATGTAAATATGTGTTTATTTACACGTATTGGCTAAACAGAATCAAGAGCTACTATGGACTGTTAATTCATATCAGAAACAGAGCTCTTTTGATTGTTTTTCTTTTTTTCACCATCAGGTGACAAATTTCCTGGACATGCAAAAATTCTGGCCGCTTAAAGCACTCTTGGCACATCTTAGATGAGAATATCACCATCCTGCCAATGGCTGGAGCTGAAGCACTCGAGGTACTCACCCTGAATGGCTGGTCTGGGATGAATGGGAAGTAAGGGATCGCTGACTGTTCTTCACCCCTTTCCCCAGATATACAAGAATTTCTGAGTAGCTGCCGGTCGGTGAACACTGCTTTGAGTTCAATTGCCACGTCGGCGGGAGGATCTTCTGAATCACCACAGGTCAAGCTGATTGCAAAGCTGAAAAGAAAATCATCTCATTTATTCAAGGTTGAGCAAAATAACATTTAACAAAGACCCAGGCTCCCATTTCCTTCTTCCTCTCTGGATTTGTCAGCTTTTAGTGGGCCACCACTTTCCACAGGGCAAGGGTGGGGGTGTGACAGACCATGGATAAGTAGAATTACAATCAAACTAGTTTATTTTGTTACCTACAGGAGGTGGTCCTGGAGAAAACTTTGATAGAGATGAAAATGACTAACTGAGGATATTTCAGACACTCCAAACTACCCACACATCTGTGTTTTAACCCATTTCAGAAGACTCAAAAACAGCCAGGGGAAACTGACCAAGAGAAACAATATCTTGTAGTTTGGTTCTCATTTATACTGATAAGTTCTTACTCCAAGCACTGTGTTTGAAAAACATTAAAAAAAAAAACGTCCTTTGGCTTCCCTAAGGGTCAAAGAGAAAATGATGTGGGTCTATATTTATAATCTCTGATATAAATAGCTGTCTAGAGAAACGACCGCTGAGATTCATACACATTCTTTTCATGGGAACATAGTACTTTCTTGGCACTTGCAACCAGTAACACTGGCCACAGGGGTTGGAAGAGCAGCAGAAAGCTACAAGAGTGAGGCAGGACCTCGTAACTGCTGGATAGGTATAAGTGTTGAAGTGAAAAAAGAGGAAAAAGTTGTTTGTTTTTTTCTCTTGCCCTTTTCTGAGCTCTTTTTTTCACTTTTAACTGTTCCTAATCTGTAGTAGGTAATCAAGACTAACCTGGTATGCTGATCACACTGTCTGGAGCTCACCTTTACAGCACTCTCTTTGCAGACGACCCCTCACAGTTCTTTTCCTTTCTTTTTGCACTACAGAAAGGAGGCCATAGCACAATTCATGCAAGACAATGGACCCAACTACTGGGCTACCTGATGGCCAGTCTACGACTGTTTTTGAAATGATCCAAAAGGAAGAATCATACAAGACCTTCACACCTTTGTTCCTCATCACTGACCCCCTCATCTATATAATCACCACCGTCCCTCCGCCACCCGATTCCTCATGAGAGGGGCACACAGTTTTTGAGGCTCTATCTAGCCTGCTGTTTCTCCCCTCCTCTGGCTGAGGATTAAAGCCACCCTTTTATTTTCTCCAAACTCTGTGTTAGCACAATTCATGCAAGACAATGGACCCAACTACTGGGCTACCTGATGGCCAGTCTACGACTGTTTTTGAAATGATCCAAAAGGAAGAATCATACAAGACCTTCACACCTTTGTTCCTCATCACTGACCCCCTCATCTATATAATCACCACCGTCCCTCCGCCACCCGATTCCTCATGAGAGGGGCACACAGTTTTTGAGGCTCTATCTAGCCTGCTGTTTCTCCCCTCCTCTGGCTGAGGATTAAAGCCACCCTTTTATTTTCTCCAAACTCTGTGTCCGTATTTTTCATTTGGCTTCGGTGGGCAGAGAAAGCCAAGATTTTTGACAGCATCATAGGAGACAAGGAATCTGCCTTACCTTTCTGGGTTGAGGTCTACAATGCCCATCACTAACACCTTCTTGCCTGGTCTCATGCCACCTTTAATGTGCCCACAAAATGGCACGATCTGTAGAGGAGGAGAACAGAAACAAAGTTCACAGCCTGTTAGGGAAGAGCCAAGCCCTCAGTTCCTTAGGACTTGACCCATTTGAAAATGCAATTAGAAACAAGAGGGTACAGGCAGACACCGAAGAGGGAACAAAATCATTTACCAGTCGTGGGAAGTACACGTCGGCTTGAACTGGGGAGCCCAAGGAGTTGTTTAAATGCCCATCATCTAGTTTCTAAAAATAGAAGCACACAGATTGGCTTTCCAAAGGCTTTCGGAGGTGGGTGTTAGCGGGAGCGGGGAAGAACCTATACCAATCTGGAGGAATCCAGCAACCCTCCCCACAACATAGCCTCACTACACCGAATATCCGCAGAAAACCCCGGAACCAAACCCGTCCTTTCTATCAGGTAGCTAAGCCTCTGATGCTCCCCAGACCCTTCAGATCTAGATCAAAATGAAGGTCGAGGCCCACTGGGGAACCAGAGCCCCGCTCCGGAGGAAGGCAGGCTCTCTCCAACCGCAAACGCCCCTAGAACCTGTGGCCCAGGCCTGTCCTCCAGGATGTGGCTGGAGTGCAGCAGCCGCGCTCAACTTCTCCCGCGAGCCCCAGGTTGGGACCCATTTCCAAGGGGGAATCCCCAGGATGTCGTGGGAAGGGGGAGCGGACAAGGGGCGCGCGCGCCGGACACGGTCACACCCGCGCACACTCACACCTGGCCGGTGGCTGCACGGCGCGGGGTGGGCTGTAGCTCACCCCCACGCGCAGGCCGCCCCCAACACCTCCACTCAGCCAGCGGTCCTCCCGCGGGGCACCCCTCCAGCCCTCCCCACCTCCGGTCGCGCACAGCCGGCTCCCTCTAACCAGGTACTGGGGCGCCTTCTCCCGCCGGGGGCGCGGGGCTGGGCCTCCGCCAGGCGGGAGCCAGAGGCGGGGCCGTGCGGGCCGCGGGAAGGGGGCGCCTCGCCCGCACTCACCACCACTGCATCGCTGTCGGCCACCGACCCCGCCATCTTCTCGGCGCAGCGCGGCGGGGTGCGCGGCTGGCGGCCGGGCGGCGTGGGACGTGGGACGCGGCGCGCGGGCGGGGATCCCGGGGCGGTCCTGCGCCGGCGGGGGCGCGGGTCCGGGGCTGGCTGGGGCGCGCACACACGCGCGGGTAGTCTAAGCTGCTTTCTTCCTCGGGGTGCCGCTACCGTTGCCCGAGGAAAAAGGTGGCGAGGGCCGCGCCGTGTCGGCCTAGGGCGGCATTTAAAGGCCGCCGGGGCCCGGCTCGGGAACCGGGAACAGGGCGGAGACCCGGCTGGGCTGCCGCGGCTCGCTCAGCTTGCCCTGCCCCTCGGCCATTGGACGGCGGCAGGAGGCTGGGGCGGGAGGGACTGGCCTGCCAGTGTTGGGGCGTGCGAGGGGGCGGGCGCCTGGTCGGTTCTCCCCTGTGGCAGGGTGGGTGGGGCCGGGGGTGAGGAAGTGAGGCCGGGGCCTGCCAGGTGACAGGTGCTTGTGACATCCCGCCCCTCCCCTCCGGCCACCCCCTTCCTTCTTTGGCTGCGCCTGGGGGCAGTGGAGACCGAGATCCAGGAAGATTGAAGGTGGAGGTGGATTCCAGAGCTCGAGATTTCGAAATTTTCAAAGAATTTCAGCGAAGTGCGAGAAAAGATTCATTTCGAGCCTTCCAGGGTACAAAGATAATGAAAGGCCTCTGGGCTTGCATAAATAAATATTTGACCTAAAAGCAAGAGGCAGAGAGGACTCGGAGTAGGGACTTTTATATAACAGGAGGCTGAATATAGAGTAGACCCCCTTGCCCTGCGAAAAGAGACTGGAGACTGTTTTCAGCCAGGGGTCTGGTAAAATCTCATTAAATTGAACTGGGCACAGTGCCTGCCCTCAGAAAGCCTTCATTGGGCTGTTTTGTTTGTTTTTTACAAGTCACCTGCTCAATCTAGGGGAGTGGGTTTCTCACTGAACATCTCCTGATACCCCTTAAGGAGTGATTCCCAGGGAGTGCACCTCTCTTCATTCCAAGTCACAAATTCCTTTATGGTGTTTCCACATTAGGACGATTATGTAACTTATCAGATAAAGCTGTATCAACATACCCTGTGTTCTGTGACATCTTGGCTTAAACATTCCATTGTGTGCATCACCCTGGTGTTTTATACTTAATAATCAGAGAACATGTGGACCTCAGAGGGGCCCTCAGAGACTCCTTTCCTGCCATGGTTGCTGACTGTGTGGCCTGGAACATCACTGAGGCTTTTGTATCAGCTTTCCCTTTATGGACCAGAGCTAATCATGGTAATCTCAGTTGAGTAGGGAGAATTACCTGCACACGACTGTAAGCCACAGTCATACCCTTTGTGTGCTCTGACCTCAAGACTGAAGAGCAACACAGTTGTGACTCACACTTTTGCTCTTGTTTACCAGTCTTAGCTCAAAATCACACCTTATTGATGATTTTAAAATGTTAGACAGTCATAGTAAACAATGTTTTTTAAGCGCACTTTGATATATTTCAACTTCTGAGAGTTTGGTATAGGAAAGACTCATTGAAGTTTTTTTTCGTCATTAGCTAAGCTAAGAGGGACACAGTACATTGTGGTAGTTAAAGAGCCTCTGCCCTAGATCCAAATCCTGGCTCTATGATTAACTAGCTGGGTGATCTTGGACAAGTCACTAAACTTCTCTGTGCCCCAGTTTCTTCATCTGTGAATCCAAGATGACAGCAGTGATGACAATAGCACTTATCTTATGTTATTGGAAAGATTAGGTAATTGGTTCCCATACCTTCGTTAGATTAGTACCTGGCATATAGTAAGCACTTCACAAATCCACAAACATCCTGAAGGCCTGCCATGTATCAGGCACTGGGGAATTTGTGGGGATTCTTTTTGTAGTTCTATTTTATTATTATTTTAAAATCATTTTAAGAATGGAAATATAGTTGATTATATTATATTGTGTTAGCTTCAAGTGTATGGCAAAGTGATTCAGCTATCCTTTTTCAGATTCTTTTCCCTTTTAGATTATTACACATCGTTGAATATAGTTCCCTGTGCTATAAGTAGGACCTTGATGTTTATCTATTTTATATATAGTACTGTGTATCTGTTAAGTCAAACTACTAATTTATCCTTCTTCACCCCTTTCTCCTTTGGTACCCATAAATTCATTTTCTATGTTTCTGTTTTGTAAATATGTAAATCAAATGTTCATTTTTAGCTTTTGTTAGATTCCACATATAAGTAATAAGTGATATCACATGATATTTGTCTGTCCGACTTACTTCACTTACTATGATAATCTCTAGGTCCATCCACTTTGCTGCAAATGACATTATTTCATTCTTTTTATGGCTGAGTAATATTCCACTGTGGGCTTCCAAGGTGGTTCAGTTGTAAAGAATTCACCTGCCATTGCAGGAGATGCAGGAGACCCAGGTTCAATCCCTGGGTCAGGACAATCCCCTGAAGGAGGAAAGCGACCCACTCCAGTATTCTTACCTGGGCAGTGCAATGGGACAGAGGAGCCTGGTGGGCTACCGTTCATGGGGTCGAAAAGACTCAGACATGACTGAGTGAGCAATATTCCACTGTATATACATAATGCATCTTCTTTATTCATTCATTTGTCGATGGATATTTAGGTTGCTTCTGTGTCTTGGCCATTGTAAAGAGTGCTGCTATGAAAACTGGGGTACACGTATCTTTTTGGAATAGAGTTTTCGTCTTTTCCAGATACTTGCCCAGGAGTGGGATTGCTGGATCATATGGTAACTCTACTTTTAGTTTTTTAAGGAACCTCAGTGAGGACTTTTTTGTTGATCTAAGCAGAGTATAAGCAGGACTTAGGAGGCTCCTGCACCAATCCAAGCAAGATATCGTGGTGGCTCAGATACGGTAGAAGTGCTGAAGATATGAGAAGCTGTGGGCCCTTGATAAGTCCTAGCCGTTGTTATTAGGTAGTTCGGAGAGTTCAAATCGACTTCTAAGCCTGAATTACCTCACTGCAAAATTAAGAGGTTGGGCTCATTCACCATTCCTCCTTAGCTCTTAAAAAGGTCTTCTGGTTCCTGAAAAGCTGTGTAAATACCATCTAAATGTAAATGGTTTGAGAGTAGGTGCTTTTGAATGAAAATAATCTTGGGTTGAATCTTTCAATAAGTAGTTTGTGGGGTGAAGAATAATGCTTTGATTTACATTGTAAGTGGTGTTGAAGACACTTGGATTCTTGAGATGAGGTCTTACATTTCTTATGTTTTAGGAATGTAAAAAATAGGAAGATACTGAGCCTGCCCAGAACACTTTATTCTGGATAATTGCTTTTATTCCAAAAATGCTTTGTTCCTTCTCAATCATTCTATAGAATGGTTTTGAACATGGAGAGCAGGCAGAAGCCTAAATGAATTTTTTGTTGTTGTTGTTATAATTAAAGCTGAGCAGAGTCAAACTATCCCTTACAGGGAAATTCATTAGCAAATAAATGAAATATAGAGCTTGAGTTTTTAAAGAGTTGTACAAAGAAAGACAGGCAAACTTTGCTCTGGGCTTTGATTATGGGCATTTGTGTCTAAAAAACATTAACCAAGACTGTGACCCTTTTATGAAATGCAAGAGTGAACTGCACTACTGCTGGAAACTAATAAAAAGGCTAAAGGTATGTGGGGGAGGCAGTCAAACATGATTAGCATCAAAAAAGAAGTATGCACAGCTCTTTGAAGACAGACTTTGCTAAATGATCTTCCCAGATGGAAATAGTAGAAGGGAAGTGTCTTTCCTTCCTGTTTAATATATATATATATATATATTTCAAATGCAGGCATGTAGAATTTCTAATACTGAGGGAAAAATATAGCATTGACGTCAGTTCAGCAACCATATTACGAGTAAGGCTAGGTGCACCAAGAAGAGATATTTGAAAATGCATGGATGTTGTCCTGCAAGAGCTCACAGGTCATTCTGGGAACCTATGTAGAATGCAGGGGATAAGATAATAAAGGCCTCAGATCTACAGCCCAAGTAACAGGTTGGGGGAGTCACTCCCATTGGGAGTGACCGCAGCTTTCTGGAGGGGCTGACGTATCTCTGACCACGTGTACAGCAGCCCCTTCCACATTCCCCCCAAAGCGAGTCTGCAGAGACTGCACTACAGCTGTATTCATGGTTCAAATTCTAAACCAGCTGGACCCCTGTTCTCAGAGGCTGATTCTGTCTCCTGCTGTGGTCCAGGTGGATATGTGCCTTCTTTCTTACACGTGCCTGACTTTGACCTTCAGACCACTCGTTTCTGATCTGTGTGTATGTATACACATCAGTAGCAACAGGGTTTCTCATCCTAAACCCAGCTGACATTTTAGGCCGAGAAATTCTTTCCAGTTGGGGGTAGAGGCCAATAGTGCTATCCGCACCACCACCAAATGGTGACAATCAGAAATTCCGCCAGCATTGATAAATGTAAAATGTCCCTGAGTGGGATGGGGCAAACTTGGCTCCAATTGAGAACCAGTTATCTAAAAGGTGCTTTCAATTCACTTCAGTTGCTCAGTTGTGTCTGACTCTTTGCGACCCCATGAACCGCAGCACGCCAGGCCTCCCTGTCTATCATCAACTCCCAGAGTCCACCCAAACTCATGCCCATCAAGTTGATGATGCCATCCAACCATCTCATCCTCTGTCATCCCCTTCTCCTCCTGCCCTCAATCTTTCCCAGCATCAGGGTCTTTTCAAATGAGCCAGCCCTTCGCATGTGGTGGCCAAAAAAATATGGAGTTTCAGCTTCAACATTCCAATGAACACCCAGGACTGATCTCCTTTAGGATGGACTGGTTGGATCTCCTTGCAGTCCAAGGGACTCTCAAGAGTCTTCTCCAACACCACACTTCAAAAGCATCAATTCTTCTGCGCTCAGCCCTCTTTATAGTCCAACTCTTACATCCATACATGACCACTGGAAAAACCATAGCCTTGACTAGACAGACCTTTGCTGGCAAAGTAATGTCTCTGCTTTTGAATATGCTGTCTAGGTTGGTCATAACTTTCTTTCCAAGGAGTAAGCATCTTTTAATTTCATGGCTGAAATCACCATCTACAGTGATTTTGGAGCCCCCCAAAATAAAGTCTGACACTGTTTCCTCCTCTATTTCCCATGAAGTGATGGGACCAGATGTCATGATCTTCGTTTTCTGAATGTTGAGCTCTAAGCCAACTTTTTCACTCTCCCTCTTTCACTTTCATCAAGAGGCTCTTTAGTTCCTCTTCACTTTCTGCCATAAGGTGGTGTCATCTGCATATCTGAGGTTATTGATATTTCTCCTGGCAATCTTGATTCCAGCTTGTGCTTCCTCCAGCCCAGCATTTCTCATGATGTACTCTGTATATAAGTTAAATAAGCAGGATGACAATGTACACCCTTGATGTACTCCTTTTCCTATCTGGAAACAGTCTTTTGTTCCACGTCCAGTTTTAAGTGTTGCTTCCTGACCTGCATACAGATTTCTCAAGAGGCAGGTCAGGTGGTCTGGTATTCCCATCTCTTTCAAAATTTTCCACAGTTTGTGGTGATCCACACAAAGGCTTTGGCATAGTCAATTAAGCAGAAATAGATTTAATATTTCTTTTTACTCAGATATGTGTGTGTATTAATTCACTTCAATCATGTCTGATTGAAGTGGGTTGCCATTTCCTTCTCCAATATGTGTGTGTGTGTGTGTGTGTATGTGTATGGATTTCCCTGGTGGCTCAGTGGTAAAGAATCTGCCTGCAATGCGGGAGACCTGGGTTTGATCCCTGGGTTGAGAAGATCTCCTGGAGAAGGACATGGCAACCCACTCCAGTATTCTTGCCTGGAGAATCCCATGGACAGAGAAGCCTGGCAGGCTACAGTCCACAGGGTCTCACAGTTGGACACATCTGAGATGACTAAGCTGTATATATATAAATATATATATATAATCTATCCAGTCTGATCTAGAGTAGAAATTTGTACATCAGAAACATTTGCCTTTTTATTTGACAAGTCATTGCTTCCTAATATTGCTACTGCTAAGTCACTTCAGTCATGTCCGACTCTGTGCAACTCCATAGACAGCAGCCCACCAGGCTCCCGCATCCCTGAGATTCTCCAGGCAAGAATACTGGAGTGGGTTGCCATTTCCTTCTCCAATGCATGAAAGTGAAAAGTAAAGTGAAGTTGCTCAGTCGTGTTGCTCTTAGCGAAGTTGCTCTTAGCGACCCCATGGACTGTAGCTCACCAGGCTCCTCCATCCAAGGGATTTTCCAGGCAAGAGTACTGGAGGGGTTGCCATTGCCTTCTCCATCCTGAGATTCTTTGTGGAACCATTTCAAGTACTCCTGATATTATGAGAGTACTTTAAATGGTTCCACAAAGAACCTCTACAATGAAGAAGGACCTGTGAGGACCCCTATGAATGTAGCTGCCAGCTCAAAATGTCTGTAATATTGAGAAATTTGTGTGACTTTTGCAATCTGTACCATAATGTCACCATGTGTATTTTTGATATAAACATGATGTGCTCCCCACACTGATAAATACAGCAAAACTGAGGCATTTAAATGTTTACCTGTTCATCTCATGGCTGGATTCCCTGCCTGTCCCAGACCCCAAAGGGTGGTTACAGCCCACTTTGAGGAATAAGATAATGCACCATTTTACAGGCTGGTCAGGCTTTCAACACTCCGTAATTGTTTTAGTCAGGCCAGTCTCTGCTCAGGATAAATAATCACTTAGGCAGAAAATATACAAACTCAGCATTCTTTCGTTTACCTAGTTAGGTAGGAGGGCAAACATTTATCAGCTCTTTTTCTGTATTTCAATACATGATTAAAGTTCTTAATTATTCTAGGAACTCTGGTCATGGTTTTCAAATAATTATTTTGGACACACACACAAATTTGTGTTGTACCAGTGTAATTAGGGGACAACCATAAAATTTGGCAATCAGTGCCAGTTTCCAACATTTCATTATTTTCAGTTTATTTATGAGGAAACTAGAACCAGACTCCTGCTTGCATTTTAATTATTTAGCACAGGAAGGATTAATTTCAGAAAACCTCCAGGCTGAAGAGGGTAATAATGAGCCCATTTCCTAGGAGGAATTCAGGACTTCAAAGCTATGCACTGCTTCCTACTCCAGGGATGGCACTGTGGGCCCTTTATCATGTCTGAGACACCTTGGGAGTGCACAGGTCCCGAGTGGGCTCACTCCTGTGAAAGGCAACAGGAGTCTTTGCTGAAAGGTAACAGCAGCAAAATGCATTCTGCTGGGAAACAGAAAAGAACGCTACTTCCAGCCTGTGATCTGGCAGCATGAATGAAAGGTATTTTAAGGCACAGGCTTGGTGTGGGTGTTGAGAGCCAAGGCTGTGTTTGTGTGCCCCCCTCTCCAGCCTTCCCTCTAGGTAATTCCAAGAGTCAGATCTGTGTGCAGCCAGCCTTGTACCAATAAGGAATGTGACCGGACTACGTGTCGGAGCCCCAGGCCTCATTTCACTCGTCTCCTTATGCATGAGGTTTCTGTTTTCCTCTGCTGGTTTATAGTCCTCCTTTTTATTGCCTCTGTGATTTTATTTCCTTGTCATCAAGTGGCATAAAGGGTTTCTTGCTCTGGTAGTTTCATGGAAACTTGCTTGGCTTGGCTGCGTGGAAGCAGATGAAGGTTCAGATTTAGCAGTCCCCTGGAAATCCTGACTAACGGGCACAGGAAAACTCCAGAGGCAGGTTGCCAGGTGGTCATTTGATTTTTAGAGGAAACATGTTTGGGTGACACAGATTTCTAGACTTCTTAAAAGGTGAACTGCACAGAGGTGGGATTAACACAGGCAGCTTCTAAACAAACCACCAGCCAGGAGGGACCTGAGAATTTAAACTTGGCATCCAAATTTAACTAACCAAAGAGATTCACAGGAAACAGACTTCGTTTATTTGTTCAACAATCCTTTATTGAGCTGGGCCCTGTTTTAGTTGTAATTAGGATCATTTTTTACTTCCTTAAAAAAGCCCCAAATGACCGTACACATACTTAAAATATTTGCCCTGCTTTTCCATATGAGTCTCTTTAGGGCTTCTCTCCTTCCTTATACTACAGACCCCTCCCTGCATACTGCCTATTCCATCTGACAGTATCCAGAATGGGTCTAAGAGCTCCCGTGCCAACGTGGCAGCAGAGCCCAGAAAATAAAAATAAAGTGTTTTGAATTCAGAGGCTGGTTTCATTCCACTTCCAATCAGATAACACATTTTCTATCTAAATTTAGTTTAGCTGGTAACATGTTGATTTTTAGGCCTGAAATTGTTCAAATGATTAATTTATCCCATAGGGAAGATTAATTGAAGAGTTGAAGAAAATATTTTAAATTGCAGAAGTTCAAATTGGTAATCTACAGTGATTAAACTCATCACATTTCATTCATTCACAACCTTGGCCATGGCTGGCTCAATGTTGCTCTTGAACATAAGAATTAATTGGAATTCGTAAATTTAGGGGTCTTCCCAGGTGATTCAGGGTAAAGAATCTGCCTGCTAATGCTTGGAGATGCAGGAGACACATGTTTGTTCCCTGTGTCGGGAAGATCTACTGGAGAAGGAAATAGCAGCCCGCTCCACTATTCTTGTCCGAAAAATCCCATGGAAAGAGGAGCCTGGCGGACTGCAGTCCATGGGGTTGCAAAGAGTAGGACATGAATGAGCAACTGAGCATATCACACATCACATAGATTCAGGAAGTTTTGGAGTTAGGTGTGACTTTTCATGGTTGCTTGGTATGGGGTGTGTGTGTGTGTGTGTGTGTGTGTGTGCAACAAATGGGGCTTCCCTGGTGGCTCAGATGTAAAGAATCTGCCTGCAGTGCAGGAGACCTGGGTTTGATCTCTAGGTCAGGAAGATCCCTGGAGAAGGGAATGGCAACTCACTCCAGTATCTTGCCTGGAGAATTCCACGGACAGAAGATCCTGGAAGATTATAGTCCATAGGGTCACAAAAAGTTGGACACAACTGAGCAACTAACACTTACTTACTTACTTGGTATGTGAGGTGTGTGTGTGAGTGTGTGTGTATAAGGCCAGGTGAAGTGGGGAAGGAGGGAAAATTTCAGCCTTTCTTAAAAGCCAGTCCTCATTTTAATACCAGGAATAGATGGAAGTAACTTCAGGAGAGGAAGCAAACTAGCTGACTGGTTGTTTTTGAGTCCATTGATTTAAATGCCAGTAAAAACCCCATCAACAGAAGAGAACCTCATACTTCTTTTGTTTCAGATGACTGAGACAGAGATACACATATTAAATTTCTATCCTTTGATATTTTCTCTGCTAACAGATGTCCTCCTTGAGACTTCAGAATCTTCCTCACAAAACTCTATTCCTGGCCAATAATGCCCACTTTGCACATCAGTCTCATGGGCACTTTCCCCAGTAATCCAAGCTCCTCCCCGCGCCAGGCTCCTCCACTTCACTGCTCTTCCCAGGCTCCACCCCTCTCTTCTCATTGGATCTGGGCTCTCCTCCTGGGCAGGCCCCTCCTCCACAGCCTGTCTTCAGTGAGTAGACTCTCACCCAGCCTGAAAGAGAAAATCAAAAACAGACAAGCACGTTGCGTTTACAAAGTGCCCTTCTCTGGAAGGCAGGATTTCTTGTCTTTCAGAAGGCTTCTCTTTTAGTCACTGTTGACAGACTGATGCTGTAGCCAGGACCAGGCAGAAGAAGTGTCATCCCATTTCATAAAGTGATACAGCTGACAGTTATTCTAGAGAAGCTATAACTAAGGGTTGCTTTAGATGATTTATGCAAACTATCCAATGTCAGGTGATATTCTGTAGTTAGAAATAACAAGGAATGAGCTCAGTGAGAAGAGAGGATGGGTAGACTTTCTGAGTATGGGCAGGATGCGTGTTTCTTTAGATCTAGTGTTGGTTTTCATTTATAGTGTGGTTTTATTCTCAGTGCCCTGATAGCAGCTCATAAAACAGTCACAGTTCACCCCAAAGCCCTTAGAAATTGCTGCACAGTGCTAAAATAGAGCACCATCCAAGAATCTGAGAGTAGCCCCATCTTTTGTAAACTGTAATTCAGGTCTGTCTGCAACGCTGAGTTCACGGTATCAGTATGGTCTTTTAAAAACATAAATCATGTACCATTGACTCTCCTTAAAATCATGTGGTGAGTTCTCATGGTATTTAGGATGAAACCCTAATTCCTTTCCTTGGCTTTTAAGGCCCTGTGGGAGCTGGCCCTCACTCTCCACCTTTCCTTGGGGGCCATATTCCTCCCCCTGCTCACTGCTTTTCAGCCCAAACTGGCCTTCCTGAAGTTTTCCCAACAGTTGAGCACACTCATTCCTCAGGGTCTTTTCACTTGCTGTTGGGGGAGTGTCTTCCCCTGGCACTTCTTTGGGTTTCTTATTCTTAAATTCTTCATGCAAATGTCACCTTCCATGAGAGACTGTTCCTAATATAGGCTCCACATGAGGAGAATGCATCCACATTCTCCCTTCATCTTTAATTGTCTTGTTTATTACCTGGTGTGGCTTTTCCACATCAGAGGGTGCAAGCCTTGAGAGCAGATTCTTGTTTTTCTTCTTCCTGAAGTGAAGTGAAACTGGGAGCAAAGATTTATTGATTGAATGTATGAGTAAGTGAATGAGTTACTGAATAATGCACAGCTGCAGATCTGCAGATGAAATAAAACCTCAGAACTGGACTTTGCTGGTGGTGCAGTGGATAATAATCCGCCTGCCAATGCAGGGGACATCGCTTCAGTCCCTGACCTGGGGAGACTCCACGTGCCTTGAGCAGCTAAAGCCCACGCACCGCCACTACTGGAGCCTGCATGCTCTAGCGCTGAGGGGCCCTGTGCCACAACATACTGAAGCCTGTGCACCCGGAGAGCCTGTGCTCCTCCAGAGAAGCCACTGCAATGAGTAGCCCCCACTCACTACAATTAGAGAAAGCCTGTGCGCGGCAACAAATGTCCAGCACAACCAAAAATAAATAAATAAATAATTTTAAAAAATAAACCTCGCACTTATAGGGACCCTTCCAGGGTCCCAAGGCCAGAGTCTACTCATTTCCCTCTGTTGCATAGCCTGAGAACAATCCTCTTTGGGCCAACATAGATATCCTTCCCATCCCTGAGAAGTCTTGATTCTAGATGCCATGGGTTACACATAAACTCAACCTAAACATGAAGCAACCTAAACATTAGGTTGTTGAACCTAAGTAATAATTGTCAGAAAGTACACTTGTAAGCAATGAAAAGTTGAAGCGGTGAGATCAAGGGCAGAAAAGATAATAGTGAAAAAAAATCCCAAAGCAATGCCAGTAGCTTTATTAGCAATATTATTGTTTCCTCATCCTGAGATAGGCTCTCAGGCTCTCTAAAGTAACCTGATATTGACATTAATTATAGCATCTTCTCTAAGAGAAATGATCAATGAAGGTGCTGGTTTTCCCTATTACTTATTTAATTTTATTTAATTAATGCTCACAGAATACTCCCAGGTGGTGCTAATGGTAAAGAACCTGCCTGCCAATGCAGATGTAAGAGACACGGGTTCAGTCCCTAGGTGGGGAAGATCCCCTGGAGGACGGGAGGGCATGGCAACCCACTCCAGTATTCTCGCCTGGAGAATCCCATGGACAGAGGAGCTTGGGGGGCCACAGTTCATAGGCCCACACAGAGTTGGACACTTAAAAAAAAAAAAGCCTCTTAATGAGCGTGAAAGAGGAGAGTGAAAAAGCTGGCTCAGCATTCAAAAAATGAACATCACGGCATTCAGTCCCATTACTTCATGGCAAATAGATGGGAAAAAAGTGAAAACAGTGACAGATTCTATTTTCTTGGGCTCCAAAATCACTGCAGATGGTGATTTCATGACTACAGCCATGAAATTAAAAGATGCTTGCTCCTTAAAAAAAAAAGCTATGACAAACCTAGACAGTGTATTAAAAAACAGAGACATCATTTTGCTAGCAAAGATCCGTATACTCAAAGCTATGGTTTTTCCAGTAGTCATGTACAGATGTGAAAGTTGGACTGTAAAGAAGGCTGAGTGCCAAAGAACTGATGCTTTTGAACTTAGGTGCTGGGGAAGACATTTGAGAGTCCCTTGGACAGCAAGGAGATCAAACCAGTCAATCCTAAAGGAAATCAACCCTGTATATTCACTGGAAAGACTGAAGCTGAAGCTCCAATACTTTGACCACCTGATACAAAGAGCTGACTCATTGGAAAAGACCCTGATGCTGGGAAATATTGAAAGCAGGAGGAGAAGAGGGTGAGAGAGGATGAAATGACTA
The DNA here is from genome assembly GCA_006408695.1 of Aepyceros melampus. Taxonomy (NCBI): domain Eukaryota; kingdom Metazoa; phylum Chordata; class Mammalia; order Artiodactyla; family Bovidae; genus Aepyceros; species Aepyceros melampus. Next base: position 183,299 of record SJXQ01000208.1, on the reverse strand, counting down.
AATGGCATCACCGACTCAATGGTTGTGAATTTGAGCCAACTCTGAGAGATAGTGGAAGACAGAGAAGCCTGGAGTGCTAGAGATCATTGGATCGAAAAGAGTCAGACATGACTTAGCGATGAATGACAGCGACAACAAATAATCTTTTAAAGATATTTAGAAATCATTTCCCACATTACATAATTAGATTTCTTAATTCTGCAGACTGGCTCAGGGTAAGGAAGGAATCCAAGGCTGACTGTTTTATTTTGAATGATGTAGAATACACATTTCTATTTATCATTCTCTTTTTGTCTGTAAGAGTCCAAGCAATAGAAGTCATTATCCTTAAGACTTTTCACTCCAGTGGGATTAACTTGTTTCACATTCTTTTTCTGAAGTTTGGGGAAATTCCCTCTTTAAAAACAGTAGAGAAATTCTGTTTTAACCCCTCACTATCTTTATTTGTATATAAAAACACATTCCAAATGGCTATAACAATGTCTTGATAAGTAAGGGCTCTTTGCAAAAATAGTCAGTGGGGATATGATTCACAACAGGACTTGTAAACTTCCCAGCAGACTAAATGTGTCCTCTGAGGGATTAAAGGATCTATGTGGGATTTGAATAAAGGTCATTCTTGCTGCTGAACTGATTACGTTGTTATTATTGACCCTTAATGTTAACAGTTTCTTTCCCATGTCACATATTCTAGCACATTCCCTTATGGGAATGTCCCTTATGGATATTTCAACACAATTTGCCCATTTTTATAGCACATAAAGCCATCTTAGAAACTTACTTTTCACCCCGCAGAATAACACCGCTCTAAATAATTCACAAAGTAAAGCAAATATGTAGATGTTAAATAATTTACAACCACAGGAGAACTCATGATGCCCAGTATGGATCTTACTTAAAGTAGATACTCAGACTCATGTATTACACTAAACCAAATTGGGAGGATGTGTGTTTGGAGCATAGTATATTTCAAATGCCATCATCTTAAAAACGAGCATGTTTTCAGAGGAAAATAGCTGTTTCCTGGAGTACATGGTTTATATTTGGGCCAAGGGACAAGTAACTTTTTTCTGAACTCCAGGATTTTATTGAAGAATATTTTCCCCAAACATGACAGGCTTTATGAAGACAGAAGCAGGAAAAGCATGGAAGATCACCATTGAGCAATAAGGATTGGGGTGACAGAAGGAAGAGGAGATATTTTGGAGTTCTTCATGCTCTCTATTGAGCCGTTGACAATTCTGACTTGCCTTTCTGTGGCACTGTGCATGGGGCCTACTGAAAATAAGCCTTGTTTTAGGGAGCACTGAAAAGGTGGGTTGCTTTAGGACACTGAGGTGCCTGTATTCAATCTTCGGACCTTGCATTTGGAATCCATCTCTTCTAGGATGTTTGTCCCTTCCAAGAGCTGAATTCAGTATCAAAAAAGTAATCTCTTTCATAGAATGCTCCACTCACCAGAAAAATCAGGATACATTCTTATGAAAAATCAAAGCATTTGACTACTTGGAAGTGAAATCGCTTGATTATAGGGTACACATCTAATAGTTTTATAGAGGCTACTGGACCAACTAAACACGTTATCTTCTCTCATATGTGATATATCATCACTCTGTTGAACCAACCCTAAGACAAAGTTATTTTCTTCTAAAAAACAAAGACAAACATGCAACATCAGGTCACCAAAATTCAATCTCTAAAAGATATTTGGTCACAGATAGGTCTAAAATAAATTCTATGGGGATCCGATATCAACCCTTGGCTCTGTGCCTCGCCCCTGTGATGCAAGCCACACACATACTTTTCAGCCTGCTGTGGTTCTAGAATTAACCGTACACCTCTTTCATAAGATGACATTCAAGCCACAAAAAGCAAGGTCAGTGAGGGCTGGAAGGGAAAGTGAGCGTGGTTCATAAAACCAAGAGGCACTTACAATTTAACAAGATTAACAAGTGCTGTTGAAAAGAGCTACCCGGCCTGAGTCACAGAGGGAGAAGGATGCCAGCTCAATTCTCTTGGCTTTGCTGGCACACCACACGAGTGCAGCTCCTGAAAGCCTTGCATGAAACTACAATAAAGCAATCTGGAAAATGACTGTATTTTTAATGATTATTTCTTTTGGATCATTACAGAAGGAATGAGTTGTTCCTTTTCACTGGTCCCTTATTTGTTGTTAGTATTTCTTTTGTCTGCTTTGTTGGGAAGGTTATATCCGAAGCTTGCCCGAATTCTTAAATCCAAGGCATTTAATATATCATCAGCTCACAGTGGACTCTTTTAAGCATTTTCTATTTTTAAAAAAACTACAGTGGTTTCAGTATCAGCAAGATAAGGAAGACAATTCTTCCTCTCTGCATGCTGGGTGAAAATGCATGAATTAGTGGAATTCACTGAAAAACTTGTCACTCAAATATCTATCAGTCTTTTGGTCCCTGGGCAAAAGGAATTCTTCCAGAGCAGCTTTGATAGCAATTTCAATTTTCAGAGCACACTCTGCTTTATGTCTCATTTGCTGAAAGTTCATTTTAAATGCTTAGTGACTAGAAGATCTAAGGAATGCTCAGTCATCCTTGTGTAGGTCATTTGCTAAATATTATATAGAGAGTGGACTTCCCTGGTGGCTCAGCAGTAAAGAATCTGCCTGCCAATGCAGGGGACAACAGTTCGATCTCTGGGTCAGGAAGATCCCCTGGAGAAGGAAATAGAAACTGTCTCTAGTATTCTTGCCTGGGAAATCTCACGGACAGAGGAATCTGACAGGCTAAGTTCATGAGGTCACAAAGAGTTAGCCACATCTTTAGTGACTAAACAACAACATGTACAGAGAGAAGGAACTCTTGAAGGTATGCTGAGTGCATGTGATTGCAATACAGGCAGGTAATCAGAGCCAGACATTTATTTAGATGCTTTTTAGATGCCTGAGTCTGGGGGCTACATCCATACAGAAATTACAAGGACTCTGCCTGCCAGTGCAGTTAGCTTGGTACTTCCTTTATATCAGATGTTTCCCGATGATTCCCTAATATCCAGTCCCCTCACCCCAATGTTATCCTTTCCTTACAAAAAGAACCTATTCAAGGTGAGTAGCTACTTCCCAGCTGGAAAGCTCCGTTCCCCAGACTTCCTTGCTGTCAAGGTGGTCATGTAATGTCAGTGTGATTTCAATAGTTTAATTGAAGGGGCTTCTGAAAAGCTACTGTTTTACCCATAACTAGCCTGTGCCGTTAGTTCTTTGTTCTTCCTCCTTCTTTCTTACTGGAACATGGACATGTGTCCCACTCTTTGTGACCCCATGGACTGTAGCCTATAAGGCTGTCCATGGGATTTTCCAGGCAAGAGTGCTGGAGTGGATTGCCATTTCCTTCTCCAAATGATGGCAGAAGCTACATGCTAATCATGGTGGAGCAGAAAGTTAGGCAGAACCTGGTCCTTGATGGTATCAAGGACCCTTAGATGTCTAACCTGGAGTGCTATCCACACAATTCTTAGGCAGTGGAAATAATCTGCTTGTTTTAGGCACTGTAATTTGGTTTCTGTTTCATGCAATGCAAGCACTAATACACATTACCTAATTTCTGTATCATGGGTGCTTATCTTAGGATTTGGTTCTAAATAAGAGAAGGTCAACTGTCCCAAAAAGTCACTGTACTTAGGGTTTGAGGATGATCAATTTCAGATATCCTGAGGATTTTATTAACCACAGGAAAGAAAGACAACTCTGAAATTCCTCTTTTAATCCTTGTGGTGCTTTCAGTGGTCACTGTGACCCCAAAGTCAAGGAATTTATTTGTCTGATGTTCTCAACTTTGTAGAGATTGAGTGAAAGAAGATAACTTTATAGAGTCTGTTTGGCTAACTCCTGTTCATATTTATGTCATTATTTCCCAACAAGCCAATAAGTTTCTCTGTGCATGCTTGCGTGCTAAGTCACTTCAGTTGTGTCCAACTCTTTGTGACCCCATGGACCGTAGCCCACCAGGCTTCTCAGTCCATGGGATTCTCTAGGCAAGAATACTGGAGTGGGTTGCCATTTCCTTCTCCAAATTTTCTCTAGTAAACAAATATATAAAGAACAAAAATCAGTTTAATAGCCTGCGGTACCAAACAATCAAGACTTCCTTAGTGTGTATACATGCATCGTGGCTATCATCCTTTGATATAGGAGGGAAACCTGGGCTTTTTTTTTCTTATTAAAAGTCTAGTTAAATGCATAATTATACATTTTAGTTTGATAAGTAGAATTGGGTCTGTGGATTTAGAGGACAAGAATCCCGAGTGGTAGACACTTATTTGACTATCATGATAAAGCAAGCACTTTCTAGCTCAAGAGAGAAAGAAAAAGATGTATTGACACTGAGATTGCAACGAAAAGAATAAAATACTTAGGAATATACCTACCTAAAGAAACTAAAGACCTATATATAGAAAATTATAAAACACTGATGAAAGAAATCAAAGAGGACACTAATAGATGGAGAAATATACCATGTTCATGGATTGGAAGAATCAATATAGTGAAAATGAGTATACTACCCAAAGCAATCTACAGATTCAATGCAATTCCTATCAAGATACCAGCGGTATTTTTCACAGAGCTAGAACAAATAATTTCACAATTTGTATGGAAACACAAAAAACCTCGAATAGCCAAAGCCATCTTNAAATATACCATGTTCATGGATTGGAAGAATCAATATAGTGAAAATGAGTATACTACCCAAAGCAATCTACAGATTCAATGCAATTCCTATCAAGTGACCAGCGGTATTTTTCACAGAGCTAGAACAAATAATTTCACAATTTGTATGGAAATACAAAAAACCTCAAATAGCCAAAGCAATCTTGAGAAAGAAGAATGGAACTGGAGGAATCAACCTGCCTGATTTCAGGCTTTACTACAAAGCCACAGTCATCAAGACAGTATGGTACTGGCACAAAGACCCTTTTTGTTTTTAACACTTATTTACGTATTTTTTTGGCTGTGTCAAGCCTTAGTTGCAGCTGCAGAGTCTGTGTTGCATCATGTGGGATCTTTTGGTGCAGTGGGCAGGCTCCAGAATGCATGGGCTCAGTAGTCATGGCCCACAGGCTTAGTTGCCCAGGGGTATGTGGGATCTTAGTTCCCCAGCCAGGGATCAAACCCACAATCCCTGCATTGCAAGGCAGATTCTTTAACCACTGGACCATCAGGGAAGTCCCCAGAGACTCTTCGGACCCCAGGTGGCATGAAGGCCATTTGGTCTTGACCACAGCCCCCTCTCCGATGAGGTGTGCGTGCCAGGGCAGCCCAGCCCACTGGCTTCGGGTTTGTGCCTAAATACTTCTTTGGCAGAGGGGAGGCTGAGGGATGTGTTGGCTCTTGGCGCAGTTATCCTTAGGGATAAGACCCCAGCCAGGACTCTGTAGAGGCAAATTGGGATCTTAGGGCTGGAAGGAGGCTCCATGTAGGAGTCCTAGACTTATCACTAGAACTTTGTACCTTTTGACCACCTTCACCCATTTCACCTACCCTACTGCCCCCACCTCTGGGCAACCATCAGTCTGTTCTCTGTATCTATGAGTTTGGTGATTTTTCTTTTTAAAGTCCCACATATAAGTGAGATTGTGAAGTATTTGTTTTTCTTTTTCTGACTTATTTCACTTAGAATAATGCCCCTAAGGCCCATCCATGTTGTTACAAATGGCAGGATTTCCTTCTTCTTCTTCTTTTTTAATGGCTGAATAATACTCCATTGAATATACGTGTGACATTTTCTTTATCTGCTCATTTAGTGATGGACACTTAGGTTGTTTTTCCATTTTTCAGCTTTGGGAATTATCTGCAGTGAACAGAAGCATGTAGATATCTTTTCAAGACAGTGCTTTCATTTTCTTCGGATAAATATCCTGAAGTCTGCTTTTTGGGTTGTAAGTGGTTCTATTTTTAGTGTTTTGAGGAACCTCCATATTGTTTTCCATAATAGCTGTACCAGTACACACTTCCCACCAACAGTGCACAGGGTTCTCTTTTCTCCACGTCCTTGCCAACAATTGTTATTTCTTGTCTTTGTGATAATAGCCATTCTAACAGGTGTTAGACCTCAGTGAGGTGTTATCTCATTGTAGTTTTGATTTGCATTTCCCTTTGGATTAGTTATGTTGAATATCTTGTCTTGTACCTGTTGGCCATTTATATGTCTTCTTTGGAGAAATAACACTTTACATACATTTTGAGTCCTGCTTTTGTACTTGATCTTATAGCTTGAGGATTTCTTCAAGTTATTAGAAATTTCTGGAAAAATGGCTGCAAGACAGACTTATCTTGTACGTATACTGTAATTTTTCCTCCAAAACTCTACTGATAGGTATTTAGATCGTTTCTAGTTTGGACTACATTATACATTTTAAGGGACATTTTTATACTGTTGGTATGTTTTGACTATTCAATTACCCACTTAAGTACCAGTCTGGGGCTTTGAGCTGGGCTGTGGTCCCAGGAACAGGGACTGGGTGTGGGAGCTTCTAGGACTGGCCTGGGAAGAGAGGGTCCAGGCCCTGCTGATGGCCAGTGAGTATACAGGGGCTTCTGAAACACCATGTCTAGGAGACTGGGTAGGGAACAAGTCAGAGGTCTGAAGAAGACAGGAATAGAGTGGAGATTCAACCCACTCCAGTGTTCTTGCCTGGAGAATCCCAGGGATGGGGCAGCCTGGTGGGCTGCTGTCTATGGGGTCGCACAGAGTCGGACACGACTGAAGCGACTTAGCAGTAGCAGCAGCAGCCAGAAAAACACCCAGGCAGTAGGGTTGGGGGTGGGAAGCAAGGAGGGATAGAAAAGAGGGTAAGGGATGGGAGACTATTTCCAGCAATGGGATCCATGGTGTTTCAATGCCTGGGCTTCCCTGGCGGCTCAGACAGTCATGTGCTTGGACGCTTAGTTGTGTCTGTCTCTTTGCACCCCACGGACTGTAGTCTGCCAGGCTTTTTTGTCTATGGGATTTCCCAGGCAAGAATCCTGGAGTGGGTTTCTAGTTCCTCCTCCAGGGGATCTTCCCAACCCAGGGATTGAAACTACATCTCTTGTGGATTCTTTACCATTAATCCCACCTGGGAAGCCCCAGATGGTAAAGAATCTGCCTGCAGTGCAGGAGACATGGGTTCAATTCCTGGGTTGGGAAGATCCCCTGAAAAAGTTAAGGTCTACCCACTCCAGTATTCTTGCTGGAGAATTCCATGGACAGAGGAGCCAGGCGGAGCCCTACAGTCCATGGGATCTCAAAGCATCAGACATGACTGAGAGACTAGCACTTTCCTAAGAAAAGTGTTGAGCTCCACTCTGACATATATAAATTTATTAATAAAGTATATACATGTACTGCTTGTCAATGTACACTAAGTATTTAATAAAAATTATTTTTTACCTTTTAGGTAAATAATACAAATTGATTTAATTTTTTTCCCTTGAAAACCATGGGTCTCTCTGTTCACTCCTCTTTGGAGAACACCCACCATGGAGGGGCAGGAAGCTGGGCCAGGGCCATGCAGAGGGTTGCTGGGACTCAAAACCATGAGGAGGACATCTGGATGGAGAGGAAAGGGCCCTTGAGTGGGTTCAGAGTCACACTCAGTGGGTTACTCCTGAGATGGTTATTTAACATTTTTACATGGGATTTGAAAGTCAGTATTCATGGTGAGCTTCAGGTCTGCTGATGACATTAAGATCATGTGGGTGAGGGCTCCCCTGGTGCTTCAGTGGGGGTGGTGCTTGCGTTCCATCCCTGGTCAGGGAACTAGATCCTACATGTCACAACATTCTGTGTGCCTCAACTAAGACCTGGCACAGCCAAATTAAAAAAAAATAATAAATATTTAAAAAGATGATGTGGGTAGTGAAATACTAAGATGGGAGCAAATAAACTGTAGGGAAAATTGAAGAACTTTGTGAGAGATCAGAGAAATGGCAGATGAAGAACAAAGGAGTAAGAATAAAGGAATATATTTAGCAGTGGTTTCCAACCTGGGGTCTCTTTAAGAAGTATTTCCAAAATTTCAAAAAGAGCTCCCTCCTACCCTGCACTGAACATCCGTGCATGTTAAGAGACCATTTTCTCTGCTTTTATCTGAAATGCTGTTAAGTTCACATGGCAGGTAGTTTCATGCTGATCAGAAGCTCTGGACTTATGAATGTCTTTGATTCATTTAAAGTTGGAAAAACTATTTTAATTATTTCTTGGCGAGATTTCTTGAAATCCAGGGGACTTTGTTGAGGAGAAGGGCTCAGATGGAATTGACAAAAGGGGTTCTTATGGGAGGAAATGTTGAATTCTTGCAGGCTGATAAGATGTGAGACTCTGAGCTACCCATTGGGTCACAGTCAAAGACAAAGGCATTTTGAAGACTTGATAGGTGTAATTAGAACCTAAAAACACCAGCTCAATGAGAGACAATGGCCCAAAAGACAGAAAATTTACATTTAATGAATCTGGAGATGAGACTGCGTATACTGTCCTACTGAGAAGACACAATGCATTGAATTGTCGGATCAGACTCTCATGAAGCAGAGGTTTACCCAGTATGAAAATGTATGAATAATTTCAAGAATAGGGGAGGCACAAGTGAAACAAGGAGAGGTGTGGGACCATTAAAGCAACCCACTAAGTCCTTTTTCATCACCTTGGGATATGATCTGCCCTGATTTATATATGAGGTCTCTAAGAGCTGTATATAGGAGAAGGCAATGGCACCTCACTCCAGTGCTCTTGCCTGGAGAATCCCAGGGACGGGGAGTCTGGTGGGCTACTGTCTATGGGGTCGCACAGAGTCGGACATGACTGAAGCGACTTAGCAGCAGCAGCAAGAGCTGTATGTAACTACATTGCTCCCACAGGAGGCAACTATTCTGGCTTTGAAATATCTCCACTTTATACTCAATTACATAGCTTAGGTGACAAAGGGATCCATGCTCCATAAATTCATAGATTTCTGTATTTATTTACCATAGCAGTACTACCTTGCGTGTGTGCTAAACTGCTTCAGTTGTGTCCTACTCTTTTTGACCCTATGGACTATAACCCACCAGGCTCCTCTGTCCGTGGGGATTCTCCAAACAAGAATACTGGAGTGCCACGCCCTCCTCCAGGGGATCTTCCTCAGGCAGGGATTGAACCTGCGTCTTTATGTTCGGTTGGCTGGTTCTTGATCCCTAGCACCACCTGGGAAGCCAAGCAGTACTAGACACCCAGGTAAACCAGGTAGATATGTTAAAAAACATTCTGTAGATAAAGACTCATTCTTAGTAAACACCATCAGTTTATTGCCAAAGAAGTGTCATTAGCCTATCTCCTATGAGGTTTGACCAGTTGTCTTCTTTCTTTCCCAGGAGGCACCCCCCTTCTCCTGCTTACCATTTCCTTCCCAGGAAACCATTTCAAACCACGATATGTTTACAGTTGCTGCAGGCAATAGTTCAACTGTTTCTGGGTTTTGACCCCTTAGTTCCTGGTTGAAAGTAGTTGGGATGAAAGCTACACTTTAGGAAAGTCACAAAACAGCTATTCTTTCTATTCCAGACCCTATCGTCATCAAGTAGGTAAACCTTTTATTTTTACTATGTATTTATTTATTTATTTTTGGCCATACTGTGTGGCTTGCAGGATAAACCTGGCCCTCAGCTTTGAGAGCGTGGAGTCCTAACCACTGGACCCAACAGGAAATTCTCCTAGTAAACTTTTTAAACACGAATTTGTTACAGGTGTCTCCTTAATAGCAGAAGTAGTGTTAGTTGCCCAGTCGTGTCTGACTCTTTGCAACCCATGGACTGTAGCTTGCCAGGCTCCTCTGTCTATGGAATTCTCCAGGCAAGAATACTGGAGTGGGTTTTCACTCCCTTCTCCAGGAGATCTTCTTGACTCAGGGATCAAACTCGGGTCTCCTGCATTGCAAGTAGATTCTTTACCATCTGACCCACCAGTGGAGCCCCTATGGGTCTCTGCTTACCACTGCTTAAAACCCTTCAATAACTCCATCCCTATTTAGATCATATTCCAAATCCTTAAGATGGGCTTGTATTATCTGGTATCTGCCTGCCTTTCCAGCTTCATCTCCCACCACTGACTCTTCCTCTGAGCTTCATCTACACTGACCTTATTTTAGTGTTCTGAATAGTGTTCCCTCTTGTCCCAGGGCCTTTGTACATACTATTTCCTCTGCTTGGAAAGCTCTTTCTGTTACCTACCCTTCCTCTGGTTAATTCCTACTCACCCTGCCTCTCACAGCTTGTACTGATGCCTCTTGGGACTCACTTCACATCTTACTCTAGCCCCCGCTATTCCAGACAGGCTTTAACCAGCTTTGCCCAGATGTGATCTAACAGGTCTCACCTTGGCCCATTCTGAATGCCTCTCACTTCCTGTCCCAGGACTTTCCTGACACTGAGGCGAGAGACTCCCAAAGCAACTTGTTCACTGCTGATTCTTGACCACTAACGCCACCTGGGAAGCCAAGCAGTACTAGACACCCAGGTAAACCAGGTACCAGGTAAACTGAGGCCCGTCAGGCTAGGAGCTCTTTCAGGGCAACACAGGGTCTCCCAGTCTGGCAGAGTGCTCCCCTAGGGCCAGAGGTGCTTCACAGAGGGAGCTCCCTGTAACAGGGCCGGTGTCTCCCCCATCAGACAGGGAGCTCCCTGTTGCAGGGACTGTGTCTCCTCTATCAGACTGCATTCTGACAGGCAGGCCCCTCGGCTCCCCTGTGACATGGACCCAGTTGGTGGGGGTGGCGACTGATTTGTACCACTGTCCCTTCACTGGGATGTGAGAAGCAGGGATGATCATTTTTAAAGTCAACTCCTTTCCAGGTGAGAAAAGCCATTTGTTTTCAGAAGCAGCCTTTCTTAGCCTTTGAGTCAGTCTTCTTTTTTTTAAATGTGTATTATTTAGTTATTTGACTGTGCCAGGTCTTCGTTGTGGTACATAATATCTTCGATCTTTGTTGTTGTGGCATGCGGGATCTTTTGTTGTGGCCTGTGAACTCTTAGCTGCAGCAGCCAACTCTTAGTTGCAGGATGTGGGATCTAGTTCCCTGACCAGGGATCGAACCTGGGCCCTCTGCATTGGAAACATGGAGTCTTAGCCACTGAACCACCAGGGAAGTCCCTGGGTCTGTCTTTGGATCAGGAAGCAGCAGAGGAAATAAACAGAAGTCCATGGCATCTTTTGAAGACAGAGGGCTGTGAGGGGGCTCCAGCAGAGCTGGGGCCTGGGGTTCTGCACTAGCAGAAGTTCACTTGTGCAGCTCAGCGCTTTCCTGCCTGAAGAGGAGAGAGACTAGGATCACAGTCACGCAGGAAAGGAAAACGGCTCTCTTAAGACGAGCGGTGCTGCCCCAGGCTGGGGGGTCAGGGGTTGCGCATTGAACCCAGGGGTTCTGAGAGCCTGGTGGAATGAGGGATGTCACAGTTCAGGCTTGCCCTTACGCCTTCCTCCTTAAGCTGAACTTGTTTGTCTCCTGTGGTCTCAGGGCTCTGCTTTGTGCTTCAGAATCCTTTACACTCATCACCCTCTGAGGTCAGTGGACAGGAAGTATCCTTCATTTTGTAGATGGGAAACTGAGAATCAGGGAGATTAAATAATGTCTTGTGGTATATACAGCCAGGAAGGGACAGAACAGGGATCAGAGCACTGGAGCTCATGTATTTTCTCCATCCTGTCATCTCCAAATACCATTTCCCAAATGAATAGCAAGGATGAAATCATAGACTCATTTGCTGTTTGTAGTATCTGAAGAGGCAGGCAGGTACAGTGGAAAGGCCCCCATGCTGAGAATCAAAGTGTTTTTACCTGCGAGTCAGTGGTCTTAGGTGAATCATTTAGGATCGCTAAACTCAGCTTCCTTGTTTCAAAAAGGATCACCTTCCATGCTTTAAAGGACAGCTGAGGGGCTTGCCTGATATGATGTGGTGGCTAAGAGCCCTAAGGCTGGAGGCAAATCCTAGCTCTCTTACCTTCTAGCCGAATGACCTTGGGCAAATCACGTAGCCCTTTTAATGTTCGTTTTCTTTTCTGTGTTGACACATGCTTATTCGCTTCAGTCGTGTCCGACTCTTTGTGATTTCATGGACTGTAGCCCACCAGGCTCCTCTGTCCATGGGATTCTCCAGGCCGGAACACTGGAGTGGGTGCCATTTCCTTCTCCAGGGGATCTTCCCGACCCAGGGATGGAACCCGCGTCTTATGTCTCCTGCGTTGGCATGCAGGTTCTTTACCACTAGCGCCACCTGGGAAGCCCCTTCTCTTCTGTAAACTGGGATTATGATAGAACCTATATTCTAGGGTTGTTATGAAGATTTTAGTATAATGCCTTTTCCAGAGGAAGCCCTAAACATTTGTTCAACTGCTGTTCAGTAGATCTTTTTTTTTTTAATTTTTATTAGAATATGGTTACTTTACAGTATTGTGTTGTTTTCTACTGTAGAGCAAGGTGAATCGGCCATATGTGTACATATATCCCCTCTTTTTGGATTTCGTTCCCATTTGGGTCACCACAGAGCACTGAGTAGACTTCCCTGGGTTATACAGTCGGTTCTCATTCATTATCGATTTTATACATAGTCGTGCATATATATGTCAGTCACAGTCTCCCAATTCATCCCACCCTCCCAGTAGATTTTATTAAGGGTGTAACCCAGGCATCAGCTGGAGTCTCCCAGGTCCTTGTGATCTAGATAAGCGACGCTCTAATGCTCCTCCGTGCTCTCCGCAAGGTGTGTTGGAAATGACAGTGGTATACAGGGCACCTGAACTCTGTGGATGACTCAGTCTGAAGCCATTTAGAAGTGAGAGATTCTTACCCCTCATCACTCCTAGGCCTCATCTCATCTTGCCTTTCTCTCTTGTAAAGCAGGCAATAGTCATCCCTTGGTGCCCTCTCCATGGCATCCTCTCATGGTGCCCCTCTGGGCTACCGCCCCTGTGGTTGCCTGGCCTCAGTGTCCTCGGACCCTTAGGGGCCAGGTCTCACAAGCAGTATATCAAAGGCTTTTCTTCCCCTAGAGACAGTCCCCTTCCTAAGAGGGATTCTGGTGCCAGCTTTAAGATAATGGATTTTTCCATTCAGCTATGTGATGCAAAGCATCAATTCAAACCCTAGTGTAGGAGCTTAGAGTCAGGAGGGACCTTAAACATCAGCTGAATGCTTTGTGCTTAGGCCCTGACAGAGTGTCTATAATAAATTAAATGACCATTCCAAAGATCAAGACTTCCTCCAGCCTGGGCTTAGATAGGGCTGTGGTCCCTGCTGCAGGACAGAACAGCGAAATAGGATTTTATGTTTTGGGGGTAAACTTAAAATGGTGAAACTGCTCTGGTTCTCTATCCAAGGCAGCCCTCCATCTCACCCCTGGCCTGGTGTGGGGGGCAGAAACTACTTTTCCTCCATCCTTGGAAGCCCCACCAGGCCGGTGGTAAAATCTCCCCTGTGAACACTCAGTATGTTAGATTGGAATACAATTGCACCAGGAAAGACAATAAATAAGCCAGTTTATTTTATCTCACCTGCTTGGAGTTGGGGGTCTTTCTTGAACTGAAACAAGCAAATTTATGCAAATTATATGCAAATAAGACCCTTCCTGGATTAACAGAAAGGAAATTGATGCTCTGGGTAGAGCCCAGGGCCTGGCACTGCACTGGATGTAATGTGAATTGAAATGTGCCACGCAGGGTGGGTGAATGGAGTCCCCTGGGGATGGAGTGAATGTCCTCAGCTCCAGAGTCAGGTGGGAGCTGACAAGTCATCTGGAGAGGTGTCCCTCTAGGAGGCTGGTCCAGGAGGGGAAAGGGCCTCGCCGGTCTTTGCAGGAGCACCGGGCTCCAGGCCTGGGTTTACCGCTCACCAGCTTTGTGAGCGTGCGCCTAAACCCTGAGCCGGGTCCTTAGCCTCTCCCGTGTGTACAATACTGGGCCCTTGGGTGGGTATGAGGATTAGACAAAAATGAGACAGTGCTTTGCCAACCGTGAAATGTGATACCCACATTAATTATGTTTCCCATGCTTCCCTTGCTCATGTCATTCCTGTCGCTGCCCAGCGCTCCTGCACTGTTCTGCGCCCCCTCCAGACCAGATGTTTTGCAACTTTGATTCTCTTGGCTTCCCTTCTCTAGTGCCCGAGGATTCTGCTTAATCCTTCCTGCTCAACAGAACACAGGCGACCTATCTCCCTGGGAGAGTTGGGTGGTAATTAGGTTAAATAATTTAAAGTAACTTTTAATTTTTAAATAATTCTAATTTGCATTCACGCAATTTACTTTTCCTCTCTTCCCATTCCTTTCCCCACCCCCACCGCCTTCCTTGTCTTCAGTTCAGTCGCTCAGTCGTGTCTGACTCTTTGTGACCCCATGAATCGCAGCACACCAGGCCTCCCTGTCCATCACCAACTCCCAGAGTTCACTCAGACTCATGTCCATCGAGTCCGTGATGCCATCCAGCCATCTCATCCTCGGTCGTCCCCTTCTCCTCCTGCCCCCAATCCCTCCCAGTATCAGAGTCTTTTCCAATAAGTCAACTCTTCGCATGAGGTGGCCAAAGTACTGGAGTTTCAGCTTTAGCATCATTCCTTCCAAAGAAATCCCAGGGCTGATCTTCAGAATGGACTGGTTGGATCTCCTTGCAGTCCAAGGTCTTACACGGTCATTTATTTATTTAAAAGTTTGGGGTATTTTGATTGTTTATCAATTTGCTCCTAATGGCAGCTCGCCAGTTTGCCTTGAATAATCACAGATTGTAAAGCAAAGGCAGGAGGCAAAATCTGCTGACTTGGAAGCATCTGAACGGCAGCTCTACCCAGTCCAACAGTCCCTCTTGGGAAAGGGAAATAAAGGGGAAAAGTACAGGCACTAAACTTGTAGCGTTCTGCCAGGGAGTTCTCGGTGGAGGCTGTGAGAAGCCAGGGCATGCCTGCGTGGCCCGCAGGAGAGCAGGGGGCCTGCGCTCAGGTCCCGGCAGCGCCTCGGGCAAGTCAGCCGCTCCCTCCCTGCCTTGGGCTCAGCATCTGTCTAATGGGTGTACCCGCACCTTGCCCTCGGTGGGGGTGGGCGGGTGTGAGGCTTCAGCAGGCACCTGTGATTGGAAGGTCTCGCAGCTCTGATCACCCAGTGGATGCTGGCAGCTGTGGGAACAAAGTGAATTCGGATCTTTGGGACGAACTGGAGAGAGCTGGGAACTTGGCAAGGTGTTTTTCTTTCTTCCTTTCTTTTTAAAAATTCTAAATGCTCATAGAATTTTTTTTTAAATTTTTATTTGGAAATTATTTCAGATTTATAGGAAAGTTACAAGGATCAAGGTTAACATTTTACCACTTTTGCTTTCTCCAGCTCACACTGGCTCACACTCTCTCCCGCGATTTTACCCCCATTTGTTAATGCCTGGAGACAATTTTGTTGTCACACACAGGACAGACATAGGTACCATTGGTATCTAGTGGGAAAGGGGCAGGGACGTGTCACATATCCTAGGAGGCACAGGACAGGGGTCCCCTCACCCCTCTGCACAGAATTATCCAAGCCGGAATGTCAATAGGGCCGAGGTTGAGACACCCTGTCTTGTGTGTGTGTATCTGAACTGTTTGATAGTTGCTGCTATACCCCTTAATATTTCTTGTTTTAAACAATACTTTAAAAAAAGGTTTTATTGGAGTATATTTGACAATGTTGCGTTAGCTTCTGCTGTACGTCAAAGTGAGTCAGTTATACATACACACATATCCCCTCTCTTTTAGATTTCCTTCCCATTCAGGTCACCACCCCTTAATATTTCAATGCATATTTCCCCAAAGCAAGGGCACTCTCTTAACATAAGCATAGCTCAGTTATCCAAATGTCACAGAATTGACATTGATATAGGGAGGCTTAGGTTTGATGCTGGCTGGGAGCTTGTGGGACTTGGTGTAAAGGGCAGAGAACATGGAAGTGAACAGAAGCTTGGGCTCTGGTCTGTTGAGATCAAGTCCCATGACCCTGGAAAAAATTTTTTGTGATTTTGCTTCCTGTAAAATTGGATTGACAATGGTTCTGTGGCCCTGCCAGGGTTGTGCGTGAGGTGCAGGGACTGGAGAGAAAGTGCTTTGTGTGTGAGCACACAGGACTGCTTGGGACTTCCAAGAGGTGCAGTGGTAAAGAGTCCACCTGCCAAGGCAGGAGATCCAACAGATGCTGTTTCCATCCCTGGGTCAGAGAGATCCCCTGGGGAAGGAAATGGCAGCCCACTTCAGTATTCTTGCCTGGGAAATTCCATGGATGGAGGAGCCTGGCAGGCTAGAGTCTATGGGCTTACAAGAGTTGGACACAATAGAGCGACTGAGTGTGAGCACACACACATGCACACACACAAGACTACTAGAACATCACCAACTCCGCCTGCAGCCGTCTTGCTGGCATCCAGAGGCTGGGGTGTGAGGAGCAGCCTCCCTCGCCCTGGTCCCTGATCATGAGACTCCAGTGGACAGACTTCCGCCTTCAGGGGCAGAACAGCGGATGTGCCCGTTGGCCAGTGGCGCAGGCTTCCGTGTGTGTGGGGAAGGTGACACAGACCTGGGAGGGCCTGCTCTCTGCCCTGCCGGAGGAGGAAAAGAAGGGGCTGCACCACTCAGGCTCTGAAGATCGAGAAATGCTTGGCCAGACATGTTCCTAGATTCCACTCTCTCTCCAGAACAGGCTTCCCTTTTCACTAAAAACATCCTTTGTAACCTCTCTGCTGGAATTGTCCCCAAGCAATATATTTTAGGATTTGGAATTGGAAAGAAGAAACAAACACTTATGAACTGCTTTCTATGGGCCATCAATTTCTTATATTACAGCTTCATTTTTCATTCTCCCATGTACCTTGTGAGATAGATAGTAATTAAAACATTTGTTTGAGAGGAAAATGGGGCTCAGAGAGGTTAAGTAACTCCTCCAAGGTCACACAGCTGGTAGGTGGCAGAACTGGGATTAAAATGTTGATGGTATTTACATCAAAGCTGATGTTGCCTCCAGTTTAAGCCCTGGCTCAATCATCACTAGCTCTATGACCTTGGACAAGTTTCTTAACCTCTTTGAGCCCCAGTTCCCTCTTTTGTAGAAAGGTGATAATTATGTCTATCCTAGCTGCCAAGAGAGAAAGTGCTTTGTTCATAAGTTAGCATTTTTTATTAGGTTGAGGGGAACTCCCCTTTGGGTTTGTTTCATTCCCTAATACTTGGTGAGTGGGAGGAGGCTCAGCAGGTAATTGACTTAACAGAGTCAGCACCACTCAGTGACAGACAGCCTGGTCGCTCGGTGATGGGGCCAAGGGCACATCCATAACCAGATACATGCGAGTGAGTCCATGCCTTTCCTTAAGATCGAGCTCCCACTATGTGGAGAGACCTGGTCTGCTCCCTGACCTCCAGCCCTCTTTCTGGAAGCTACCTTCAGTGACCTGTAAACCTTCAGAAAATAATACCAGCTACTTTATCACAGAGGCCAGTTCTGATGGCTTGTGGCAGAAAAGGGATGCCTCAGCATTGCTGTCCTCTGTGACTTTGGCCAGCTGCTCAGGGGAGAGAAGGCTGTTCCGCAAGCCAGGAGCAGAGTGGATGGAACCACTGCTGACTGCCCGGGGGGGTCAGTCACTGCTCCTCCAAAAACTCTGGGCTCCCAGCCCTCAGAGGCAACTCACCATGGATCACTCTCCTTGCCTCCTAGAGGGTCTGTGCTGGGAAATTCCTTCCCTTCCCCCTGTGACATCTTAAGTGGTGGGGCAAGTCTGAGAACTATGGAGCCGTGTCAGGTCTTGGGTCTGGGCGCATGTGCATCTCATTCATGACCGAGTCCCCCTCAAGCCGGGCAGAGTAGAACCTTCTGAAGAAAGGTCAGAAGATTAGCCCCATCAGACGCCCTCCTCTCCGGCACCTGCTGAAGTGGTCCTGACACCTGGAGAGGATTTGGGTAGGACCAGACCATCTTTTCACTTTCATGCCTTGGAGAAGGACATGGCAACCCACTCCAGTATTCTTGCCTGGAGAATCCCAGGGACGGGGGAGCCCGGTGGGCTGCCGTCTATGGGGCCACACAGAGTCGGACACGACTGAAGCGACTTAGTAGCAGCCGCCGCCGCTGCCGCCGCCGCAGCAGCAGACCATAGGTGCTAATGGGAGGGGTCCCATGGTGGAGAGAAGCTCAGGGGTGGGTAAGTGGTGGGGCAAGTCTGAGAACTATGGAGCCGTGTCAGGTCTTGGGTCTGGGCGCATGTGCATCTCATTCATGACCGAGTCCCCCTCAAGCCGGGCAGAGTAGAACCTTCTGAAGAAAGGTCAGAAGATTAGCCCCATCAGACGCCCTCCTCTCCGGCACCTGCTGAAGTGGTCCTGACACCTGGAGAGGATTTGGGTAGGACCAGACCATCTTTTCACTTTCATGCCTTGGAGAAGGACATGGCAACCCACTCCAGTATTCTTGCCTGGAGAATCCCAGGGACGGGGGAGCCCGGTGGGCTGCCGTCTATGGGGTCACACAGAGTCGGACACGACTGAAGCGACTTAGCAGCAGCTGCCACTGCCACCACCGCAGCAGCAGACCATAGGTGCTAATGGGAGGGGTCCCATGGTGGAAAGAAGCTCAGGGGTGAGAGTGGGGGCTGCTTGGGTTAGTCTCACCACTTGGGGTCTCACGATGCCTGGCTGTTTGCCCAACCCTTGGAGCCCTGTGTGTGGCCCCCCACCTCTTTAATTCCTAGGGCTTTTCAAGAGTCTGCAACCTGGCTCTGCTTCCAAAGAGCCAGTGTACCTGGTGACTGGTTGCTGACCCACTGCCCTCTGCCCTTTGTTCCCTATGAAGCACCCATTTCTCTCCTCGTGTCTCTGCTCCTGTCCCCGCTCTGACCATCACCCCTCTTTGGGGGGCCCCCTCTGATCTTCTGAGTCTTTACTCCCGACTGGGAGCAAGTCCCAAGGCTTGGCTGCCTCATCTCCACGGCAGTGAGCCTGCCTGGCCTGAGGGGACGTTTGTAGAATCCAGATCATTCTCTGCAACTTATCTTCCTCCTCTCACCGACCCTGCCAGAGTTTGGGATACAAGCCCAGAAAGAAAATGATTATATCCAAACACAGTGATGTTGAAATTGTGAAAAGAAAAAAAGCCCCCCAAAGTGAATATGCTGTTTGCTTTATGCAAAGCATGCTTTGAA
Source organism: Aepyceros melampus (assembly GCA_006408695.1). Taxonomy (NCBI): domain Eukaryota; kingdom Metazoa; phylum Chordata; class Mammalia; order Artiodactyla; family Bovidae; genus Aepyceros; species Aepyceros melampus. The sequence goes on along the minus strand of SJXQ01000208.1, from coordinate 164,127 downwards.
AGGAAGATTAAGGATTGGGCTGGACATGAGGGAGACCTTTCAGATCTCTCTGGTCTCCACTGGGCACGTCATCAGATCACCTCCGCAGAACTTAAGATAGCAGGGGCCATGCCCCAGGGGAGTAGGGTGTAGGCAGTGGGGCATAAATGAGCTGCTGTCCTCAAATCCTATACATGTCTTTGCCCAGGGATGGCACAGTCCCTTTAGGAGCATTCACTAAGCATTCAACAACCGAGTATTTATGGTTCACCTCCTGTGTGTCAGATGCTGTGTTAGGTGCTAGGCAGAGAGGTGAGCAGAATAGACATGGTGCCCCCTCCCTGGGGGCAGAGAAGGGATGGACCTCGATCAAGCTCTCACACTAGGGAAGGTGTGGTGGCACACTGGACCGCGTGCTTGGAAGGAAAGGAACATGGTTCTAGGAAAGTGTAGAGCAGAGAAACTGGTCTGGATGGTGGGGGCAATGTAGGGGAGGCCAGAGGAGAGGCCAAGGAGGAGATGCCTGAACTGGGAGTAGAGGATGTGTGGAAATTCACTGGGCAAGAGGGATCAGGGTGGGGCAGAGTGTTATGGACAGAGATCCACAGTTGGGGCAAAGATATGATATAGCTTATATATGGAATCTAAAAAGAAATGATACAAATGAACTTATTTACAAAACAGAAATAGACCCACAGATATAGAAAACAAACTTACGGTGAGGAAAGGTGTAGGGGAGGGATAAAATTAGGAGTTTGGGATTAACATATATGCTAGTCGAGTAATGCTCAAAACTCTCCAAGCCAGGCTTCAGCAATACGTCAACTGTGAACTCCCTGATGTTCAAGCTGGTTTTAGAAAAGGCAGAGGAAACAGAGATCAAATTGCCAACATCTGCTGGATCATGGAAAAAGCAAGAGAGTTCCAGAAAAACATTTACTTCTGCTTTATTGACTATGCCAAAGCCTTTGACTGTGTGGATCACAATAAACTGTGGAAAATTCTGAAAGAGATGGGAACACCAGACCACCTGACCTGCCTCTTGAAAAATCTGTATGCAGGTCAGGAAGCAACAGTTAGAACTGGACATGGAACAACAGACTGGTTCCAAATAGGAAAAGGAGTATGTCAAGGCTGTATATTGTCACCCTGCTTATTTAACTTATATGCAGAGTACATCATGAGAAATGCTGGACTGGAAGAAACACAAGCTGGAATCAAGATTGCTGGGAGAAATATCAATAACCTCAGATATGCAGATGACACCACCCTTATGGCAGAAAGTGAAGAGGAGCTAAAAAGCCTCTTGATGAAAGTGAAAGAGGAGAGTGAAAAAGTTGGCTTAAAGCTCAACGTTCAGAAAGTGAAGATCATGGCATCTGGCCCCATCACTTCATGGGAAATAGATGGGGAAATAGTAGAAACTTCACCCTGCTTATTTAACTTATATGCAGAGTACATCATGAGAAATGCTGGACTGGGAGAAACACAAGCTGGAATCAAGATTGCCAGAAGAAATATCAATAACCTCAGATATGCAGATGACACCACCCTTATGGCAGAAAGTGAAGAGGAGCTAAAGAGCCTCTTGTTGAAAGTGAAAGAGGAGAGTAAAAAAGTTGGCTTAAAGCTCAACATTCAGAAAACAAAGATCATGGCATCTGGTCCCATCGCTCCATGAGAAATAGATGGGGAAATAGGGGAAACAGTTTCAGACTTTAATTTTTGGGGGCTCCAAAATCACTGCAGATGGTGACTGCCGCCATGAAATTAAAAGAAGCTTACTCCTTGGAAGAAAAGTTATGACCAACCTAGATAGTATATTCAAAAGCAGAGACATTACTTTGCCAAATAAGGTCCATCTAGTCAAGGCTATGGTTTTTCTAGTGGTCATGTATGGATGTGAGAGTTGGACTGTGAAGAAGGCTGAGTGCTGAAGAATTGATGCTTTTGAACTGTGGTGTTGGAGAAGACTCCTGACAGTCCCTTGGACTGCAAGGAGATCCAACCAGTCCATTCTGAAGGGGATCAGCCCTGGGATTTCTTTGGAAGGAATGATGCTAAAACTGAAGCTCCAGTACTTTGGCCACCTCATGCGAAGAGTTGACTCATTGGAAAAGGCTCTGATGCTGGGAGGGATTGGGGGCAGGAGGAGAAGGGGATGACCGAGGATGAGATGGCTGGATGGCATCACAGACTCGATGAACGTGTGTCTGGGTGAACTCCGGGAGTTGGTGATGGACAGGGAGGCCTGGCATGCTGTGATTCATGGGGTCGCAAAGAGTCGGACACGACTGAGCGACTGAACTGAACTGAATATTTAAATGCTTTTGTATGTTTTGATCTACCGTGAACTTCAAAACAGTCTTTTTAAAAATATTTGTTCATTTGACTCCATAGGCTCTTAGCTGTGGCTTATAGGACCTTTGTTGTGTCATGTGGGATCTTTTGTTGTGGCCTGCGGGCTGCAGAGCATGGGCTTTGTTGCTCCATGGCATGTAGGACTTGGATCCCTAGCCAGGGATTCAACCCATGTCCCCTGCACTACCAGGCAGATTCTAAACCACTGGGCCACCAGAGAAGTCCTTCCAAGCAGTCTTGTGCATAAAGTAATACAGGGATTAGTTATTCTTTTAGGGATGAAGAAACAGAAGGATAATGACTTACCCAAAGTCACACACATAGGAAAAGGCAGAAAGAACAACCTGGGTCTTTCATGCTTTCTACTTCTGGCTGAAGCCTCTCTTAGCCATTATAGAACATCATGTGATGCTGTGATATGACAAGAACAACAAATCAAAGTTCTCTCTTGGATGTGATGGTGCAGATCCCATGAAAGGTGGTACAAAACCATTCATCTTCTTGTCTCTCTTATGACAGTGGCAGATATATCCCAGCTGTTTGGGATACATGAATAATGAAGTCTTGAAATGAAGTAAAACTAACTGGTCCTTCTGGCAGTGATGTCTTTGACCTGATTACTCTCAGGCTCTATTGCTCTATCTTATCAAGAGCACACTTTTGTAATGAATAGATTGATAAGCTTGCTTTCATTAAGCAATAAAGGAAACCAGAAAATGTCTACAAATTGTGACATACCAGATTAAAAATATGTTCTGTGCTCTTTCTTTTTTTTAAATATCATGGAATGAATGAGTTTATTTATACATTTTTTCTTTGGAGCAGAAATTCTAGAATGAAACTGGCAAAGGCGAGGCGAGGCGAGGATGACTGTGTTGCCAGGGCTCCTGACTCCCCAGCTAGCCTGCATGTTACAAGCACATTTCAAAGGAATCTTAACTTCCACACTTCTGTGGTCCTGCTAGCTCAATTAGAGGGGCCAGCCTGGCCTTTTTCATCATGCCCTGTGGGAATATCCTTTGATATCAGTGGGGATCCTAGGGCTGAATGAGAGAAGAGAATGAGAGGCTGGCTCCAGAGGAATATTTGATCTGAGCTGGGTCAAGGCAAGAGCAGGCACCGCCTGTGAGGACAGTTTCCTGTCAACTGAGGTGATCAGTCTCTTCAGGCTGACTGCAAAGGCGAGTCATGCCTGTCGAACCACAGGCATTTGCCTTAGCTAAATTCTGAATGTTCCCTTGGTATCTCTAATTTCCTGAAGAGATCTTTAGCAGAGACATTACTTTGCCGACTAAGGTCCGTCTAGTCAAGGCTATGGTTTTTCCTGTGGTCATGTATGGATGTGAGAGTTGGACTGTAAAGAAGACTGAGCGCCGAAAAATTGATGCTTTTGAAGTGTGGTGTTGGAGAAGATCTTGAGAGTCCCTTAGACTGCAAGGACATCCAACCAGTCCATTCTGAAGGAGATCAACCCTGGGATTTCTTTGGAAGGAATGATGCTAAAGCTGAAGGTCCAGTACTTTGGCCACCTCATGCAAAGAGCTGACTCATTGGAAAAGACCCTGATGCTGGGAGGGATTGGGGGCAAGAGGAGAAGGGGTCGACCGAAGATGAGATGGCTGGATGGCATCATGGACTCAATGGACGTGAGTCTGAGTGAACTCCGGGAGTTGGTGATGGACAGGGAGGCCTGGCGTGCTGCGATTCATGGGGTCGCAAGAGTCGGACATGACTGAGCGACTGAACTGAACTGAACTGAACATCATTGAGAGAGAAAAGGGAGAACCTGAGGGGTGGTTAAGAGACAGGGGATAGACTGAAAAGTTCCAGCATACCTCTAACAAGCGTTTTTGCAAAAGCACTACTCCAGAAGAAACCAGACAAAACCTCCCAGTGTTAAAACTGCAAATTAACAAACCATTCCTACTCCCGTATAGAATAAATAAAAAGAATTATACACCTAGACACACCGTTTCAAAATGCAAAATAAACCAGAAATAAAGATGAAGACTGTAAAAGTGATCAGAGATAAAAGAATAGCAATTAGACATCACGTAGGTATTATACACTCAGCAATTAGAAATGTCAATGGAAAAATGGAATAATATCTTAAAAGACTGAGGGAAAATAAGCAGCAACCTAGAATTATGATCTCGGCTACAAGCCATCACTTACAAATTGCAGTAAAATTACAACTATTTTCAAAGACTGGGAGAATTGGCTACTGACAGACTCTATTTGAAAGAACTAATAAAGGAAGGAGGAAGGAAACAGTCCTCAACGAAGTGGCTACAAGGAGCAACTCTGGACAATAACCGCACAAAAGAGAAAATGCCAGACTGCACCTTGGGGAATAACGACAGGTATTATTTGATGAAACTTGTGTTTCTAACATATTTATTTTTTACATATGTACATCACTCAGTTTACAATTTTTTGAAAAAAAAAGAAGCAACTGAGGGGAGATAAACTGGCAAACATGCTGATAAATTCAAATTGGTACAGACATATAAAAATAAGACAAAGGAGACTAAGTGGACAGGTTAAAAAAAAGGTACAGACCTAAACTATTGGAAACATCAGAGAAGCTGTGCAGAGGCACGTGTGTATGTGTGCAGAGTCACCTGCAAGTCTTTGCAAACCCACGGACTGCAGCACGCCAGCTCCTCTGTCCAAGAAATTTTCCAGGCAGCAGTGCTAGAGTGGGTTGGCATTTCCTCCTCTGGGGGATCTTCCCGACCAAGGATTGAACCTGCATCTCCAGTGTCCCCTGTATTAGCAGGTGGATTCTTCACCACTGAGCCCCTGAGAATACCAGTGCTAAAAGGTCTAACATAAGACCTTATGTTGCTTCTGAGGTAAATATATTCATCTCAACACTCAATTCTCAATGCTGAAAATTTAAGAATATGCCCTAAGGGAATAAAAATAAAATGTATAATTTCTGAACAAATAGAGGGGGAAAGAGTGGATACAGAAAACTCAATCCAATAGAAGGAAAGAAAAAAAGGACAAAAAGTAAACAAAAGATAGAGTAAATAGGAAGCACAAAATAAGATAATAGAAGTAAGCACAAATGTATCAATAATCACAATAAATAGCTGCTTATATCTTATGATTAAAACACAAACTATGTAATTATTTTAAGAATGAAATCTAGAGATATTTGCTGAACACATCTATAACAGTCACTCATCTTAAAAGTAAAGGATGTCTAATGAGAGGAAATAAAGGGAACAGAGGAACATGTAAATGACACCATAGAGACGCAACTAACAAAATATAGACCCTGAAAAATACTTCAGGACAAACAACCAAGTTTCTTCAACAAATAAATTAGGAGAAAAAGAGAGAAAAAAAGACGAATCCAGAAATTAAAAGAGAATTATAAGCTATTAACCAAATGCCATGTATGGACCTTATCTGGACCAACTAGACGAAATAAACTATTTTTTAAATGAGCCAACTGGCAATAGTTGAACACTTATTAGGTACATGACAATATCAAGACTTTAAAAAAAAAAAGAGGTGATAATGTTATTATTTTTAAAATAGACCTTGTCTTTTAGATAATGTTAAAATATTTATGGATAAAACTATGTTGTCTGGAATTTGCTTTAAAATAATTCAGGAAAAGGTAAAAAGAGTAGGTGGGATATATAAAACAGGATTGACCATGAGTTGATACTTGTAAAAGGTGATTGTTGGGTACATGAAGGTTAATTATACTATTCTGTCTTGTACTGAAATATGCCTGAAACTTACCATTAAAATTTTTAATAAAAAACATCAAAAAAGATAAACCAGGCAAAAGAAAACAGAAATGGACATATTAAACACAACTGACTTTGAGTCTAAACAACATTATTGGGAATAAAGACAGTCATTGCTTAATGATATTTCACTCAGTCATGTCCGACTCTTTTGACCCCATGAATTGCAGCATGTCAGGCCTCCCTGTCCATCACCAACTCCTGGAACTTACTCAAACTCATGTCCATCGAGTCGGTGATGCCATCCAGCCATCTCATCCTCGGTTGACTCCTTCTCCTCCTGCCCCCAATCCTTCCCAGCATTAGGGTCTTTTCCAATGAGTCAACTCTTCACATCAGATGGCCAAAGTATCGGAGTTTCAGCTTCAACATCAGTTCTTCCAATGAACACCCAGGACTGATCTCCTTTGGGATGGACTGGTTGGATCTTCTTGCATTCCAAGGGACTCTCAAGAGTCTTCTCCAACACCACAGTTCAAAAGCATACATTCTTTGCGGCTCAGCTTTCTTCACCATCCAACTCTCACATCCATACATGACTATTGGAAAAACCATAGCCTTGACTAGACGGACCTTTGTTGGCAAAGTAATGTCTCTGCTTTTGAATATGCTATCTAGGTTGGTCATAACTTTCTTTCCAAGGAATAAGCCTCTTTTAATTTCATGGCTGCAATCACCATCTGCAGTGATTTTCGAGCCCCCCAAANGAGATTGCATCCAAGTACTGCATTTCAGACTCTTTTGTTGACCATGATGGCTACTCCATTTCTTCTGAGGGAGTCCTGCCTGCAATAGTAGATATAATAGTCATCTGAGTGAAATTCACCCATTCCAGTCCATTTTAGTTCGCTGATTCCTAGAAAGTTGACGTTCACTCTTGCCATCTCTTGTTTGACTGCTTCCAATTTGCCTTGATTCATGGATCTGACATTCTAGGTTCCTATGCAATATTGCTCTTTACAGCATTGGACCTTGCTTCTATCACCAGTCACATCCACAACTGGGTATTGTTTTTGCTTTGGCTCCATCCCTTCATTCTTTCTGGAGTCATTTCTCCATTAATCTCCAGTAGCATATTGGGCACCTACTGACCTGAGGAGTTCCTCTTTCAGTATCCTATCATATTGCCTTTTCATACTGTTCATGGGGTTCTCAAGGCAAGAATACTGAAGTGGTTTGCCATTCCCTTCTCCAGTGGACCACATTCTGTCAAACCTCTCCACCATGACCCGCCTCTCTTGAGTGGACCATGGGCATGGCTTAGTTTCATTGAGTTAGACAAGGCTGTGACCTCGATAAGATGGGCTCAATAAAGGACAGAAATGGTCTGGACCTAACAGAAGCAAAAGATATTAAGAAGAAGTGGCAAGAATACACAGAACTGTACAAAAAAAATCTTCACAATCCAGCTAATCACAATGGTGTGATCACTCACCTAGAGCCAGACATCTTGGACTATGAAGTCAAGTGGACCTTAGAAAGCATCACTACAAACACAGCTAGTGGAGGTGATGGCATTCCAGTTGAGCTATTTCAAAGCCTGGAAGATGATGCTGTGAAAGTGCTGCACTCAATATGCCAGCCAATTTGGAAAAGTCACCAGTGGCCACAGGAATGGAAAAGGTCAGTTTTCATTTCAATCCCAAAGAAAGGCAATGCCAAAAAATGCTCAAATGACCACACAACTGCACTCATCTCACATGCTAGTAAAGTAATGCTCAAAATTTTCCAGCCAGACTTCAGCAATACATGAACCGTGAACTTCCAGATGTTCAAGCTGGTTTCAGAAAAGGCAGAGGAACCAGAGATCAAATTGCCAACATCCACTGGATCACGGAAAAAGCAAGAGGGTTCCAGAAAAATATCTATTTCTGCTTTATTGACTATGTCAAAGCCTTTGACTGTGTGGATCACGATAAACTGTGGAAAATTCTGAAGGAGATTGAAATAACATACCACCCTACCTGCNATAAGGAGTTCATGATCTGAGCCACAGTCAGCTCCTGGTCTTGTTTTTGCTGACTGTATAGAGCTTCTCCATCTTTGGCTGCAAAGAATATAATCAATCAAGATTTATTATATGGCTGTAGTAATCAAGACTAAGTGATAATGGTGAAGGGACACATACAAAGATCCATGAAACAGAACAGAGAACCTAGAAATAAGCTCACACAAACAGGTCCAACTTATTTTGGACAAAGGTGCAGAAGCAGTTCAGTGATGGATAGACAGGCTTTTCAATAAATGGTGCTGTAGCAATTGGACATCTATAGCCCCCCCACCCCCGCAAAAAAAGAACCTTGACTCAAATTGCACATCTTATACAAAATTACTTAAAATGATCATGGATTTAACAGTAAAATGTAAGCTATATAGAAAGAAGCATAGCAGAAAGGCTATCAGCTATGGAAAAGGTGACCTCTCGTGGCCAGGACCTTTGCTGAGCTCCATCCGCAGCTGGGCAAACTCTTTCAACAGCCTGGGGCACCTGTAAGCCCCTCCACAACAGAGGGTTCTTGACCCCAAGACGGGTGAGGATGATGTGGAAGGGAAGACGCAGCAGAGGAACTCAGGTGGGGTTGGACCAGTGTGAGCCCTCCTGGTTGCAGCGCAGAAGTTCCTCTTGGTGGGCAGAACTGCGTCTCAGCAGAAAATGATTAAACTGACTGTGAAGTCCCCTGAGCTCCTGGGAAACAAGACTGAGAGGAAATAGGTGTTTGTCTCTCATGGGGCCCAGGATTCAAAAGTTGACTTGATATTTCTAAGTAGACTCAGGGAGGCCAGGAGGCGCTGGTGATGAAATGGCCCATGACCAGCAGGGCTCCTGGGTGGCACCATCCACAGAGAGACCTGTGGTTTTACCTTCCTGAGGCATCCCTGGAAGCAGTTAAGAGGCCGTTTAGGATCCAGTGTGATAGTAAAGAATCTGCCTGCAATGCGGAAGACCTGGGTTTGATCTCTGGGTTGGGAGAAGGGAATGGCTACCCACTCCAGTATTCTGGCCTGGAGAATCCTCATGGACAGAGGAGCCTGTGGGCTGCAGTCCATGGGGTTGCAAAGAGTCAGACACGACTAAGCGACTAACAACTAACTAACAAGGATCCAGTGAGAGGCTGGTGCCCTGGCTATGTGGTTCAGGGTCTCAGATGCTGTTTCATGGGCCTCAAAATGAAGGGTGACCTCTGAGTGTAAGGAAAGGACTTCTGGGTAACAAGAGAGATTTCCTTGTGGCCCCCATTCTGCTGCTTTGCTCAGAGCCTCAGATACCACAGCAACTTTATCCTTGGAGTTTTCGGATCTGGATTTGGGGTTCAGATTGAAAAATAAACGACAAGATTGCATATGTTGGGAGCAGAGGAAGCCCATGGTTTTCTGCATGGATAATGAAAGGAAGCAACACATTCCTTCCTTTTTTTTTTTTTAAACTTAAGTCAAAACAACAGCTGCACAGATGAGTGTGTGTGACTGCTGCTGAAGCTGTCTCAGTCACCGTGGCTCTTTCTAAAACTCCAGAAGAGGCACAGTGAGGATTTCCCTAGCACTGAGGCAGGAGGAAAAAGCTCCAGCCTGGAGATGGGAATGCAGGCTTCCACTTCTGGCTAAACCCCAGCTTCTCTGCCTACAAAATAGGTTGAAATTAAATGCTCCAATTCTAGGATCTGTCATTTTACTCAGGTTCTTACAAGTGTTTAAGTCAAACCCTACCTATCACTATGATTTTCTTCCTGCAGGTTAAATGGCAATATGTGTGTGGGTGTGTATGTGTGGTGTGTATGTGCTGTGTGTGTAACGTATATGTGGTATAGGTGTAGTGTATATGTACATCGTGTATGTGTGTTGTATGCGGCACATGTGTGCAATGTGTGTGTGTTGTGTGTGTAGTGTGTGTGTTTGGCACGTCATGCACTATTTACTCCTGCTTTCCAGAATGACCACCCACATGGCCCCATCAGTGCTGGATTTCCGGATCCTTCAGAAACCCTGACTCCCACACCCAGCCAAATAAGCAAGAACACATGTGAAAAGCCTTATTCCAGTGCCTCTTGAGATGCAGCCAAACAGCTGGAATTATATGCTTTGTAGAGAACCAGGGACGTGGCATGGCAGTAAAAAAAAAAAAGTTGTTTGTATTTGGAAATCAAATTCCTTTTCCCAAACCTGAGAGGGCAAGGGATGGTTGGGCTGCCCTCTCTGGGGTGTGTGTGTGTGTGTGTGTGTGTGTGTGTAGGGGACATCTTTCATTAAAATCTCTGTCTTTTTTAGTGTTCCCCCATTTACATGTGCATTTGCATTTCAAGCTCCAATTTAAAAGTCAGCCTCTTCTTCCCTTTGCATCTCTTTCTCCGGTTCTATTGTTCTTCATTCATCTCTCTAG
>SJXQ01000208.1:0-153479 GCA_006408695.1 Aepyceros melampus | reverse complement strand
TTCTTCAGTCATCTCTCCAGCCCCAGCCCCCAGTGCCGCCCCCAACCCCCTGCTTCCTGTTTTGCCTGGGAACAGCGTGTCAAGCTCCCTGTGACAGCAGCTCAGTGTTCTTAATCTGCTGTGTGGAGGGGGCCCCACATTCAACCAGGCAAGAGTTAGAATGCTGTATGATTGCTAGGATGCTGGATGTCAGAATCTTTAGCACTTATACCTTCCTGGCCACAGGAGAGTTTCCTCTTGATTCCGGGGTTGTTCAGAGCTGCCAGGGCCCATCTTGCCATTCCACATCTGTTCCAGTCCTATATTGCTCCTTAACAAGTCACCCCAAACTCAGTGGCTTCAAACAACAATCATCAGTTTTGCTCATCAATCTGATTTCAGCATGGCACTTGCAAGGGTAGCTTAAGGGTGAGGAGTGACTCCACGGCTGGGGGTTGGAGTCATCAAAACTCATTCACTCACAAGCCTGCTATTCATTGCTGGCTGTTGGCTGGGACCTTAACGGGGACTGTCGACTAGAACACCTTCATGTGGCTTTTCTGAAAGACCTGAGTTCTCGCAGCATAGTGGCTGGGTTCCAAGAGCCGGCGTATCAGGAGACAAGGTGTAAGAGGGTATTATTTTTATGACTTAGTCTCGAAAGTAATTTAGCATCACTCTGTTATACTCTGCCGGCTGTGCGTGCTAAGTCAGTTCAGTCATGTCTGACTCTTTGCGACTCCACGGACCGTAGCCCACCAGGCTTTTCTGTCTATGGGATTCTCCAGGCAAGAATACTGGAGTAGGTTGCCATTTTCTTCTGCAGGGGATCTTCCCCAACCAGGGATCAAATTCACGTCTCTTTATATCTCCTGCACTGGCAAGCAGGTTCTTTACCACTAGCACCATCTGGGAAGCCCATTCTATTATTAACAAAAATTAAATCAAACACTTTAAAGTATGCAAACATGTATGAAAACAGTCATAGAGGGAGAGGGAAAAAGTTTTGAACTAATTGTCAGAGTGAACAAATAATACAGTTGCAGGAAGAGGGATCCCTTCCAGGGCCTGAAACTGAGCTCTTGTCTAACACTCAGAAATGTATTGTCCGAGGAGACACATGTGCTGACAAAGCAAGAGATTTTATTGGGAAAGGGCACCCGGGTGGAGAGCAGTAGGGTAAAGGAACCTAGGAGAACTGCTCTGCCACGTGGCTTGCAGTCTTGGGTCTTATAGTGATGGGATTAGTTTCCGGGTGGTCTTTGGCCAATCATTCTAATTCAGAATCTTTCCTGGTGGCGCACCCATCGCTCAGCCAAGATGGATGCTAGTGAGAGGGATTCTGGGAAGTGGATGGACACACGGTGTCTCCTTTTGACCTTTCCTGAACTCTTCCGGTTGGTGGTGGCTAATTAGTTCCATATTCCCTACCAGGATCTCTTGTCATAAAACAACTCATCTGAATGGTTACTAATGAGCCTGACCAGGGTGGTCGGTTTCAGTCAGTATACTTTCCCTAACAATACTGAACCTTTAAGAAACTAGAAATCCTTGGAAAATCTAGCATTTACTGACAATATGCGATGCTTTAATGTTTCATCTCATTCTCCCTGAAGAAGGAACTGGAAAGGAGAATGAACTTGAAGTTAGGATCCTTCTAGGCTCTCTCACTACAAATCAGTTTTAGGAATCTAGATACATTTTTTTTTTTAGCATTTCTTTAATTTTCTCATTTGCTAAATATTGAACTTATTTCATAGAGAGGTTGTAGTGCATAGCAGTGAAAAAAATGTAAAACTGCTTATTTAAAAATGACAGACTATAAAGCATTTTATGTATAGATAATACCTGTTTAATGGTATTAGCCATGGTAATATTTTGGTAATATAATAATACCAATATTATAATTGTTGAGGCAGTTATAAAATTCTGTCCAGATTCAAGAGGGGGGGTGTAACATAGAACACACTACACAATGGGAGGAGGGTTCAATGTCGTATGGTGAAAGCAGCCTGTGTGGTTGTGTGTGCATGTAATGCTCTGGGTCCTCTGTTGTAGTAATGTAGTGAATATGTATTAAGTATAGTGAACATGCACCACGTTGTGGCAGCTGTGTTTAAAAGAAAGTTCAATCTACTGCCTCTCTTTTCACATTCACCATCCCTTTCTTTGCCTCTTATTTATAGTCAGAGATGGAATTTGTAGTAAGATAGGTGTAACGTATGGGTGTTAAACTTACACTTTTGCTTGAACCGTGTGGTAGGAAGAATGGACTCAAGGTGGACCCCGAGATTTCCACCTCCTGGTCTACACGTCCTGCATAATCCCCTCCCCTTGAGTTGGAGAGACCTGTGCCTGTGATGGGCATTTCCTGGGATGATTAAGTTACATGAGATGCCAAAGGCAGAGGGATTTTGCAGATGTAATTAAGGTCCCTAATCAGTTACTTTGAGTTAATAAAAGGGAGATTACACTGGTGGCCTGACATAATCAGATGAGTCCTTTAAAGCAACAGTCCGCAACCTTTTTGGCACTAGGGACTGGTTTCTTGGAAAACGATTTTTCCATGGACACAAGGTGAGGTAGGGATGGCTTTGGAATGATTCAAGTACATTACATTTATTGTTCACTTTATTTTTATTATTATTAAATCAGTTCCACCTCAGCTCATCAGGCATTAGATCCTGGAGGTGGGGACGTCTCCCTGTCAGATTTTCCTTAAACTGGGGATTCTCCTCCTGGCTTTGAAAAAGTAAACTGCCTTGTTGTGAGAAGGCTATGAGGCTTCACTATAAGGGTGGCCTCTAATTGCTGAAAGCAAAGCAACAGCAAGTAAGAAGAAAGGGACTTCAGTCCTACAAGAAAATTCTGCCAACAACTGAGTGAAATCAGAAGAACTCCAGGTGAGAGCACAGCCCAGCTAATATCTCGAGACCCTGAGCAAAGAACTTAGCTACTCCGTGTCTCGGACCAACAGAAACTATGAAATGACAAATGTGGGTTGTTTTAAGTCATCCAATGTGTGGTATGTGTTATGCAGCAAAGAAAACTCACACAAGTCATAACTATGAGATCCACTGGCAAGAAAACATTATCAAGTGGGTAATTGGAGAAACACTAGGCGGATCTAGTAGCAAGACTATGCACACCCTCTAAAACTCAGCTCAGATGTCACCTCCTTTAAGATCTTCATGGAGTCTCTTCAGTTAGAAGTGATCTCTTGCATCTGAAATCCTATAGCTTGTTTGTCCCTCTTTTGTGGCACTTCTCACATTCTATTTGTGTTCACCAGGGCACATGGTTTGACTCCTCGACTGGACTGTAAGGTCCTCCCAATGGAAACTGTGTCCTGTTTTTTTGGGCGCAAAGGTACTTAGCATAGTTCTTTGTGTATCAACAAATGTTCTTGATAATTGACCAGGTAATTTTCTCAATGACTGAACTTCAACTTTTTTATTGTTGTGGCAGTTCAAGAATGCATTTTGAAGTATGGAAATTCAAGAGATGGTAGTCTCTGTTGTTTTAAGGCTGCTTAAAATATAAAAACTCCCCTAGTATTCTGGCCCTCATTTGCAGTCGGTGAGAATGTTTCTGTCACTTGAGATTCTGAAATTAAGCCTCTGAATGTTCATCTAATAGACTCTGGTTTTCAGACTCTGAAACTCTCTGCCAAGATAGAATCATAGATCTATGTGAGTAATCTTTATTTTTAATCCTGAAAACAGAGAAAAGGGCTTCCTAAACCACTGGGATGAGGTCCTATTTAGCTATGACCCTTAGAATCAGGACCACCATATTCATGAAGGTAGGGATGACATTTATTCATAGAACACTAACTAATAATACAACTCTATTTAGAGAAACAGGTAGACTTTGGATTTAGCTTTGGGACACTGAGTGCAGAGGAAGCAGAAAGACCACAGGCAAAACTTTCATAGCAAAAGAAGCCAATATCTCCTGGGGACTGGTTGGTTTGAGCTCCAGCAGTCTCTCACGTCTCAGGGGTGTGAGGACCTGAACACCGAAGGTACTGTTTTTGGCGAGCTTGATTATTAACAACAGAAACATTGCCATTAATAGTCTTCTTTGTAGCTCTCATAAAAATTTAGAATTGTATTACCACAAGGGTTTCTTTTTGGACCAAATTATTAGTCAGGTCCACACTTACGTGCTTTAGGGGAACGCCAGCTGAGTACTCTGGGCTCGGGAACACCTTCCAAGGACTTCCAGACTGGGGCTTTAAAAATAGTGAGTAGAAACACTGCATTTATATTGCTTCTGATAATTGGAAGAGTTTACATACATTATTCCACGAGGCAAAAGCTGTCTTCTCCTAACTTGGTCTACCGGGGCAGGCAAAGTTTAGGAACTATGACTGCTAAGGCCTCAAAAGGTATCCAGTTTGTTTAGAAATTGAGAGTGTGTGTCCTGTTCTGGTTGCCAGTCTCACGAGGCCCTGGATGTCTGGAGGGAACAAATCAGATCACTACTAGTTAGTATCAAGATGGTGTTAAAGGCCTGAGTCAGAAATTAATCACACCAGCTACTCTCTGGTTCACCCTATCGTATCCCCATGGTTAGTAATGAAACTGGATGTGACAGGTCCAGCTTTTACATTTCATATAGAGGACAGATAAGCATTTGTGAAATCTACCAGGAATTATTTTCCAAAATTCCTGGTATGGGACCTGTGGTCTATTTGCTGTTTAGACTCTAGACAGTCCTTGGACCTCACTGGGTATTTATCCTTATAAATGGCTTATATGCTAGCTAAATGTGTTAGGGGAACAGATCATAGTACCGTGTGTGTGTGTGTTTGTGTGTGTGTGTGTGTGTGTGTGTGTGTTTATCTGGAGGGAGGCGGGACAGTAAATAACTATGAAGATACCAGGCCACTGCTTCTCCCTTCCTGGCTATATTGAGAGGTGGGGAACTAAGAGGAAGGAGAAGGTGAAGGATTTGAGAAATAAGAATGTTGGGATAAATGAACTAGGTGCATCCATCTCTGCCTTAGCTTCACTTAGAGAGGACATGTCAGGACATTGGATGAGCTCACAGAGTGGTCTGTCAAGGCCATTCCTGCAGTGGATGGCTCGCTGTCACTGATCTGCACGTGGAAAACACCACAGACATTTCCTAAATGCATGCACAGGTGTGTCTCTAATTTGAATTCTCCTCAGCCAGATCCCCGAAATGCCCATGAGCAGTCCAGGACTGACTGACTTGGGGTGAATGCATGATGGAGGAGGAGGGAAAGTGAAAAGAGGCTGTGATTTTAAATTGTTGCTGATAGAAATACATATATTTACATATGTATATTTTATTATTTATACTGCATACATATTTCAAGTGGACCCTGTAACTTGTATATAACATCAGTTCAGTTCAGTTCAGTCGCTCAGTTGTGTATGATTCTTTGCAACCCCATGAATCGCAGCACGCCAGGCCTCCCTGTCCATCACCAACTCCCGGAGTTCACTCAGACTCACTTCCATCGAGTCGGTATTGCCATCCAGCCATCTCATCCTCTGTCGTCTCCTTTTCCTCCTGCCCCCAATCCCTCCCAGCATCAGAGTCTTTTCCAATGAGTCAACTCTTCGCATCAGGTAACCAAAGTACCTGGAGTTTCAGCTTTAGCATCATTCCTTCCAAAGAACACCCAGGACTGATCTCCTCTAGAATGGACTGGTTGGATCTCCTTGCAGTCCTAGGGACTCTCAAGAGTCTTCTCCAACACCACAGTTCAAAAGCATCAATTCTTCGGTGCTTAGCTTTCTTCACAGTCCAACTCTCACATCCATACATGACCACTGGAAAAACCATAGCCTTGACTAGACAGACCTTAGCCGGCAAAGTAATTCTCTGCTTTTGAATATGCTATCTAGGTTGGTCATAACTTTTCTTCCAAGGAGTAAGCATCTTTTAATTTTGTGGCTGCAGTCACCATCGACAGTGATTTTGGAGCCCCCCCCAAAAAGTCTGCCACTGTTTCTACTGTTTCCCCATCTATTTCCCATGAAGTGATGGGACCAGATGCCATGATCTTCGTTTTCTGAATGTTGAGCTTGAAGCCAACTTTTTCACTCTCCCCTTTCACCTTCATCAAGAGCTTTTTAGTTCCACTTCACTTTCTGCCATAAGGGTGATGTCATCTGCATATCTGAGGTTCTTGATATTTCTCCCGGCAATCTTGATTCCAGCTTGTGTTTCTTCCAGTCCAGCGTTTCTCATGATGTATTCTGCATAGAAATTAAATAAGCAGGGTGACAATATACAGCCTTGACGTACTCCTTTTCCTATTTGGAACCATTCTGTTGTTCCATGTCCAGTTCTAACTGTTGATTCCTGACCTGCATATAGGTTTCTCAAGAGGCAGGTCAGGTGGTTGGTATTCCCATCTCTTTCAGAATTTTCCACAGTTTATTGTGATCCGTATATACATATATATACA
Source organism: Aepyceros melampus (assembly GCA_006408695.1). Classification (NCBI taxonomy): domain Eukaryota; kingdom Metazoa; phylum Chordata; class Mammalia; order Artiodactyla; family Bovidae; genus Aepyceros; species Aepyceros melampus. The sequence continues at coordinate 147,049 of SJXQ01000208.1, read as the reverse complement.
TACACACACTATATATTCTGGAGAAGGAAATGGCAACCCACTCCAGTATTCTTGCCTGGAGAATCTCATGGACAGAGGAATCTGGCGGACTACAATCCATGGAGTTGCATAGAGTCGGGCACAACTGAAGCGACTGAGCAGCAGCAGCATACTGTATGTATCAGTGATATATATAATATGTAGTCTATTATATGCTATGTATTATACATTTATAATAGTGAATAGTCTACTGTTACATGTACCATATAAACTGATACACACGCACACACATATATATATATTGCCAATTTTACAAAAATATATGGCTATATGATCCCATTGCTAGGGCCCTTCGAAAGCCTGGAGAAGTGAGTGCAAGACGAGTCAGTGGATCTCAAAGCTTCATTGGCTTTACAGTAGGTCCACCTCTGCTTTGATACTGAGACAGAGGCCAGGGTTGATTGTGGGAATCACAGGGCTGAGATTTTTCCCCTGGGAGTGCTGAGTGTTTTGAAAGTACTGGACCTGTGCAGGACCTAAGCTGATATTTCCCAGTTAGTTATCCTCATTGTCTCCTATCCCCAGTTATCCTCATTGTCTCCTATCCCCTGAAACAATAAGGTTAATCTTTCAAGAAGAGGAGAGAAAAATTCTATGATGAGTACATATCTTGAGAAAGCACTGAGAAACAGAAGCGGTTCTTGGAGCCCATCTAAAGAGAGCACAAATGAAGCTGAATTGTCAGCAGAGAATCCAGCAGAGAGGACGGCTGACTGAGTCATGTTGGAAGCTGAGCAGGCAGGAGGCGTTAGCAAAGATAGGAGGGAGTTCTGCTGGGGGGTGGAGGGGTAGGATGGGGCAGTGAAGGTGCCTGTCTGTGTGATTGACTTCAAGAGGCAGGAGATAACTGGAGAATTCCCAGAACCCTCAATATGTGAACATCCAAGAGTATAGACTCCACCCAGTAGAATGTGGACACAAAGACAGTAGAGAATGATAAAATCCCCTTGTGATATGGTTGCTGCTCTGTTGGCCAGGTTCACTCACACTAGCTAAGTGACATTCTGGATCACCCAAGCTTCCAGAGAGAGATAGACACAAGTAAGCCTCATCCAAAGACACCTGCATCACAGGGATTCTGGGTTATGAAGGACTAGTCAAACCTCCCCATCATTTCCTGGCAAAGAAAGGGAAAGCATGGAAGAGTGGCAGATTTTATTTTCTTGGGCGCCAAAATCACTATCAATGGTGACTACAGCCACAGAATTAAAAGGCGCTTGCTCCTTTGGAAGGAAAGCTATGCAAACCCAGAAAGTGTATTAAAAAGCAAGGATGTCACTTTGAAAAAAAAAAAAAAGTCTGGATAATCAGAACTATGGTTTTGCCAGTAGTCACATACAGATGTGAGAGTTGGACCATAAAAAAGGTTGAGAGCTGAAGAATATATGTCCCATTACATTTGCTTTATTCTATCATTAGAAACAAGTCACAGACTCTCCCTGCAATCAAAAGGAGAGGATTGGATAAGAATATGATGTGCTGGGGGGAGTCACCACAGAGTGTGTCTGCCACATTGTGTGTTTGACTTCTCTGAGTCAGCCTAATGTCTATGAGATTTGTCCATATTGATGAGTGCCTACTTTGTTCATTCTTTTCCACTGTGTAGTATTCATCTGTATGAACAGACCACTATTCTTTATTTCACTACTGAAGGATGTTTGGGTGTTTCTACTTTGTTATTGTGAATATAGCTGTTGTAAATATTCTTATATATGTCTCTAGAGGACCATATGAATTCGTTTCTCTGGGATTATATTTAAGCATGTTTAGCTTTTTTTCCCCCTATAATTTAATTAATTCAACGGTTATTTACCCTTGGCTCCTCTTGTTGCAGTTTTAAACATCATGACTTGAGATCAGGCTGGAGGATTAGAAAGGGGTTGACTTTCGACGTGAAAATAATGATTCACCTCCTTCTCCCTTGCTAAGGGTGGTGGTGATTTGATCCCTATTTTATGAAAGCTTTCCTGATGATTCCTCAGCCCACCACCTTTTCTTTCAGCAACCAATGAAACATAAAACAGCAACCACTCACTCTAACCTTGAGAGACTACACTGTGGTTGCTAATCTGATTTCAGTGGGATACACATTTCCAATACTTATTACTTTTCTCTGTGTGTGGCTTCAGCATGAGAGTCCTGGACAACACAGAAGCATGCGGCTTCCTCTAAGGAGCTAGAGTCTAACGCTTTAACTTTGGGAGGACTGCCAGAGTCAGGCTCTACTCTCTGAGGAGCCTTTCCCTCTGCAGTGCAAGGGAAATGGAAAGATTCAGTCATGTAGTAAAGTCCAGGTAATGAATGAAACATAGAAATACAGAAAAAGAGAAACACATCTGCCTTTCCTTATAGTTTGGAGTTGAAGAGGGAAGAATTAAGGTCACTCCTAGATCTCTGACTAATACAATCAGGGTGAATTGTGGTGCTGTTTACTGAGAAGAAGAGGGATAAGGAGGAGCATATCTGGGGAGAGGAAAAAAACTAACTCTGATCTATTAAATTTGAGATGCTTATTAGACATCTGAGTGGAGATGTGGAGTAGGTAAATGGTTATAACAAGTCTAAATATTAGAAGAATGTAAGAGCTGGAGATATAAACTTGGCACACATGAGTATCAGTGGTATTGAAAACCAGGTCATGAATGAGCTCACATAGGGAGAAAGGGCAGAGAAAAGAGTTGAGAGCTTCGAAGACACCAAATGTGGATATCTGACAAAAAAGGAAGAGTCAGAAAAAGAGATTGGGAAGGAATAGCCAGCAGTGTAGGAGGAAAACCAGGAGTCTATGGTGTCAGTCAAAAGAGAAAAGGTTTAAAGAATGAGGAAATGGTCAGCTGTGCCAAATGCTGTGAACAGCTGAGTGGGACGAAGCTGGGCGAGTGTTCCATGGATTTGCCTGAGTGGAAGTAGTGTTGCCCTTGGCAAAAGCACTAGAGCAGTGGTTGCTGAGGCTAAAATGAAGTGGATTAGGGGTGAATGGGAAGTGACTAAGTGGTGATAAGATGTGTAAATATTGCCTCCTAAAAATTTGGTTCTGGAGAGGAGTAAAGGATGAAGCAATAGCCAGAGGGGTTGGACAGCAGAGAATGAGGAAGAGACTGCTGCTGCAGGAGAGGAGAACTGAAGGGGTGAAGATGTTCTTGGGGAGAAGGGGGTGAGACCCTGGTTGCCTCTGGAAAGATTGGGCTTCGGCAGGAGGAGGGACACTTCATCTCCGCATATAGTGATAAAAAAACATGCTCGTGGATTTAGGCTCCATCTGATGATTTCCGTTGTCAGGCTTCAGGACATCAGCTGTGAGGGGGGAAGAGAAGGGAGTTCTTGAGAAGAGAGGAGAGGGAGGAAAGAGCCAGTTTCAAGAGTGGTATATTGGCCCAGGTCTTGCAAGGAGCAGATGCCAAGATGGGCGTAAACACACAAGGATTTTATTAGTAGAATCATGCCTAAGGAAAAAAATGGAGAGGGAACCAGAAGAGGCTGGGAAAGCTGTCAGACAGTGATGCAGGTCTGACTCCGAGTGAAGGAGAGAGGAAAGGAAGGGCGAGTGGAAGCGTATTAGACTGCCATGAGATCTAGAGAAGTTTCAGCGAGGCCAATGGGGAGCTGAAGCTGGCTGTCAGAGGAGTCCTCTGTTTCCTTGTTCCTGCTGAGCCCAATCATTGGGGAGCAGCACCTGGGAAGGTGGTCTCAACATTAACACAGACCTGATGGATACAGCTGCTGGGTCCCTAGGCTAATTATGCTCCCTATGATGCGTTCTCAACTGCCACCATGGGGAAGACTAACTTACTAGAATAGATGTGATCATTCTCAGGCAGGGTTGGGCGCCCATTTGAAGTCTGAGATGATAAATTTAAAGTGAAAGTCATCTTTCCTTGGAAACGGTAATGCCCTAATTGAAATGCTTCATGAATGCATGACTGAGTGCTATGGTCTAGTAGACAGTTGCTAACTCCCAATGTAAACAAATTTTAGGCCAGCATCAGTGTGGCTAGTATTCCATGGGTGAAGGTTTGAGATTTTGACTTCTCATTGGCTTGTGTTCTGGTATGTGTGTGTGTGTGTATCCTCAGTCGTGTCTGACTCTCTGCGGCCCCTTGGACTGTAGCCTGCCAGGCTCCTCTGTCCATAGAATTTTCCAGGCAAGAATACTGGAGTGGGTTGCCATTTCCTTCTCCAGGGGATCTTCCCAACCCAGGGATTGAATCCTCGTCTCCTGCATTGGCAGGCGGCTTCTTTTACCAAGTGAGCCACTAGGGAAGCTATTTTCTGGGTTGGTTCCAGCATATTTGATGAGACGAACTTCATTATTTCTATTGTACTGGCCCCAGCCCACCTTTGGACAGAGTGGCAATTGTCATTGTTTAGGAGAGTCATGGTCAGCTCTGCAATTCTCATAACAGGTGCCAACAGACAGCTTCTGACAATTCAAATTTTTTAAAAAGTATTTTCCCAATAGCAAAAGTAATATAAATATACATAGAAAATTTGAAAACTATGTTGTCTGTCCATATTCTTAATCTGTTTTGGAGTCCCCTGCTGACAGGGGACCTTATCTGTCGGTGGTGTCCTTTTTTCAGCATCTCTGTCCTCTTTGTGAGGACTTTATCTTCTTGAGGCCACAGGGGCTTATTTGGCCTCCACACAGGGCAGGTCAAAAGTACTGGGGAGTTAACACCCCAGGAGCAACCCTCAACAGTGAGGGTGAGAGTGGCTGGGTAAAAACCCCGCTATCTGACCTTCAGTGCCACAGGTCTAAGATATGTTACATATCTTAGAGAGTCCTTGGGGGATTTCACTCCAGTTGCCCACTTGCCCACATGCAAGTGCTCCTCACCAAGGCACTCCTGATTGGCTTTCTTCCCTGCTCTGTTTCACTTTCCCACTTCCCTTCTAGTCCTGCCTGGATTATCTCCAAACATACCACCTGCACCCAAATCCTTGGCTTAGGAGTAAGGAGAGCCTACACTATGGGCTTCCCTGGTGGCTCAGAGGTTAAAGCGTCTGCCTCCAATGCGGGAGACCCGGGTTCAATTCCTGGGTCGGGAAGATCCCCTGGAGAAGGAAATGGCAACCCACTCCAGTATTCTTGCTTGGAGAATCTCATGGACTGAGGAGCCTGGTGGGCTGCAATCCATGGGGTCACAAAGAGTCGGACACGACTGAGTGACTTTACTTACTTACTTACTTACACTATGTCAAGAGAAAGTGAAAGCGTTAGTTGCTCAGCTGTGTCCGACTCTTTGTGACCCCACAGACTGTAGCTTGCCAGGCTCCTCTGTCCATGGGATTTCTTAGGCAAGAATGCTGGAGTGGGTTGTCATTTCCTCCTCCAGGGGATCTTCCCAACCCAGAGATGGAACCTGCATCTCCCACACCAGCAGGGGGATGCTTTGCCACTGAGCTACCAGGGAAGCCCATGTCAAGAGCAAACTGGTAGGATTCTACCTCCTAGAAACAGTTAACATTTATATCCTTACTTTCACTCTTTCTCCTTATATATAGGTACACACACACACACACACACATTTTCCCACTTAGAACTGACCAACTAATATTTTATATCTTTCCTTTTCTTCTCCCAGTGCTTCATGCTACACATCATATTTTGTTACTGATTTTTTGTTTAACTGTTCTGTTATAGACATTTGTAGATTGTGAAAATTATGATATAGAAAATAATTGTTAATGACTTTCTAGTGTTCTTGCTTGGAGAATCCCAGGGATGGGGGAGCCTGATGGGCTTCCATTATGGGGTCACACAGAGTCAGACACGACTGAAGTGACTTAGCAGCAGCAGCAGTGTTTCTTTGGAATGTGTTAGATTGATTTTTAAGATTACTGATTTGCTTTTAATCAGTAATAGAAAATTATTCTAGCTGAGTCTTTTCAGATAGTATAACGTCTATGTACAACTCAACTTTTAAGAAATGTTTATGGAAGAATGCTTGAAGGATATGCAGTCCTCTCTTTAGAGAATGTAGATATTATTTTTGGATCCACATTGGATTAAGTCTAATACTGTGGGTTGATGTGTTTGGCCTTCCTCCTCTGCCACCTCAAAGAATTGCTGTCCTAAATGGACCTTTGGAGTATCACCCACAGTGACCCTATGGAAAATGCCATAGAAAACTTAGTGTTGCTGGAGAGCTGTCGAGGGCACTGGGAGATTGCCCTATATGAGGACTTGGAGGACAATGTTCACACAGGTCTCAGAACAAGGAGAAGTAGAGCTAGTCCTGGGGAACTGGTTTTCTCTGGTGTTTTGTTACAGTTCACGGGGTTGCAAAAGAGTCCGACACAACTTGAGTGACTAAACAACAACAACAATTTTATAACTCACATTTTCATTTTTGCTTTATTTCATAGGAAGCCTAATTGATAGCCTACTTTTGAAAATTTTATAAGATCAGTGCAAATCACTGAGTACTGCCTTTCTACAAGAATCTCCTTTCTTCTACCTCTGTTCTCTATTTTCTCCTTATACCTAATTTCTTTATCAATTTTTAAAAGATTTTACAGTGGGTAGATTTTGTAAGTTGTCTCAAAAATTTTTTTTTAATGATATGTGGTATATATATATTTATAGCTCCCCCACCACTCCTTCTTCTCTTTGTAGCCTCTCGGGACTACCCTTCCAGGGTAGTGGAGTGGGAGAGCTGGAGGGCTGAACTAAACCCTCATCTCAGCCAGTTCAGACGATGGGGCTCAGCAATTTCAGGTGTGACCCCCGCAGGGCTCAGCCAGCTGTTGATGTAGAACTTTTACCCCTTTGCCCAGGGGTGGAGATGAGTCAGTGCGAAGAAGCTGAAGGGTCATGGGTGTGGGCATCACGGCAGTCTCTCAAGGGGCCTCCTCCTTCCTAGGCTGCCTAAGTCTCCAGCCTTCTTCTGTGCATCTCCCACCCCAGTGGCAGGGGAAGAGGAGGCCCCCTTGGGAGGATGTCATCTACCCACTCCCCTCTCCCCTTCTCTTTCAATTCACTTCCCTAGAGCCTTGCTTATTGATTCTCAAGAGCATCATTTGGAAGAAAGGGGGGAGAAAAACCCCAAGTGAATATTAATTGTGTTTTTCTCTTTATGTTTCTGCTAAGAGCATCGTAATTCTCCTGGGCAATGTGCAGGCCTCTGACTGCCTGAGGGAGAGTGAACAGAGAAAGAAAAACATAAAAAATGATTTATCTAGATTTATAGGAGTGAAATATATGTATTTCAAGTATATATATGTTTAGAATATTTAGATATTTTAGTGTATTTTATAGGTATCTATATGTGTGTACCTGTTTGTGTAATATATATATTTTATGTATATATATGTATATGCAAGTGTGTCTCTTGAGCTGATCACGTCATGCTTTCAAAACCTTCCATAGTTCCCTCTTATTATAGAGTGAAGTCCAGACTCTCCTTGGTGAGTCCTCCACACACACCCTCTGGCCTCTCCACTCCCAAGTTCTCCTTGTTAGGCCACCTCCCCATCCCCACACTCAGGCTGCAACATGGGAACTACTCTTTGGCACACTGTGAACCTTGCCCTTTTCCCCTTCTCAGCCTTTGCACAAGTCATTCACTCCACCAGCTTTCGGCTCCTTCCCCGTCAGGAGCCTGCCTTCAAAGTTCTATTCATTCATCTTGAATGAGCTCACCATCCATCCTAAGCTAAGCCCGCTGAGATCCCAATGCCTAGTACAGTGCAATCGGCGCTGGGTGAAGGCTCAGATGCACCCCCGGGGAGTCAGGAGCGCCCTCCTGTCTGCCCCAGACACTCGGCTCACTAATGTCTCCATGAGAGCATTCTCAGGTGCCTGCCTCTCCCATCACAACCCTCAGGGCAGGACCTGTACTTCTCCAAAATAGCGCTCTCGGCATCCTGCACAGGGCCTGGCCCGTGGTTGCCACCCAGTGCGTGTTCCTTGAATGAATGAATGTGTATTTATAGATCATTGTTCATGTGATGGATAAGCTGGGCACAGAGAAACTCAAAGCCAAATGTTGAAGGCCTTGCTCAAGAAACAATCATCAGGAACAGAGATAAAGTCTCCCGCATAGACGATGAGTTCACCGTGGAAAACTGAATTTGATTTGTAAAGACTTGGACCTCACTACAACTCTGAAGAACAGCAGTGATTGTTTCTTATTGGGTCCCCCACCCAACCCGTCGCCGTGGGTGACCTGTGGGTATACCGGATTCGTTCCTGGTGGCTCAGACAGTAACAAATCCGCCTGCAAGGGAGACCTGGGTTTGATCCCTGGGTTGGGAAGATCCCCTGGAGAACGGAATGGCAACCCACTTCAGCGTTCTTGCCTGGAGAATCCCATGGACAGAGGAGCCTGATGGGCTGCAGTCCAAGTGGTTGCAAAGAGTCGGACGTGACTGAGCGACTAAGCACACCCACAGCTCCTGCAGCAACCAGAAAAGCAGCACCAGGGAAGGAGGCCAAGGGCCTCTCCCTCAGCTTGGGGGAGATCCTCTAATTGCCAGCAGCTCTGCAGACTTGAGCAAAGGGTTCTGCAGCTGCTGGGGGCCAGGGCCCTCCCCGCTAAGCTTCCGATGCTGGCTCACTTCCTTCCGTGTATGTGTTGGGGGAAATTCAAAGCTACATTTTCAATTTCCCACTCCCTTTGCCATCACATTCTTGGTGGGTTTTTCAGCCTTCCTGATTGCTAGATCTGGACTTCAGGCCTGGTGAACCCTAGATGCACCAATAAGTTTGCAATAGGGTCAAAGGATATTTTCAGATCTGGGGCTGAGCAGCCTCTAATTATTCTCTTTATTATAATTTTTCCAACAACTTCCTATTCCTTCCTTCCTATATATTGTGTATATATATATATATATATTTAAAATTTTTATTTATTGGCTAAGCTGGGTCTTCGTCACTACTTCGGCAGGGGCTACTAGTTGCAGCGAGCAGGGGCTGCTCTCTAGTTGTGGTATGCAGGCTTCTTTTGTCATGGAATGTGGGCTTCAGCATTTGCGACACATGGGCTGGGTAGTTTTGGCTCCCAGACTCTAGAGCACGGGCTCAGTAGTTGTGGCATAGAGGCTTAGTTGCTCCAAGGCACGTGGGATCTTCCCAGACTAGGGATCGAACCTGAGTCTCCTGTGCTGGCAGGCAGATTCTTTATCACCAAGCCACCAGGGAAGCCCCTTTCCTTCCTATATTAAATCTCTAATATCCATCAGTTGTGCATAAGATCCATAACAGCACGGTACTGAGAGCAGCAGCTGGTACGTGTAGATACCATGTTGGACCGAAAATTAATGAATGAATGGCTGTGAATTAGAACAAAATGAATGAAGGCTGTAGACACTCCCTTGGTTGTTTTTTCAACTAGACTATCTTCCTGTCATCTGTGCTGGCTTAAGTCTGGCTCTGTCTGAGGGCTAGATGAGCTGGTCTGATTCCTCTGGTCTGAGGACTCTGGGACAGTTGGGTGGGGGAGAAGAAAGTGAGGGGCCTGAGAGAAGAGGCAGCTGGTAGGTCTTTCAGGAGCCTCACTGCCCAGTGAGATTTCTTCTGGCAGCTTCCTTCATCGCTGACCTGGAGCCAGAACCTGCCTGCTCCACAGAAGCAGCTTGGCTGTGGTCACACTGTCTGGCTCCAAAGTCAAGAACAGTGAAGTGGGGAGGGGCCTGCTCTGTGGGCCCAGGGGTTAGAGAAGGGGGTGGGACTTGAAGGGCAAGGAGCCTGGCTCCATATGGCATCCGGATTTTAAACAACTCTACTTAGAAATAGAAGAAAATCTCTCCGGAAAATGGGAGGGCTCTGGCAGGCATCCCAGGCCTGAGGAACAGCAAGTTCCTGCCAACTTGTGACTGAAGTGCAGGTTTTGTGGAATGGTGGAGGGAAGAGGACTCTGAAGGGAATGGACACAACCCAGCAGCGTTCTTCCTGGTTAAAAAGCCTGTCTCGGGGTAAACATGTTTCTGAAAATGAAGACAGTTTTTATTCTTCCAGACTGGGCTACTTCCTGTGAATGCAGTTATTCCCAGGTGTGCGTGTTTGTGTTCAAAGAAGTATGATAAACTATTCGTGGTCCCAGCCTGAGAAGGCTTTGGAATCATGGAGTGCAAAACTCAGCCCCACATCAGAATGGATACATGTATATGTATGACTGAATCCTTTCACTGTTCACCTCAAAATATCACAACATTGTTATAGGCTATACCCCAATACAAAATGTTTTTGGTGTTAAGAAAATTAAAAAAAAAAAAAAAAAAAAGCCCCACCTCTCTGTGTTTCTGAGGCAGGAACATGCCTTCTAGATTTCATCTTCCAGAACAAGGCTGGGAATTTTCCTGGGAAACTCCTTTCCAGCCTGTGAGAGCCAGAGGCCCAGTTATGGCCTCTTCAGGGCTTTTTTTTTTTTTAGGCTGGGGAGGGTGCTGCTAAGTCACTTCAGTCATGTCCTACTCTGTGCGACCCCATAGACGGCAGCCCACCAGGCTCTGCTGTCCTTGGGATTCTCCAGGCAAGAACACTGGAGTGGGTTGCCATTTCCTTCTCCAATGCATGAAAGTGAAAAGTGAAAAGGAAGCCACTCAGTCGTGTCCAACTCTCAGTGACCCCATGGACTGCAGCCTACCAGGTTCTTCTGTCCATGGGGAGGGTGAGGGCTACAAATATGTAGACAACCTGCCTTGGCTGCTCCAGCAAGGTGCATTTGGGGAAGGAAAGCTCTGAGTAGGGAGCGGGAGGCGTGAATGAAGAGGGAGAAAGGAGTTACACATTTATCATTGCAGAGAGGTCTAAAATCAGCATGGTTCCCAAGAGATCCGAAGTGGATAAGCAGACCCTAAGTCTGCAATAACTCATTCTCCTGTCCATAAACCCAGCCAACAGCTGTCCCTGATGGGGAGGGGCATTTCATAATCTCTTTGACTCCAGAGCCTCACTGTGAAGCTGTCCCCAGAGCCGAAGGAGCCCCTTTTTTTCTCAGAGAGTGGACTGTGAATCTGATTCATCTGGGAAGCCCACTTAGAAAGCTCTGTGGGGCAGGGGACGGCAAAGGGGATGAGTGTGTGTGTGTGCATGCTAAGTCATTTGTCGTGTTTGACTCTTTGTGACCCTATGAGCTGTAGCACCCCCAGGCTCCTCTGTCCGTGGGGATTCTCCAAACAAGAATACTGGAATGGGTTGTCACGCCCTCCTCCAGGGGATCTTCCCAATTCAGGGATCCAACTTGTGTTTCTTCTGTCTCCTGCATTGGCAGGTGGGTTCTTTACCACTAACGCCACTTGGGAAGCCCGAGGGGAGAAGTGGATGCATTTAAAGCCACCCCTTTCACAAGGCTTTCTGAGAAGGTGGGTCATCTGTACTGCTATAGGAACTCTGAGGTGTTGCTGGTGGGAGGGTGACTTGGTACAACCACTTGGGAGAACTTGTCACATTACATAGGAGAATCCAGGATGTGCAAAACTAACCCAGCAATTCCATTCTTGATTACGTATCCTAGAATAGCAGCTCTCAAGGCTTTTGGTTTCAGGACCCCCTTTCACTATGAAATATTGTTTAGGGTGCCAAATAACTTTTGCTTGGGTGAGTTATATTGACCAATATTTACCACACTAGAAATTAAACCTAAGAATTTGATAACATATTAATGCATTTACAAGTAACAATAAAAATGCATTACATAACCAACAAATAACATTTATGAAAAATAATTATTTTCTAAAACAAAAAACTTAGTGGGAAGAGTGCCATTATTTCATAATCTTGCAAATCTGAATTAATAGAAGACAGCTGGAATTCTCATATCTGCTTCTGCATCTCTGTGTTATCTCATGTAGTTGGTGGAAAACTCCATCATTTACTTATGAGAGTATGAAAGCAAAAAAGCCAAAAAATCTTTATATTATTATGAAAACAGTTTTGACTCTCAGATCCCCTCCTCCACCCCGCCCCCAAGATCATCTCGGGGTGCTCAGAAAACATTTCTTACTTCGACCCCAGGAGAAAAGTACAAGCATGGTCAGGGTGGTCTTATTTGTAACAGCAAAAAGAAACCCAACTTAAATGTTTATAAATAATAGAAGTGATAAATTGTGATATATTCATAGTATTGCTGAATCTCACAAACAATACTTTACAAAAAACAATAAAATATGATTTCATGTTCATAGAGTTCAAAAACATAAAGTATATTATTTAGTGATATAAATATATGGCAAAACCTTAAAGAAAAGCAAGGACGATGGTTAACACTGGGGAAAAGGGAAAGAATACCACCACTGCCAAGGGATATACGTGGAATTTCAGAAATACTTCTGTTTCAGTTCAGTTCAGTTCAGTCACTCAGTTGTGTCCGACTCTTTGCGACCCCATGAACTGCAGCACGCCAGGCCTCCCTGTCCATCACCATGCTCCCGGAGTTCACTCAAACTCACATCCATCGAGTCGGTGATGCCATCCAGCCATCTCATCCTCTGTCGTCCCCTTCTCCTCCTGCCCCCAATCCCTCCCAGCATCAGAGTCTTTTCCAATGAGTCAACTCTTCGCATGAGGTGGCCAAAGTATTGGAGTTTCAGCTTTGGCATCAGTCCTTTGAAAGTGAAAGTGAAGTTGCTTAGTCCTGTCTGACTCTTTGCGACCTGTGGACTGTAGCCTACCAAGCTCCTCCGTCCATGGGATTCTCCAGGCAAGAATACTGGAGTGGGTTGCCATTTCCTTCTCCAGGGGATCTTCCTGACCCAGGGATCGAACCCAGGTGTCCCACATTGCAGGCAGAAGCTTTAACCTCTGTACCACCAGGGAAGGGAACAAATAGCCCCTGAAATCTCAACGGCTTAAATACGTTAAAGATTCATTACAGGCCAGCTAATATGGCCTCCACCAGTTGGTGTGTCTTGAATAAATGTGGTGAGGAGAGGGACCATGATAAGGCATTCACTAGATCTTAAGGCCATCCAGAAGAGGCACTTGTTACTTCTGCTTACATCCTATTGGCTAGAGCAAGTGGCATGGCCATGTGCATGTACAAGGAACTGGGGAAGTGCCATCTGATTATGTGCCCAGGAGGGAAATTGAGACATTTGGGTCATTTGGTATTGTTCTACTTCATTAGGATCATTTGGCTTTAAGTTGAGTGGTAGGTAGGTTCATAGAGTATTACTTAATTATTAATTTATACATATACATTTATAAATACATTTATGCTTATCATATACTATTTACATATATGGGCTTCCCAGGTGGCTCAGTGGTAAAAAAAAATCCATCTACCAAGCAGGAGACATGGGTTGGGAACATCCCCTGGAGGAGGGCATGGCAACCCACCCCAGTATTTTTGCTGGGAAAATTCCATGGACAAGGGACCCTGGCGGGCTACAGTCCATAGGTTTACAAAGAATCAGACACAACTTAGCAACTAAACAAGGACAACAGCAGCTATATATATATATGCATATATATATATGTCTTATTTAAGTATATATATGTATATTAGGTATAAAATATTGGAAAGGAAGAAACAGAAAAAGAGAGAGAAAAAAGAATAAATCTTTAATATTTTTATCCAAATACATAATTTGTATATTTGGATTTTTAAAAAGTGGAGGCCGAGAGAGGAGAAGGTGAGAGCTAAATTGAGAAACACTTAGAAGTCCTGGAGCAATGGTCTTTAAACTGGGGTAAACATATTCCCAGGGTCCATGAAGACATTCTAAAAGGTTGTAATACACATTCTATTAAAGAATCTGTTTCTAGATGCTCATTTCTAGATGTCCTCTTGACTAACATTGGTCTCCTGTGTTTGAGCTGTTCTCCTTTCCTCTTTCCTCTTTTCTGAGTGGCCTTTTCCCATATTTTTCAAAAGAAAGATATGCTCCTTCTTGTCATTTTGTCCTTGATAAAAATCTCCAGACGGGAATCAAAGAGACAATTCAAAGTGTTGGTTCTAGCTGAGCAAGTGAATTACTCCAAGATAGGCCTACAGATCTGTTTGCAAATCAGATGTTATCCCATCATTTTAACAAAGGTGAAGGAGAAACCAATGAACATTTAGTAATATCATGTGATAAATGATTAATAATGCTCTTGTTATTATGCATAAATTCCGAAGGAGTTCAGAGAATCAAATAATAACTACAATAAATTCTCTCCATCCTGAACATGTTTTCTTAGTGCTTACATTTTTAAAAGTGAAAAATTAAAGCTAGAATTGATGCTGAACCCACTCTCATTCTGGAAAGAGTAATATTTATCCATGGATAAGTAGAGGGGAAAGTACCAACTGTCTAATTAAGAAAAGCATTTCCAAAATATTCTTTGGAATAATAATATTTTATTAAAATGTTCAATAAACCTGTGATATATTTATGTTATTTTGATGAATTGTGTGTTACTACTAATTGTAATGATAATTCATTCTGTAAGAAAATCTTCTTGCTGTAGACTAGTGCTGTCTAACAGAACTTTCCGTGATGATTGGGTTTGCTTCATCCAATACAGCCCCATATGCCACGTGTTGCTATTAAGTACCTGAAATGTGGCTAGTGTGAATGAGGAGCTGAATTTCAAATGTTATTTATTTTAAAAAGTTTTAATAGTCACACGTGGCTAGTGGCTATCGTGTTGGACTGCACAGCTCTAGAACTTTATGGCCCCAGAAAAGGAAAAACTACTAAATTTGAATTTGTATACATTTTTAAGAGAAATAGGATAAATTGATTAAGTATTTTAATCATAAATGTATATTATATTATGATAAAGTTTTATAGAGGAGGAGAAATGGAAATACAAAATCAAAGAGAAGAAGGAATAATGTAAAATTTCTTACTGTTAAGGAAGTGCACATTTGTGATATTTTTAAAAGGATGATGAAGGATATCAATTCCTTTAATATTTCAATTTTATTTGGATACGTTTAAATGAGGGACAACAATGATTTTTAAATGTTTAAACTGTTAAAATATTTCAGATTTACAGTGGACTTTTAATTTTTTCAGCTATTTAATCTTAAGATGAAAAATCTTAGACACCAATGTAAAAATGTTTGAGGGGAGTGTGTAATGACAGCCCCAAATGCAAAACTTCCCTTAAAAACAGGTGTCCTAAAAAAAACCCCAAAATCCAAACAAATGAACCAAAAATACAAAGTTGCCTGTCTCTTATGCATACACGTGTACACACATACTCCCCCTAACAGACCCCCAATTCCACACTGGCAATTACGGCACAGCCGGCTAATGAACCACACTTGGTTGGCAACTTGGGGTAGTCTGATCAGTTAGAACTCTTCAGAAGTGGGACAGCCTCAAAGAAGATTGTTAAGGATCAAAAGTTCATTTCAAAGTTGTTTGTATTGCTGCAACCTAAATCTGCTTCGCCTCAGCAGCCCTTGACAGACCACACACAGGTCTTTCTGAGTGTTTGGTTTTGTTTTGGTGGAAACTGAGGCAAGGACCTGAGTTAGGTGCAGACCTAGGACAGTGCACACAGGTCCCATAGTGACTCGAACTGAAAAAATCCAGAGGAAGCAGAATCTAGGAGGCAGAGGTGACCCTCAGAACATAAGTCTGCTCTCTCCCTGCCCCCAAGGCCTTAGCCTCCCGGTGGAAGTGGGCTGGGGTTTGGGATTCAGGTGCTTTGTGTGTCACAAGGCATGCTGAACCCAGCGTGGTTATCCTCATTCACCCATGGCCTCCCTGCAGTGTTGCTCAACTCCAGGTGTCAGGAATGGTTCAGCCCATTCCCAGTGGCAGCAAGAAGACAGGAGGCTGAGAGGAGACTGAGAGGCAGGCACTGAATGACCCCAAGTCACCACCACCAGCAACCCACCCCAGCGGTGTAGGGGATGGGAAAACATTCCTGTGACCCAGTGAGTGCTTCCCACGCAGGTGAGTGCTGCCAGCCAGAGGGGAGGAGGTAGGGAGGGGGGCAGGACTGGGTATCCTGGCAAGTGAGTGGCAGGAGAGTGTCTTTACCTTGTGGGACCTGGGATTCCGGATCAGCAGCTCTGACTCAGCTCCGATTGGCAAAGGTCAGGCCTCCCTTTCGCAAGGGCTTCCACTCTCGGCTGGGCCCTGCCCAGGTTAGGCAGGCAGGAGGCCTGATGCTCCGCACTGACTTTGGGACCAGCTCCCAGGAAGCTGCAAGGGATCCAAGTGGTCTTGGCACCATTTCAAAGGCTGGCTTCAAGATGCTTTATCAGTGGGCTTTTGTACCAGGCCCAGGCTGATGCTGCATAAGAACATGGAAGATGCCAGGGAAGTCAGAACAGCTTTTTAAAAATAAGGCTCAGACCATAGGCAGGTGCTTCCATACCACTTGGACCTTAGTGAAGGAAAAAGCGAACATCAGCCCAGGGGTGGAGAACACAACAGACACCTTCCTGTAGGAAGATGGGGGAATGACTCCAAGAGACATGGGGTGTCAAAGAAAGTCTGGGTCTGCACCTTTTTTGCTTTGACTGTCATGCCACTTGTCATCTCTGAATGCCTCAGAGCTTGACGTCATATCACATGGTAAACACCTGCGTGCATGCGTGCTAAATTGCTTCAGTTGTATCCGACTCTTTGCCACCCAATGAACTGTAGCCCACTAGGCTCCTCTGTCCATGGGATTCTCCAGGCAAGAGTACTGGAGTGGATTGCCATGTCCTCCTCCAGGGGATCTTCCTGCCATAGGGATCAAACCCACATTTTGCATGAGACAAGCTAAAGAGGACTAATAGCCAACAGCAGTGTTGATGGCCACTAACATTGGCTCCTTGAAATAAATCTAGAAAACCCAATCATTCTCAGCCTTTATTTTAATGTGACTCACATGACCTTTACCTGCATGATTCACCTCTGTAGACAGTGCCAGATTTTGACACAACTGTCAAATGTGTGCAATACCTGGGCCCTCATTTCATCTCTTTCTCTCAAGCTTAGCAGCTCAGGAAGAATGCATGTTAGAGTATGGTCATTATAGGGTAACCTTGAATTGCTGTAAGTCATTAAAACAGTAAATTCTTTGCAAAACTGAGAATGAAATGAGGTTGCACTCTTTTGTCAGTTCCATTACTTTGGCTCCAGCTTCATCTGCTCTACCTTAAGGATGGCCTTCTATCTTTCCCCAGGTCACTTGTTCTGTGATGAACCCAGGAAGTCCAGGTTCCCAGGATGATTATCTGAAATGCAACAGTGACTCCTGGTCTCTCTTTTTCTCTCTCTCTCTTTTTTAAATATATATACATACAGTCTTTAATATAAACAGTTTATGACAAAAAGCGAGACAATTTTTGTTTAAAGTTGGACTGAGGCTTAGAGTAATTAAAGATAATCTAATTTGGGATTTGGCATTTATATTTAACATTTCCAAAAAATTTTTCAACAATTAGAAGACTGCTGGTCTCTTGGACCACTGGAGCCACCTGAGATGCATGTCTTCAGCCTGGGAGCTCCTCAGTCACTGCCAAACGCAGGGTTCTTGGTGGTCGCCAAAGCCCAAGGGGCCAGAGCCCACAGCAGCTTGTATGGTTGCTGCAGTTGCTGCCAGTTTGTAATTCCATGACTTTGTCTGAGTCTCAAAGCCTGTCCTGGTTGCTCCCACTTGCTCTAACCCTGAGTCTTGGACTTCTCTTGCTGCTGATCCTGGAGTCTGTGGCACAGCCAGGAGCCCTGGTGCAGGTCCCACTGGCAATTGTCCTTTGAGCCCAAGACAGGATGGTCCCTGGCCCCTCTCACCATGCTCAGCTAAGGCTGCTCCCCAACAGACTCCCCTGTCTGCCTGTGGCAGACTGAGGACCACAGCTCCCTTCTCCTCTGCATTGCTATAGCCTGAGCCTACACCCAGTTCCTATCACTGAATGAGTTATGTGTTTTTCAAGGAGACAGACTCCTCAGTCATAAAGTCCTTGGAATCCATCTTGCAGCCAGGGGGTTGTGATTCAGTCTTTGAGAACTGCTGAACTTGGAGATGTGCCCACAGCACAAAGGTCTGCTCATCTCCAAACCAAGCCAAGCTCTGACGGCATCTTCTGTCTTGTTCTCAGAGGACCATGTTGCAGTGGTATCGTGCCATGAATCAGCCATGAATATTGGGTGCAGGCTGTGTTAGCGTGCCACTAGCTGCTGTAACAAGCCCCGAGTTCAGTGATTTAACACATTAGAAGTCTACTTACCACTCACATAAGAGGCATCTAACTGACGGATGTAGAGAAGTCACATCCTCTTCTTTTTTAATTGCAGTTAAAAACACATTAAATTTACCATTTAACCTTTTTAAAGTATATAGTTCAGTGGCAAGTACATGCACATTGCTTTGTAGCCATCACTGCTATCCATCTTCAGAACTTTTTCTCTTTTTTTGGCTACATTGCTGGCATGTGAGATCTTAGTTCCCTGACCAGGGATCAAACCCATGCCCTTTGCAATGACCAGGCAGAGTCTTAACCATTGGGCTGCCAGGGAACTCCCTAGAACTTTTTCATCTTCCCAAATGGAAACTCTTTCCTCAGTAAACACTAGCTCCCCATTTCCTGCTACCCGCTGGCTCCTGGCAATCATCATTCTACTGCCTGTCTCTGTGAATTCGGCTACTCTGAATACCTCATATAAGTGGCCTCTTGTGATATTTGTCCTTTTGTGACTGGATTATTTTGTTTAGCACCATGTCTTCAAGTTTCACTCGTGTTGTGGCACCTGTTAGAATTTCCTTCCCTTTAAAGGCTGAATAATATTCCATTGTATGTGTACACCACATTTCGTTTTTCCATTCATCTGTTAATGGACACTTGGGTTGTTTTAACCTCTTGGCTTTTCACACCCTCTTCTTAATCATCCTGACATGCAAGTGACATCTGTCATTTGATCCCATTCTTTAGGAGAACCTATTATATGGCCCCACCTACATACATAGGAAGCTGGGAAATGTAATCTCTGGCTGGGCAGCCACTTCCAGAAACAATTCAGCCAGGAAGATAAGGCACGATTTGTTGGTGGACAATTAGCTGTCCCTGCCATCCTCTCACCTTTGTACTTCCTAGAACCACCATTTACTGTGGTCCAGGAAAAATGTCTTTTTTTTTTTTTTTTTTCCCAGCTTCGTTCCTAACTGGATGAAGGTTTTGAAGTCTCAATGTACTTTCAGCAAAAGCTGTAGTAACATTTGTGTAGTCTTTTGCATTTTTCCAAGTCTTTTTCTTATGGTGTCATTGTTCTGATTCTGTCTCTATTGTTTTCTCACCAGCTGATGTTTGTAGAGCTCATTCTGCTACAATAAATCCAATAAGTAGTAATTATTAATCTTCACAGCAACACCAGGTTTGATCATCTTCCCCTTGTGTATAAGTGAACATATTGAGATTTGTTCAAAGTTCTGTGTGCTTAGTCGCTCTGTCGTGTCCAACATTTTGCAACCCCATGCACAAGCCAGGTAGTAAATTGTGACTCCATCTGTCTATCTGTACCTCTTGCTTAGGGAGCCATCCTCATGGATTTGAGAAATAACCTTGATGTCCTTCAAAGGACACTTCGAGCTCCCAAACCAAACTCTGCCCCCAGAACACCCTCCTTGCTCTAGAAATGACAGACTCTCTCCTCTAGTAGCCAAACTGAGCGCCCCCCGGAGAATGTGGTAAGAAAGGGAGGTGAGATCCTCTCACACTGGAACCTGTCCTGTGCTCCCGGTCCCTAGGAGCTTCCCAGGACCCTTGGAGCAAAAAAACAAAATGTCTTCTAATGCTGCTGCTGTCATGGCAGCAACAACATTCATGAAGCCGCTTCTGTGTTCCAGGCCCTGGGGATGTACGCAGGAATAAGAAATGATCCCTCTCCTCCAAAGACTGCATTGTCCGACCAGTGAGACAGACATGGGAATGAATGCTCTCATATCATATGACAAGCGATATAGACAAAGTGCTATGGAAATTTGGAAGAGGGCGTCATTAATTTTGCTTTGTTATGGCAAGCTACAGCAAGAAGGTGACATCAGAGTTGGGTGTAGACAACGGAGAGAGGGTTGGGGAGGGCTATTTTAGATAGAAGGGACTCAGCGGTGTCAAAGAATACGGTGTATTTGAGGATAAAGAGGAGGCACTGTGAGGGGAAAGCATGAGTCGAGACAGGGGGGGGAAGACTTGAGGAGATTGGGTGGAGCCAGGGGTAAAGGTCCATCATTCTACAGATGAGGCAAGGAGATTATTAACTGGGGACAAATGCAACCAGAGCCATCTAATACACAGCTTCCTCTGGCTAGGATGAACAATGGAAAATGGAACTGATCACCTGTTTCATTCCAGTCCCATTCATTCCCACAGGGCAAGCCCACCCCAGCCATCCTGTCATCATCCCATATGCCACGTAACTGGGTCCTTCTGGGCAAAGGTCAGAAAAGAGACTGCCCGAGGACATCAGTACTCCCAAAATGACCCCTCCCCCTTGGCCTGAAGGTGAAGAGGGACTCATGATAGGTTTTTTCCCTCCCTAGTTGGCATATAGGGGAGGATTAAGCTGAATCCCAAGTTGGTTATCTCAAAGCCAGGGTATTTATTCATTACCTGCAAAGACAGAATTGAAGCCTGGGGTGCCAGGAACACTGTGGCTTCTCTCCTGTCCCATGGCTGGGTGTGAAGGAGGTGGAGAGAGAAGGGAAAGAAGGTGGTGGAGAGAACAGAGAACAGTGTCAGAACCCAGTTCACCATCACGCAGGTACTCACCAGCCCCTCACTCATACTTCCCCACCCCCTTACATCAGGATGGGATCCCCAGACTTCTAAGTAACTTACAATTAGAAGTGGAAAGCCAAGGGATTCTGGGCTAACAATGAACCTATGGTGAGAAATCAAACCCTGAAGGTGGCAGCTGCCCCACCCAAGAAGCCAAAGCCCTTCTCTCATGAAGGCTGTGGGCCAGCGATGCTTTACTGAGAAACCTGTGCCAGCCTTGAGGGTACAGTGACGAAGGGGACATTCTTCCTGCCTTCAAGGACTTCACAGTCTGGTGGCAAAGGCAGGCAGATACACAGCTCCCAGCATCTTAGGTGCCATGCATTGTGTAAACTGATGAATTCTATCTAATCTCTTCAAAGGAAACATCTTATCAAGATACTGGGTAATCTGGCCTCTCCTTCTGCAAACTTGCCCTCAGTGGATCCATTTCCAATATTATGAAGGACATACTATCTCATCATTCACTAATCATAAATGACACCATGAAATTGATATAAAAATCTATTCAGAAAAACAATTCAGATTCTCTCATCAACATATGGCATCCTACGGCAAAGGCTCTAATTGGTTATTTTATTTTCCTCTCCAATTTTGTTCTAGACCTCCCATGACTTTGTACAGCAAAGTTCTGGATTCCTTAATTCCTCCGGGGCTGTTTTGGTGTTCAACGATGGGGCAGCTGGAACATTCAAAATTCAAGGCAGGGCCCACAATTGGGTTTTGTAAGAAACCATGAGTCTAAGCTGCTGGTTAACATTCCTTAGCAGAACAGATTTTTTAAAGATTCAGGATCTATTTTGAGGGAGTGGAATTGAGGAAGTTAAGAAATGACTCTTGAGAGTCCTTTGGTCAGCAAGGAGATCAAACTAGTCAATCCTAAAGGAAATCAACCCTGAATATTCATTGGAGGGACTGATGCTGAAGCTGAAGCTCTGATACTTCGGCCACCTGACAGGAAAAGCCAACTCATTGTAAAATACCCGATGCTGGGAAAGATGGAGGGCAGAAGGAGAAGGGGTTGACAGAGGATGAGATGGCTGGATGGATGGCATCACTGACTCAACGGACATGAGTCTGAGCAAACTCCGGAGACAGCGAAAGACAGGGAAGCCTGGTGTGCTGCATGCAGTCCATGGGGTTGCAAAGAGTCGGACACGACTTAGTGATTAAGCAACAAGAAACAACAATGATAAGGATAAAAGGATCTTTGGATGAAAGGTATAGGAATATGAGCCTGAGCTCAAAACAAGAAAACATTTATCATAGTTGGAACCATCCAAGACTGGTGGAGGTAATGGGTGTTTGTTGACAGAGGCCAAGGAGAGGCATGATAACAGTCAGAGGGTCTTATACTGGGAGGGAGGTTGAATGAGATAAACTCTACGGCCTTTTATGCTGAACTTGAGTCTTCACTCTGCTTTCAGCAGATGGAACAAACCTGGCTGGCAACATCACCTTTCCTGGGCTCCATTTTATCATTGCTGAGTTGGATAGAGGGAGCAATGGTCAGAGCCCTCACTGACCACTGTGAGTGAACCCCAGACCATTAGCCCTGGGTCTCAAAGGTAAGTGAGCAGAGTCTTGGGACCTCTGGATCCTCAGGTCCGTCTGATGACTCGGAAGTTCCTTTAATCTTCCACACTGGTGACCAGCCAGGCTGGTTTGTCTTGTTCTAATTATTATTTAGATGACTGTTTGGCTCACTCCTAGGCAAGGTTTAAATCAAGTCAGACCTGTTAATTGAATCAAAGTTATATAATCATATTTGGGCATTTAAGTGCAAACCAATTATTTCGAGCCCGATCATCTTATACACAAGGAAGGAGTTCTGTTAAGTGTCGGGAATGTATGCTAATACATGAAGCCTAACCCCTAAAGTGGAGGGTGGAGCACTCCAGGGCACTCCTGTTTCGATGAGGTTGTTGTAATAGTTATTGCTCTGGGCACATTCTGGGAGGATGCTGGAAACGTCTCAAACAAATATGACATTGACATCACCCCAGCTTGTCAAACCCATTACATTTGGAACATGTCTTTCTGTAGCATTTGGCTTGGCTTATAAATGCATTATCAAAATCCGTAAGAGGTGTTGCCAGCAGCCTTCCCTTGGCCTTTCTGGTCATCAGCATTCCTTCCTCTCTTGACAGATATATGCCATAGGGCTCTGTTAGGCATTTCATTTTTTCACTTGGGCCTCTTTCTAGTTTCCATTCTCAGTCCACAAGCCTCCAAACCTTGCAGTCCTCAAATACTAGCCTCCTCTGCAAAAAGAGAGGAAAACAGGGAGGAGTAAGTAAGGAAGTATTTGATGAGTTGATGGGATGGACTAGTGACATAAACCAACCCATCAGGAAGAAGATGCCAGACTCGAGATTGAAGTGTTTGCCCCTAAATGCTCTAAGGTGGGAAACTAAACTGATACAGCCACTACGGAGATTCCTTAAAAAAAAAAAAAAAAAAAAAAACCTAGGAATAAAACTACCATATGACCCAGCAATCCCATTACTGGGCATACACCCTGCAAAAACCATGATTCAAAAAGACGCATATACCCCAATTTTCAGGCTTCCCCAGTGGCTCTGTGGTAAGAACCTGCCTGCCAGTGCAGGAGATGCAGGAGACGTGGGTTCAGTCTCTGGGTGAGGAGGGCATGGCCGCTCACTCCAGCATTCTTGCTGGGAAAATCCAATGGACAGAAGAGCCTGACATGCTACAGTGCATAGGGCCACCAAGATCAGACATGACTGACGTGACCGAGCCACAGCACACCCCGTTGTTCATTGTAGCACTGTTTACAAGAGCCAGGACATGGAAGCAACCTAGATATCCACTGACAGATGTGGTGCATATATACAATGGGATGTTACTCGCCATAAAAAGGAACGAATTTGAGTCAGTTGAAGTGAAGTGGCTGAATCTAGATCCTGTTATACAGAGTGAAGTGAGTCAGAAAGAGAAAAACAAATATTGTATATTAATGCATATATCTAGATATATGATACTGAAGAGCCTGTTTGCAAGGCAGGAAATAGAGAAAGGGCATAGAGAACAGTCTCCTGGACACAATGGGGGAAGGAGAGGGTGGGATGAATTGGGAGAATAGCATTGAAACATATACATTGCAATATGTAAAATGGATAGCTAGTGGGAAGTTGCTGTATAACCCAGGGACCTCAACCCGGTGCTCTGTGACAACCTGGAGGGCTGGAATGGGGTGGGAGTTGGGAGGGAGGTTCAAGACGGGGGGGCATATGTATACTGACATCTGATTCACATTGTTGTAAGGCAGAAACTAACACAACATTATAAAGCAATTATCTTCCAATTAAAAATAAATAATTTTTAAAGAAAAACACTCATCCAGGCCTCACAACCTCAAGGGAGCCTCTAGCCCGGAGGTTCCCTGTACATTCCTCACTCTGTACTTGGTCAGCGAGGTACCAGGTGCCCATTTTCTGCCTGGTGTGAAGAAATAAGCTGGCAGGCTTTGCCAAGATAACAGCCTGAGAAACAGTCAGATGCCATTGCTGGAGACGGTGTGCTTGCAGAGGAAAAGGCATTTTCTGTCCTCATATTTTGTCTGTGTCTCTAACACAAAAGCATCAGGTGCCTCTGCAGAGAAGCATTTTGGGGAGAGTTTCATCTTCACCACTGTCCTAATTAGGGAGCCCTTCAGCCTAGGAATTGCAAAAGCCAAGGAGGTACTGCTCACTAGAGGTGGGGACCTTACTGCAGGTCTCATTGTAAACACACGGCGAAGTGTGTCACACATGGGCAGGCATGCTGGTGTGTCCAAAATCAGCCACTAGCCAGAGGACACAGACTTTCAGCAAGACCAAATGGAACAGCAGCTGATTTTTTTCAAATAGGCTTCATTAGACCCACAGAGGACTAACCCTCACCCTGACTTTGGATTCCACTTTTCTTGCCAGGAATTATATTAAATGATTCTATCTAGAACTGAAGGCCTTGATAGACTTTGGTGTGGCTTTGGAGTCTTTTGAGAGTCAGCGGTCAGGACTCAGCCATTCAGACCACCCACAGGTCCCCAGGGCACCTGTGACATCTGGCAAGACTATTAACTTTAGGCAGGAAGGTAGGTGTCAGCTTGTCAGAGAAGATCTGAACAAACATTCCAAGCAAACCCTTCCAGATAAGGAGCTCAGTCCCTAAGAAAGAGTTAAGATAAGGGCGACCATCTCATCTTTAAGAGGGCAGAGCAGAGTAAAGGCCACACTCACCGTGTGCTGAGCTCAGGGAAGAGGCTCAACTAGGCCCTGCTCAGTCCCTTGAGGGACTTTCCATGAGAAACAGGTAAGAACACCATCCTTGCCCTGAGCTCTGGGATGGTGGCTGTGAGCCTTCAAGATTCTACAGAGCAGAAGGGTGGCCTACATACTGCTTGTTGTTCGGTTGCTATTTCGTGTCTGACTCTTTGCGACCCCATGGACTGCAGCACAGGCTTCCTCTTCCTTCACCTAGAGTTTGCTCAAACTCATGTCCATCCAACCATCTCATCCTCTATGTTGCTTGGCTGAAGGATAATGGATTCAGGCCCAGGTTTAATTGTATCACTCACCCAGAGGGCTCTGATCAGGAGTTATTTTCACATGACATAGATCCCCATGAGGCACTTGCCTCCTCCCTGTGACACTTTCAAGAGTGACTCTTGCCACATGACTGTAGTGACAAATAGAGCTTTCCTCCAGTGATGTCACTGAGAATTCCAAACTTCCCTGAAAGGAAGAGAGGTGACTACAAATACAGACTTCCTAGTGATCTCACTTCTTAAACTCCTATATTTGTGGGCATAAAAAGAAAGCTTAGAATGATGAGTACAGGGAACTTGAAAAGAAAAACGCTTTTCAAGTTATGAAATCTGGTTGTTGTTATTACTAGTTCAGAATATATTGTGCAGATTGAGTTTCTAAAACAGGAGGTGACCAAATTCAAAATTCTGTGTATTTAAGTGGTGGTTTAGGAGCAGGTGTTTTAAGGAAGCTTAGAGGAAAGAACTGGGGCCATAGGTTGGTGGTCACTTTAGTGAAACCTATTTGAAGTGCACTCAGCAGTGTTCAGCAGTGCTCTGAGGTCCCGGGTTTCATATAAGATAATCATCATTTCTCCTTTTAAGGAAAATTGAGTCTAATTGGAGTTTTTCCTTCCTCTAAGGAAGGAAAACTCCTTATTTCTTAATCTTGTCCATCCTTCAAGACCCAGCTCAAATGCCACCTCCCTCCATAAGCCTTCCATGATTGAGCCTAGTTGGAATTTCCTTTTCTTGCCACTCTCACGGTACTTTATCCTCACCTCTCTGATAACTACTTTTCATTTTCTATAAAGCAAGTTACATACTTGTTTATATTTACACATTTTGAAAGACTGAAATCTTACAGAGTATGTTCTTTGACCACAATGGAATGAAATTAAACTGAATAAAATACCTAGATAATTATAAATATTTGACTATTAAATAATATTTAATACTTCTAAATAAATATGGATTAAATAAGCTATTTTAAGAGAAATTAGAGAATATTTAAGCGGAGTGATAAAAAATCAATATTACATTTCCATTTATAAAATTTATAGGGTGCAGCATTTAGAGAGAAATCAATAGCACCAACCTGATCATATTAGAAAAGAAGAAAGATTTAAAATTAATTATCCAAATTTCCACTTTAAAAAGAAAAACAAGGGATTTAAACCCAAGGAAAGAAAAAACAATAAGTATAAAATGGAAATCAGTATATCAGAAAACAAACTAGGAATTTTTAACAAACTTGAAAACTGGTTGTTTAAGTTTCATAAAATTTATAAACCCATAGTAAGACTGATCAATTAAAAAAAGAGAGAGAAATTTCAAGTTACCAATATATGGAATGGAATAAGGGCCAATCCTACTGCTGCTGCTAAGTAGCTTCAGTTGTGTCCGACTCTGTGCGACCCCATAGATGGCAGCCTACCAGGCTCCTGCGCCCATGGGATTTTCCAGGCAAGAACACTAGAGTGGGTTGCCATTGCCTTCTCCGAGCCAATCCTAGGCATTATAATGGTAATAGAGGAATACTATGAACAACTTTATGCCAGTAAGGTTGATAACTAAGTGAGAAGAACTCTTTGAAAAATACAACTTACCAAGATTGACCCAGAAGAAACAGAAGATCTAAATAATCTATATTTTATAAAGAAATTTAATTCATTATCAGAAGCTTGCCACAAAGAAAAGTGAAGTCTCTCAGTTGTGTCTGACTCCTTGTGACCCCATGGACTGTAGCATACGAGGCTCCTCCATCCATGGAATTTTCCAGGCAAGAGTACTCTCAGTTGTGTCTGACTCCTTGTGACCCCATGGACTGTAGCATATGAGGCTCCTCCATCCATGGAATTTTCCAGGCAAGAGTACTGGAGTGGGTTGTCATTTCCTTCTGCAGGGTACCTTCCCCACCCAGGGACAGAACCTGGGTCTCCCGCATTGCAAACAGACGCTTTTACCATCTGAGCCACCAGGGAAGCTCCCTATACCTAGATGATTTCACTTGTGAATCAGATTCATTTAAGGAGAAAAATAGTATAAATCATGCACAAACTGTTTCAAAAAGAGAGAAGAAGGGAAAGTTTTAAAATTCACTTTAGGAGATATGCATAACCCTGATATCAAGACCTGACAAGACATCTAAGGAAATGAAGTGACAGACCAATATACCTGTGAATATAGACACAGAAATCCTCAACAAAATATAAGCAAATGAAGTTCAGCAATACATAATAATAATGTGTTGTGACCAGGTGGAATTTATCCCCCAAATATATACAAAATGCCAAAACCCCTCTTTTGTAAGTTTTATTTGAACTTTTAAATGTTATGGACATATTTCATTATATTGGTTTCTAGCATCTGTTAAGAATGAATCATAGGAGTACATAAAGCCTCTTTTACTATTTTTGTGATTTCTAATCTATAGTTATTTAAGAAGGCTTCTCTGATAGCTCGGAGTAAAACACCAAACTAATGAAAAATTAGTTCAAGAACAATCAAGTTCAAGAACATCTTAACAAGTGTTCATTGTGAACCTGTACTTGAATGAAGTGTCACATTTCTTGTGACATCAACTCTATTCCAAAATTTAGAAACTATTTAAATATGGGTTTGAAACATACATACTAAACAATACTTACACATGTGTGAAATAAAATTGTTTTCTCAAAACATGTTCTTTTTCATTATTTCCCACATTGAATCCTAGTTTTTAAATGCCTTTTAGTTTCAAGTGTTCTATCTTTGTAAAATAAAATCTGAAATTTTAATATTTTATTTATTGTTGAAAAATAATTTTCTAGCCATGACTCAGAGAGGGGGAAAGCAGGTCCAGGCTGCTGACTACCATAGCAGAGGCTCCAGGACAGCAATCTCCCACCCCATATTCCCCTCTGAACTGGCCCCCTGAAGAAGTGAGAGTAGTTTGTGGAGGCATCTCTGTGACCTGGTGTTGGGAGAGTTGGGGGAGATGGGAATGGGCCCTGTATTTGCGAATAAGGAGCTGGATGTCATACTCCAGGCAAAGTAGAGTCACTAAGGCTTTTAATAGGGAGAAACACCATTAATCTCTGTAGCAAGGTACCATATTTCATCCAGTCTAAGGTACTTGATTGTGTTGGCCACCATTATTATAAGTACCTCTAAGAGGGACTTCCCTGATTGGGTTAGTGGTTAAGAATCTGCCTTGCTATGCAGGGGATGTGGTCAGGGAACCAAGATCCCACATTCCACAAGCCACAGGCAACCAAGCCTTTCGCTGCTGAAGCCTCTTGTCACAACTAGAGAGTCTGGGCGCTATAACGAAGATCCTGCATGGTGCAACTAAGACCTAATGCAACCAAATAAATAAATGAGTGAATTTTTTTTTAAGTACTGTTAAGAAAGAGAAAAATGGAGCTCAGAGAGATTAAGTCACTTGCTCAAGGTCACACAGGTAGAAGCTGGACTTTGAATTCAGATAGTCTGTCTCCTGAGATAGCACTCTTTACTGCCACACTGTTATTCACACTCAAAAAAGGAGAAGGGGGTTGCCAATGCAGTAGGGGTGTCAAATAAGATTAGGTCATCCAAGCTTGGCACAGGAACAGTTTGTAAAGAAGGGAGCAGGTGGTGGGCAGAAATCAGATAGCAGCAGGTTGCAGAGAGATTGGGTGTGAAGAAGTAGAAACACCACTGTGGACCTCTTTCATGAGCTGTGGCAATGAAAAGGAGTTGGTGGTTGGCTTTTTAATTTTTTTTTAGGTTGGGAGGGAGTTGGGCAGTCTTACTGGTTAAGGAGAGGGAGCCAGGGTGAAGAGAAAATAATTGGGTCTGGGAAGTCTGCAGAGGTAACAGGAATGGGATCCGGAGTGAAGGTAAAGCCTGGAGGAGATAGGACACATCCTCTTAGGCTAAGCATAGGAACCTGGGTTCCTATGTTTGGAGATGCTGGTACATTTATGGGAGCCTGAGGGGCTCAGATGCTCTCTTCTTGATGGAACAGGTGGTGAGGCCATCAGCGGATAGTGAGGGAAATAGGACATTGAGGATGAGATGCTTTGGTATGGTGACTACAGAAAAGGAGAAGGAAAGGGACATGGAGAGGAGCTAGACCCCACCTTTCCCCAGAAATGTTCTCCAAGACTTTAGCTGTATTACACACACACAACTAATTCCAGAAACCGGCCTCTGCCCCCAAATGCCTGACTACTCTTGGCCCATCTCATCCTGAGAGGAATAGTTCACATCTCACTTGTAGGAATAGGTTGGGGACATGCTCGGCTGGTGCTGCGGCATTAGTGGAAAGCAGGTTTGGGTCCTTTTTTTATGTGGGGTGATGAGAAAGGATGTAGGTTCTAGATTCCTGGATTGAATCCTGGTCCCACTATGCCCCAGCTGTGTGACTTTTAGCAAGTTACTTAACCTCTCTTCTTCAACTCCTCATCTGTACTAATGTAGGTCATAAGTTCATCCCTGAACTGGTTGCTAGGACTCGGGCCATGAAATACACTGATCCGCCACATTGCATGGAAAGAAACCAACAAATACGCCCATACATGAACACCCTGTCTAGGGTCATTGCCCCTGGAAGCACAGCCCAGCACTCCAGGTACTGGGAAACTAACAGATTTTCAGGTAAAGCTCTGTATTTATCCATTTCCCAAGAGCTATTCTGACCTGAGCCTCACTTCCAAGTATGCTGAGAGGGGACACAAGTTTCTTATTCTTCTGACATTATATATAAAGATACAGGGCTTCCCAGAGTTGTCTCTGCCCCTGAAATGTAAGCATGTGTGAAGCAGACACTGTCAACACCCCTACATTTCCCAGGGCCTCTACCACTGTGTGAACGCTGGCCAGATCTCCCAATGCACTGGGCTTTCTCTGGCACCAGGAGCCTGCTAGACAGGAGGCCATGTGGCTGATGACAGGCCAGAAGTTTCAGAGAACTGGAGCTTCCCCCAAGCTCCAGAGCAGCCCTCCACTAATGGATGATGCGAACTGGTGTAGAAGCAGCTACTCAGGTGGGATAACTCTAAGGTGACTTTGCTGTGTGGACTCCAGAGTTGCCACTGGCCTTAAGCTCCAGTTAGCCTTGTTGCTATTTGGTTTTAAAATGTCCCCTTCATGGGGCTTCCCTGGTGGTCCAGTGGGTAAATAAATCAATTTGTTGTTTAGTCACTAAGTCTATCAACTCATTGCAATGCCATGGACTATAGCTCATCAGACTCCTCTGTCCATGGGATTCTCCAGGCAAAAATACTGGAGTGGGTTGCCATTTCCTTCTCCAGGGGATCTTCCTGACCCAGGAATTGAACCCGGGTCTCCTGCATTGAAGGCAGATGATTTACCAACTGAGCTATGAGGGAGCCCCATGGAGTATTATTATAGGTATTATTAACCCCATTTTAAAGACAAGAAAATTGAGGCTTTGTGAGTTAAGTGACTTTCCCAACAACAACAATGGGTGTGTAGAAATATGGGAAAGTATAATCAGAAATTTTAGAGCTGAATTAACTTGTAGATAAGACTGATAATAACCAGTACAAAAAACTAGAAGGGAGGTTTATATCAAAGGTTCCGTTTAAAGTTCTGTTAAAAACTAGTGAAATCATAGAAGCTTAAAACATTCTTTCACTATTATAGTGATTTTTCAATGAAAAAAAGAGATTTGAAAAAACACTTTGAATCCTTCTGTGCACCTCCCAAACCAGCCCCTTGTGACTCAGCTCAGCCTCTTTCACTTCACTCTCCTTTTCTCTTTCCCAGCCTTCAGATCAGATTAGATTGCTTATCTAGTTTCTCCTATGATCTTACATTCTCCAAATATATACACACCTTTTTTTGTGAGATGAGGCCTCTTTTTTGTAGTGTCAGCTCTTAGCTTAGTAAGCCTTGCTCTGATTTGATAATTTGCTGCTTTACGCTCGTAAAAACTACTGAGACATTTATGGTTCTACATAAATAAAAGCATCAGCACCTTGCTGCAGAGATGGGCTCCTCCCACCTCTAGTGTGTAAGTCTGGCTTGTGTAGCCTGGTGTAGAGGTCTTCAGAAATCTCTAGCCTCACACAGAGACGAACATGGCCCCTTGGCACGTCAGTTTCTGAGATAAGGACAGTGGCCATGCCCCTGGCAAACCTCTGTTTTCCAGGTTGACCTTGCCCATTTGTCACACAGATACGAGTTCAGCTATTGTCATGAAGATCTGATATAACAGAGGCTTAAACCAGGCTGCTGCTGCTGCTGCTAAGTCGCTTCAGTCGTGTCCGACTCTGTGCGACCCCATAGATGGCAGCCCACCAGGCTCCCCCGTCCCTGGGATTCTCCAGGCAAGAACACTGGAGTGGGTTGCCATTAAACCAGGCAGAAGCTGATTTTTTTTCTCCCCAAGCAACCCAGGATGGATAAAAGGGCTCCATCCTGTCAGGGACCTAAGTTTCTTCTATTTTGTTACTTTGTTAAATTTCGGTTTCCTTATCCATGAAGTGAGAGTGGTGATGATGACAATAATAGTGTTTTCTCCTCAGCACTGTTGAAGCTCAAGTGGGCTATTATGTGAAAATTTGAGGCTTTATATTTATATATGACTTAAATTTGTATAAATTATGTTTGAATTTACATATTAAATGTGATGTTTAAATGAGTTGCTATGTGGAAAGTGCTAAGAATGTGCTGTGTGCTAAGTTGCTTCAGTCATGTCGGACTCTTTGCACCCCCATGGACTGTAGCCCACCAGGCTCCTCTGTCCATGGGATTCTCCAGGCAAGAGTACTGGAGTGGGTTGCCATTTCCTTCTCCAAGGGATCTTCTTGAGCCAGGGATTGAACCCTCGTCTGTTTTGTCTCCTGCATTGACAGGCGGGTACTTAACCTCTAGCACCACCTGGGAAGTGCTAAGAACAATGTCTGCCATACAATAGGAGCTTTATACATAGATATCTATGTCTATATTAACAAAGAGTCGGACACGACTGAACGACTGAACTGAACTGATACTAATGTGTATATATTAACTAGTGTAAGTATTACGGAGGCTTTTCTTTTCGGTGTGTGCATGAAGTGGTAGTGAAGGTGATATTGATGGTAGTGATGATGAGGTGATGATGGTGGAGTGGTGCTGATGATCACAGTGGTGATGGTGGTGGTGATGGTAGTAAGAGCGGTGGTAGGAGAGAAGGAATCAGGTCGTATAGGACCTCATATGTTGTGGTAAAGACTTCGGAATTTATTCTGAGTATAATTGGAAACTGATGAAGCCTTTTGAGCAAGAGAGTGGAGTAAACTGATTTGTAATTTCAGCTGCTCTCTCTGGCTGCTGTGTGCTGAATAGACTGAAGAGGACCAAGAGCAGAAGCAGGGGGCTTAGTCAGGAGGCCCCTGCAGGGGTGTGAGGTGGCTCAGACCTGAATGCAGTGAAGGAGATGGTGACGGCAGGCAAATTTCACCCAGAATGGGTCAAGCTCACTGGGCCATCACATGGCCTTTGCACGGCTGTTCCCAAAGCCTGGAAAATTCTTCCCCCAGAACATCCTCTTGGCTCACCTCCATCCCTTTATTCATGTTCAAATATCATGTTCAAATATTCTTGTTCAAATATCGCCCCCCTCCCAGGGGCCTCCTCTGACTGTCCTAGCTAAAACACAGTTTCTTTATAGAACTTATCCGAAATCATGTGATTTTTTTCCCCTTTTTTTTGGCTCAGTTACTTATCTCTGTCAACCCCCCACTCCTCCTACAGGGGGAGATTCCACAGGACCAGGGACCTACTTATTTCACCTGGCCACTGGCATATATTAGGTGTTCAGCAGATACTTGTTGAATGAATAAATAAGTAAAAGTTCAAAGCGCTGGGAAGAAGGTTGGAAAGCATCACCTCCAGAGGCAGCTGCACTCACCGGAAGGAGTCACTGTGTCAGCCACTCTGCTGGGTGGGAGTAGAGAAGAAATGTACATGGATTCAACTTAGCTCTGAGGTCAGGCTTTCTGACTTATTTATTCATACCTCACCTCATTCCACAAAGGATTAAACATGGCTTATAGGAAATGCACAGTGTGTTAGTGAAATGTAAGTGCAAAATGAAACTAGGATGAGGGAAAGGACCAATCAGAATAGGTTGACGGATTTCCCTGGCAGTCCAGTGGCTAAGCACACTCACAATGCAGGGGGCCTGAGTTCAATTCCTAATCAGGGAACTAAATCCCATATGCAGCAACTAAGAGCCAGCACAGTCAAAGAAATAAAGAAAAAATTTTTAAGAAAAAAAAATAGGGTGTCTAGATGATAAGGTATTATACACCTGAGATATTTGGGTGGCAAATGTATCTCTGAGTTTGCTGATGGCCGAAAGCAGAAAGCACAAAGCTTCCCGTGAAACGGGGCAAGGACACAGAAAGGGAAGTTGGCTGTGGCTGGTGGGAGTGTCAGTGGTCCACGTGGGCCCCTTGAGAGGAGCTGTGCTGGTGGAGCCAGCATTACGTTTCCTCTTACTCCAATATTTTGGGGGGTGGAGAGGAAAAGAGGACTGGGAGGCAGGAGTCGTTTTGAAAATCTGGCTCTATGCATGGCCACACCTCCTGGTTTATCCACTTCTCCAAGCTGGGCCTCAGCAAGCCCAGCTGATGGACCCTCTTTGAGAACCCAGGTCTTGTCAGCCACCTCACTGTCCTCCTGTGAGAGACACATTATTCATATTCTACTTTCTGGATGAATGATAAGTTGGAGACACTCTAACTGAACCCAGGCCCCCTGCACTGTGAGTGTGCTTAGCCACCGGACTGCCAGGGAAATCCGTCAGCCTATTCTGATTGGTCCTTTCCCTCACCCTAGTTTCATTTCGCATTTACATTTCACGAACACACTGTAGACACCAGTTCCAGTTCAGTCGCGCAGTCGTGTCCAACTCTTTGTGACCCCATGAATTGCAGCACGCCAGGCCTCCCTGTCCATCACCAACTCCCGGAGTTCACTCAGACTCAGGTCCATTGAGTCCGTGATGCCATCCAGCCATCTCATCCTCGGTCGTCCCCTTCTCCTCCTGCCCCCAATCCCTCCCAGCATCAGAGTCTTTTCCAATGAGTCAACTCTTCGCATAAGGTGGCCAAAGTACTGGAGCTTCAGTTTTAGTATCATTCCTTCCAAAGAAATCCCAGGGCTGATCTCCCTCAGAATGGACTGGTTGGATCTCCTTGCAGTCCAAGGAACTCTCAAGAGTCTTCTCCAACACCACACTTCAAAAGCATCAATTCTTCTGTGCTCAGCCTTCTTCACAGTCCAACTCTCACATCCATACATGACCATAGGAAAAACCATAGCCTTGACTAGACGGACCTTAGTCGGCAAAGTAATGTCTCTGCTTTTGAATGCTGTCTAGGTTGGTCATAACTTTTCTTCCAAGGAGTAAGCGCCTTTTAATTTCATGTCTGCAGTCACCATCTGCAGTGATTTTGGAGCCCAAAAAACAAAGTCTGCCACTGTTTCTACTGTTTCCCCATCTATTTCCCATGAAGTAATGGGGCCAGATGCCATGATCTTCGTTTTCTGAATGTTGAGCTTTAAGCCAACTTTTTCACTTGACACCAGATGCTTTCTTTTATTGTATTGATTTATATGTCTGTATTGATGTGTCTGACCTAAACTCTAGCAGAAGCTGAGGCTCCCATTAGCCTTCAGTTGGTTAATTGCTTTGGAATGTGGCAAACAGTAGGAGTCTAATTCCTTTTGTGAATTTCGTTCATTACACAAGAGTCATTGTTCCAGGAGCAGAGTTACTCACCAGAGTGAGCTGAATGGCATATCTGGACAGGTCTATTTGGCAGTCAGTCATCAGGCAGCTCTGACTGCCCCTGGTTTATTGGTTTCTGACTTAATCTCGATTGTCTCTCTGTGAGCACTGATGCTGGCAAACAAGCCAAGGGACTCTCAGCTCTTCAGTTCAGTTCAGTTCAGTCGTGTCTGACTCTTTGCAACCCCATGAATCGCAGCACGCCAGGCCTCCCTGTCCATCACCAACTCCCGGAGTTCACTCAGGCTCACGTCCATTCAGTCAGTGATGCCATCCAGCCATCTCATCCTCGGTCGTCCTTTTCTCCTCCTGCCTCCAATCCCTCCCAGCATCAGAGTCTTTTCCAATGAGTCAATTCTTCGCATGAGGTGGCCAATGTACTGGACTTTCAGCTTTAGCATCATTCCCTCCAAAGAAATCCCAGGGTTGATCTCCTTCAGAATGGACTGGTTGGATCTCTTTGCAGTCCAAGGGACTCTCAAGAGTCTTCTCCAACACCACACTTCAAAAGCATCAATTCTTCGGCACTCAGCCTTCTTCACAGTCCAACTCTCACATCCATATATGGCTACTGGAAAAACCATAGCCTTGACTAGACGGACCTTAGTCGGCAAAGTAATGTCTCTGCTTTTGAATATGCTATCTAGGTTGGTCATAACTTTTCTTCTAAGGAGTAAGCGTCTTTTAATTTCATGGCGGCAATCACCATCTGCAGTGATTTTGGAGCCCCAAAAAAATAAAGTCTGACACTGTTTCCACTGTTTCCCCATCTATTTCCCATGAAGTGATGGGACCAGATGCCATGATCTTCGTTTTCTGAATGTTGAGCTTTAAGCCAACTTTTTCACTCTCCTCTTTCACTTTCATCAAGAGGCTTTTTAGCTCCTCTTCACTTTCTGCCATAAGGGTGATGTCATCTGCATATCTGAGGTTCTTGATATTTCTCCCACAATCTTGATTCCAGCTTGTGTTTCTTTCAGTCCAGCGTTTCTCATGATGTACTCTGCATAGACGTGAAATGAGCAGGGTGACAATATACAGCCTTGACGGACTCCTTTTCCTATCTGGAACCAGTCTGTTGTTCCATGTCCAGTTCTAACTGTTGCTTCCTGACCTGCATACAGATTTCTCAAGAGGCAGATCAGGTAGTCTGGTATTCCCATCTCTTTCAGAATTTTCTCAGCTCTTAGAAAACTAATCAACTCTCTCCTAAGGAGCTGTAACATGGAGGCTTTGACTTCCACTCTAGCAGCTAATCCTGAGTGGACCCTGCATACATCTGAGGTGCCTCAGAACACAATTCTAAATCACAGGTGATGGAAACAGCCCCAAGTCCATCAGTAGGAAAATAAGCTGTGAATTCTGTTTGTAGAACAGAATACAAAAGAATGAACAGAATCATCTCAGCAATAAAAAATAAAAGAACTGCTGAAATACAAGCATACCTCACTTTATTGTGCTTTGCAGATATTATGTTTTTCACAAACTGAAAGTTTGCAGCAACTCTGTGTTGAGCAAGTCTACGAGCACCATTTTTACAAGAGTGACTGCTCATTTTCTCTCTGTGCCACATTTTGATAATTCTTATCGTATTTCAAACGTATTATTATTATGCCTTTTTGTTATAATTATCTGTGATCAGTTTGGTGTTACTATAACAGTTTTGGGGTGCTGAAAACTACACCTATGTAAGAGAAAATAAATACTGTGTGTGTTCTGACTGCTCCACCAGCCAGCTGTCTCTCTCATTTTGTTCACTCTCCTCGGCCTCCCTATTCCCTAAGACCCAACAATATTGAAACTAGGTCAGTTAATAACCCTACCATGGCCTCTACATGTTCAAGTGAAAGGAAGAGTCACACATCTCTCACTTTCAATCAAAAGGTACGAGTGATTAAGCACAGAGAGGAAGGCATGTCAAAAGTTGAGGTAGGCCAAAATCTAGGCCCTCTTGCACCAAACAGTTAGCCAGTTGTGAATGCAAAGGAAAAGTTCTCAAAGGGAATTAGAAGTGCCTCTCCAGCAGAACCTGGGCTTTCCCTCTCCCTTCTAGCTAACCCTGGCTGTGGTCCCTCCCTCTACATTCAGTCATGCCACTGCCAGGACCAGAGTAGATGCCAGAACCACTGCAGATGCTCTCAACACAGGGAGACAGTGTTTTCCTACCACCCTTAGGCCCAGACAAGTGAGGCCCTGGTCCTCAGTACCCCTGCTCCCCTGCTTTGGAATCTGTTTTTCTAAAGTTGGATGGTTCCTGGGATCTGCGGAGCCCTGGGAAGGAGGCCTGGTGAGTCACTTGCTTTTGCTGGGTCAGTGCAATATTGTTTTCAGGGATCACAAAAGATCGGGACACCAAAATGGGGTGAACACACTGGTTTGGGGAGATTCTCACTCTTGTAGGACACTAAGGACAAAGTTGAAGTTTTGAGGTACCTGTGGCCAGACTTGGGCTTGAGCTACACTCTGACTCTCACCCACGTGTGTTCCCGCTGTGGAGTCACTCCCAGTGTAAACACCCAAGGGCAGCAGGGGTGTCAGTGGCATGTCCTGTACCTTATGGCACAACTTCTTCCCCTCATCACTGTTACCCCACCTCTACCACAGGCTCCAGGCTATGTGTCAGACCGTCCCCTGGGGTGACTTTGCCTGTCTCCTCTGAGGGTTTAGGAACAATTTCTCTGCAGTGCTAATGAGCCTTTCTGACTGATCTCATACTCGCCCACTTATAGTCTTCAGCCTTGCCGGACCAGGACAAGGACTGACCGCTTTGTACGAATAGGTTGGATCTTCTGGCTCCATCACTGGTCCCTCAATTATCATCTCTACTAGGGGAGTGTTTAGTAGTCAGGGATGCTTTCTCTTTTTTAATTAAAAAATTTCTTTTACTTTTCCATTATGTTTTATTATAGGATATTGAATATAGAAGGCAATGGCACCCCACTCCAGTACTCTTGCCTGGAAAATCCCATAGGCGGAGGAGCCTGGTAGGCTGCGTCCATGGGGTCGCTGAGGGTCGGACATGACTGAGCGACTTCCCTTTCACTTTTCACTTTCATGCATTGGAGAAGGAAATGGCAACCCACTCCAGTGTTCTTGCCTGGAGAATCCCAGGGACGGCGGAGCCTGGTGGGCTGCCGTCTATGGGGTCGCACAGAGTCGGACACGACTGAAGTGACTTAGCAGCAGCAGTGCTATATGACAGGACCTTGTTGTGTATCCATTCTATTTATAATAGTCTGCATCTGCTAGTCCCAAACTCCCAGTCCTCCCTTCCCAGGCTCCCTCCCTTTGGCAACCACAAGTTTTTTCTCTGTGTCTGTGAGTCTGTTTCTGTTTGGTAGATAAGTTCATTTGTGTAATATTTTAGATTCCACATATAAGTGATATCATATGGTATTTGTTTTCCTCTTTCTGACTTACTTCACTTAGTCTGATAATCTCTAGGTCCATCCATGTTGCTGCAAGCATTATTTCTTTCTTTTTTTGAGTAGTATTCCACTTCCATACACCTTTTTCTATTTATCTGTCAATGGACATTAAGATTGCTTCCATGTCTTGGCTATTGTGAATAGCGCTGCTATGAACATAGGGTGCATGTATCTTTCCAAATTATAGTTTTGTCTGGGTATATGCTCTGGAGTGGGATTGCTGAATCATATGACACCTCTATTTTTAGATTTTTGAGAAATCTCCATACTGTTTTCCAAAATGGCTGCACTAATTCACACTCCCACCAACTGTGTGTGTGTGTGTGTGTGTGTGTGTATACACAGTGTAGTAGGGTTCCCTTTTCTCCACCCTCTCCAGCATTTGTTATTTGTAGACTTTTTATTTTATTTATTTATTTTTTTAAATTGATTTTTATTTTTTAGTTTGTTTTGCTTTATAATACTGTATTCGTTTTGCTATACATTGACATGAATCAGCCACGAGTGTACATGAACTCCCAATCCCGACCCCCACCTCCCCCCTCCCGCCCCACACCCTCTCTCTGGATTATCCCCGTGCATCAGTCCCAAGCATCCTGCATCCTGCATCAAACCTGGACTGGCGATTCGTTTCACTTATGATATCACACATGTTACACTGCCACTCTGCCAACCCATCCCACCCTCTCCCTCTCCCACAGAGTCCAAAAGGCCGTTCTATACATCTGTGTCTCTTTTGCTGTCTTGCGTACAGGTTTATCATTACCATCATTCTAAATTCCATATATATGTGTAAGTATACTGTATTGGTGTTTTTCTTTCTGGCTTACTTCACTCTGTATAATCGGCTCCAGCGTCATCCACCTCATTAGAACTGATTCAAATGTATTCTTTTTAATAGCTGAGTAATACTCCATTGTGTATATGTACCACAGCTTTCTTATCCATTCATCTGCTGATGGACATCTAGGTTGCTTCCATGTCCTGGCTATTATAAACAGTGCCGCAATGAACATTGGGGTACACGTGTCTCTTTCAATTCTGGTTTCCTTGGTGTGTATGCCCAGCAGTGGGATCGCTGGATCATAAGGCAGTTCTATTTGCAATTTTTTAAGGAATCTCCACACTGTTCTCCATAGTGGCTGTACTAATTTGCATTCCCACCAACAGTGTAAGAGGGTTCCCTTTTCTCCACACCCTCTCCAGCATTTATTGCTTGTTGACTTTTGGATCGCAGCCATTCTGACTGGTGTGAAATGGTACCTCATTGTGGTTTTGATTTGCATTTCTCTGATAATGAGTGATGTTGAGCATCTTTTCATGTGTTTGTTAGCCATTCGTATGTCTTCTTTGGAGAAGTGTCTATTTAGTTCTTTGGCCCATTTTTTGATTGGGTCATTTATTTTTCTGGAGTTGAGCTGCATAAGCTGCTTGTATATTTTTGAGATTAGTTGTTTGTCTGTTGCTTCATTTGTTATTATTTTCTCCCATTCAGAAGGCTGTCTTTTCACCTTGCTTATAGTTTCCTTTGTTGTGCAGAAGCTTTTAATTTTAATTAGATCCCATTTGTTTATTTTTGCTTTTATTTCCAGTATGGCCATTGTGACTGGTGTGAGGTGGTACCTCATTGTAATTCTTACTTGAATTTCTCTAATAATTAACAATGTTAAGCATCTTTTCATGTACCTATTAGCCATCTGTATGTTTTCTTTGGAGAAATGTCTGTTTAGGTCTTCTGCCAATTTTTTGATTGGGTTGTTTGGTTTTTTGTTACTGAATAGTATGCGCTGCTTGTATATTTTGAAAATTAAGCTCTTGTCAGTTATATATTTGCAAATACTTTTTCCCAGTCTGTAGGCTGTCTTTTCATTTTGCTTATGGTTTCCTTTGCTTTTAAAAAGTTTTAGTTTGATTAGGTCTCATTGTTTATTTTTGCTTTTATTTCTATTGCCCTTGTAGACTGATCCAAAAAAAACATTGGTACGATTTATGTCAGAGAATGTTTTGCCTATGGTTTATGGAGTTCTTCATAAAACTTCTAGGAGTTTTATGATGTCATGCTTTATATTTACATCTGTAGGCTATTTTGAGTTTACTTTTGTGTATGGTGTGAGGGTGTCTTCTAACTGCATTGATTTACATGTAGCTGTAAACTTTCCTAATACCCCTTGCTGAAGAGGCTGTCTTTAGGGATGCCTTCTCTTGAAAGAGGTTACATTCTAGGAATGAAGTGACTTCAACTAATGAGTTTAAGAGAAGACAAGATCAGAAAATATGTTTCTATGCTTTCACTATAAAATTCTTATAAATGTTAATAATTCAACATGACTAGAAAGGCTCAGTAGTAAGGAGTATGCCTGCTCATGCAGGAGACATGGGTTCGATCCCTAAGTCAGGAAGATCCCCTGGAGAAGGAAATGGCCACCTACTCCAGTATTCTTGCCTGGGAAATCCCATGGACAGAGGAGTCAGGCGGGCTATCGTCCATGGGGTCGCAAAAGAGTCAGACACAACTGAGTGACTAAACAACCACAAAAAGACAAATAACTGTTTACGTTTCTCTGCATACTCTGAACAAGACTCCCTTTTGTGGTCATCATCAAGGAAGCACAGAACCGCCTTTGAAAGAGTGACTGGCAGATGGTGACATGCGGCATGATGCAGCCTCGTGAAAAAGATATAACCAGTATCAACAGGTCTAGGGAACTGCAGAGGCAAGACACCTATACTGTTTAATTGCAAAGGGCTCCAAAGTGCCATGAGGCTGTGAGAAACAAGTGTTGGCACCTTTTTGGGTGCTCGGACTTTACAAAGAATCTTCAGGTACACAGCTTTACTGATTGAAGAATAAACAGAAACAGAAGTACTTCTCTCCTACGCATTATTCTAAATCTTCATGGATAAATGGGTATATGAAATACAGACCTGTTAATTCAGTGGTACGTTTTAAGCTGTATGTTTTCTATAGACAGAGACTGCTAAGGGTGGCCCTGGTGCCTTCTCTTATCTGTGCCAAGCTGGTTTCCTTGGTTCAAGAAGCAGCTGCCCTCAGTCAGGTCCCCAAGTCTCTCAGGAAACCATTCTCCTCAATTCTTGCAAGTGCTTCTCAGCACCAGAAAGTCCATTCTGGTGGTGATAGTCCCCAAACCAAGGAGTATGTGTGTGTGATTTGTTGCTCAGTTGTGTCCGACTCTTTGCAACCCCACGGACTGTATAGCCCACCAGTCTGCTTTGTCCATGGGATTCTCCAGGCAAGAATACTGGACTGGGTTGCCATACCTTACTCTTCACCAAAGTTGAGAAGAAGTATCCACCTCCAGAGACTAAAAACCCCTGGCACCTTTAAGGAAACAGCCATCTTCCAGGCTCTAAGCCCCATCATGAACCCCTGCTGCTTCCATTCCCATCATTCCAGTTTAAAAAAAATTTAAGGTTGAGCCTCGGCTTCACTGTTCTAAGTACAATGAGTGTGTTTTCGACAACCTTTGAAGTAAAAAACATTTGTCTCAAAAAACTAATCACCGATCTTGCAGGTATATAACCTCAGGAACTCTACCTCACTGAAGCTTCACTTTCCTTCTATGTCATACAAGGACACTTCTCTTTATTTTGGTTTGAGAATTAGATGCGTTAACCTTGAACTACCTAGTACAGTGACTGGCATAGACAGCTAAACGTGCAATTAACCTCAGTCCTCTAATCTTTCTTCTCTTTTTGTTCAGTCGCTCAGTCGTGTCTGACTCTTTGCAACCCCATGGATGGCAGCACGCCAGGCTTCCCTGTCCTTCACCATCTCCTGGAGTTTGCGCAAACTCATGTCATCCAACCATCTTATCCTCTGTCACCCCTTTTTCCTCCTGCCCTCAATCTTTCCTGGCATCAGGGTATTTTCCAATGAGTCAGTTCTTCACATTAGGTGGCCAAAGTATTGGAGCTTCAGCTTCAGAATTAGTCCTTCCAACAAATATAAGGACTGACTTCCTTTAGGATTGACTGGTTTGATCTTCTTGTAGTCCAAGGGACTCTCAAGAGTCTTCTCTTTAGCAACAGCAACTTAAATTGTTTCTCAGCAGGTGAAGTTTGCCTATTTGGATTGTGAGAAACACACTTTCCCAAAGGTGTTTTATATCCTCTGGGCTTCACGAGTCCACATTTTACAGCACTTGCTGGGTTGCAGGATCAGGGCTGTAGTTAAAAAGGTGAAGGGAGAACAAACCCAGACTGATCGTTTTTGTTGAAGCCTCCTGAGACAGAAGTGGAAAAGCCACTGCTAATTTAGAAGGCCTGGAGCTATAAAACATTCCCACAACTGCTAATAAAGGTCTAAAGAGGAGAAAACAATTATGTCCTGGGAGATAGATTTTTCTACCAATATAGAGTTTCCCCAGGTTCAATATTCTCTCTGTGAAGGGTCAGGATGGAGGGCAGAAGAATTAGACTATAGCAATAATGACTCGCATTAGTTCAGCACTTGGGGGCTTACCAAAGGTCATGTATTATCTTCATCCCCAAAGAAGACTTGAGCCCTGGTGTCAAAATGCCACTCTGTCTGCTCTACCCTCTGCCCAGCATAAAGTTCTTGCATTCATTTCTTAGGAGAAATTGTTCTTTCTTTGCATGTACACCAAGGTCAAAAAGACACATAGATAAAACATCCTTGAAGCCCTCGGTAGAGAGGAGGTTCAATAGGATATGACTGCAGAGATTCCCTGATGGCTCAGTGGTAAAGAATCCGCCTTTCAATGCAGGAGACGCATGAGACTTACGTTCGATCCCTGGGTCAGGAAGATGCCCTGGAGAAGGAAATGGCAACCCACTCCAGTATTCCTGTCTGGGAAATCCCATGGACAGAGGAGCCTGGTGGGCTACAGTCCACGGGGTCACAAAGAGTCAGACACGACTGAGCACACGCACAGAGCTGCAGAGTAAGTGCTTTGACTTCTCTGGACCCACGATGCTCTCTTTCATTAAGATGCTACTGAAAACAAACGGTGACAGGGCAGTGAGGAATCAGCCCGCTTCTTCCTGGGCCTGGCTTCTAAATGAACCTGAAATAGAAGTGTGCCTCCGGCGCATCAGACAGACCGAAGCTGGTGCGGGCGGTGTATGCGGCAGGCGCTTTCCATTATTTTGTTTGAGCGCCTCTCCATGCTGGGCACTGCCCTCAGATGTAGTGCTTAGTCCCAGCTCACAGCTTCACAGGGGAAGACCTGACAAGGGGATGTCAATAGGAGATCAAAGGGGAACTGGAGCCAGGCTGGTCACGAGCTCCACTTGCTGTGTGTTGAGGCTGCAGCAGGGCCGGGGGCTCTTTTCAGCTTCATCTTTGTTCTGCTCCCCAGGAGAAAGCCTTATAAGAAACAGTCTTGCTGGAAATGTGGAAGGAAGGGATGGAAGACCAGGCAAAGTGGATGGGCAAGCTCCTACTGACGGTTCTGTCCAGAGTGGCTGGAGCTGCTGTTCACTGAGGATGAAGACTCTGAGAAGGCATGTGGGCATACTTTCTCAATGATAGGTGTAGACTGTTAGCCCCTGAATCTATTAGACCTTCCTAAGCCAGAAGGGGAAGAGATGAAGGGAAAAGATGTTGTCTTTTGAGACTGCAGAGCTGGGAATATTTCTAGGCAGAAAGCAAGGGAAGCAAGGTCGGCAGGTCAGAAGCTAGATAATTGGGAGCCTTTGTGTGAATTAAGAAGTGAAGCGAAGTGAAGTGAATTTGCTCAGTCATGGCCGACTCTTTGCGACCCTATGGACTAGTAGTATGCAGTAGCCTACCAAGCTCTTCCGTCCATGGGATTTTCCATGCAAGAATAGTGGGGTGGGTTGCCATTTGGGTGCTCCTTCTAGGTACACAGCGCAGTGAGCAAAAATGGATGCAGCCCCATACCAGAGTGCGTGACTTGGCAAGTAAAACTCTGGCTGAGTTTCAGCTTCCACTCGTGCCTTCAGCAGGGCAAATTTGTGCAGTATGCAACCTACGCAACTGTCCACAAGGGTCCTAAGGATCAGTTGGTTGTTTTTGAGAGAATCTGAAGTTGCTGCTTTACCTGAATGGAGGGAAATATACCACTAGGAACTCTACATATCCTGCTGAAGATTTTCTCAGCCGACTTCAAGGCTTGAGTTTGGCTGTGGGAAGTGTCAGTGGAAGTTCTGACAAAGGAGGAGGAATGGTGTACTACCTTAGGACCTTCCCAGAGTGGAGGAAGCACATTCCTGGTTCATGATGGATGAACACCCACGAGTGGAGGATAAACTCCAATGAAGACCACACCTAGCATCACCCAAGGAAGAAGAACTGCCACAACTTTAGAAATGAGGAAGAGGGTGGGACTCAGCATCCCTCTGGGGCCAAGGAAGAGACTCCTTCTCCCCAGAGGTGGAACAGCTGTCCTCCTCCTTTGCGAGGCTGTGGAGGGAGGCACCTGCATTCCACAAGCAGCAGGTCACGCTCTCTGA
Source organism: Aepyceros melampus (assembly GCA_006408695.1). NCBI lineage: Eukaryota > Metazoa > Chordata > Mammalia > Artiodactyla > Bovidae > Aepyceros > Aepyceros melampus. Next base: position 102,160 of record SJXQ01000208.1, on the reverse strand, counting down.
GCAGGTGTGGAGGGCGAGAGTCAAGATGACTTAAGCAGGGGAGGGGCCCATCACTGTCAGCTAGGTCTCAAGGCCCTCTGGTGCTTCACTTTCTTTCTTCCCACACCACCACTTTCTGTGACCTGAGCTGCTGGTTATCTGGGTCAGGCTGCCAGCTAGGGCTTACTTAAGCACGAACATGCAGGCACCCCAGAGTCTGGCTTTACTGCAGGCCTCAAGGCCAGGTCACCTGCATCGACTCAGCTGGCCTTGACTGAGGTCAATGCGTTGATGAGAGATTACAAGTGGTGTGTGTGTGTGTGTGTGCGTGTGTACATGGGTATGTATGTGTAGGAGATAACGTGGAGTCTCCACAGAGGGAGTCCTAATCACTGGGTGTCTTCCCATCAGAATATTTGTATCTGAAACTCAGGAAACATGGCTCCTCAGGTGAGGTAACTCCTGTGGGAATCACCACCCACGCTCACCTCAGTGCACTGTGGCTTGGAGGAGTAGGAGTTATGAAGGAAGAAAAGGCTCACATTCAGTGGCTCCCCAGCCACGGGCTGAGGACTCTACAGGTGGCCTAGAGGAGCTGACCTTCAGTGAGCTGGCCGCAGGGCCGTGGCCCCAGGGGGAAGCCCGGCCCTGAAGAACTCTGGAGTGGAAATCACACCTCAGTGTTGGTACCACCTCGAGAGAAGCTTGCTGAGTTTCATCCTCCAGTCAGCCTTGGTTGCAGGCGAATCTGGGGGGCTTCCACATTCCCAGGGCTTCCTACCTTTGAAGGACAAAGTGGTTCCATTAGCCCGCGGGCAGGCCTTTAAGGAAGCCGCAGGTGCAGGCTGTTCAAAGCCAAGCCCACACAGGGGAGGAGGGATCTGGGAGGAAGAGGTGGAGCACTAGAGCGTCGACAGAACACTCAGATTCCCTAGAATCAACTGAAATGAAAGGGGTCTGGGAGCAGACAAGGGGCTCCCAGACTGGTGGCCAGATGGCCCATCAGAGTGGAGAGATTAGACACAGCTTTCAAGATTACCAAAGGCATCCTTTCAATATCAAGCTTGGAGTGGAACTAATGGATTTCCACAGCAGAGGCAAGGCTCTCTTTTCCAGAGTTTTATTTCTCCTTCCCGCTCCACTCCTTCCCTTTCCTTTTATCACCTGGCTTTTTCATTCTTCTGAATTGCCACATCACCTGCCATTTGTACGACTTCCAGTGCTGCCTACTGTGAGACCTAGGGCAAGTTACTTAACTTCTCTGAGCTTTAGTTTCCTCTAAACTCTCATAACAGCGGTACCTACTTCAGGTGTCCTACAGGGATTAAAAGGGGTCATCTGCACGACGTGCTTAGCAATGTTATCTGGTGTGGCCCATACTTCATAAATGCCAGCTACTGTTTTGAAACAATAGTCATTATTCTTGTGTGCACATAACAGGTTCCCCACTACACTGCAGTCTCCTTGAGGGCAGGTGCCAGCTACAGTACCTTCTGTGCCGAAGTAGGCGCGCATATATGCGAACGGTTTAAACACAGAAAATTCTGGGCAGTGAGAGAAGGCTATGGGTTCAGGCCCACAGTTAGTTTCATAACAAAGCCCAGGATTTCCACGTTCCAACAGGGGACCTGCTTCCCTGAATTCAGGGCTCAGCATCTGCCAAGTAAAGTGTCTTCTGGCGCCATGCCAGCTTTTCGCTACCCTAGCCCCAGTGGCCTGAGGCTGCTGCCAGCCCTTGGAATACAAGGCTGTGTGGAAAGAGGACCTGGAAGAGTCTGGGGACCCCCTGCCTGCCCTCCCCTGGAGGGCGGTAAGGGAGGCCTTGGGCCTTGGGCTCTCGGGCTCTCTCCAGGGCAGCTGAGCCCCACACAGACAGCGAGCAGGCCTGGCGTTTCCAGCCGAGGGTGCTGTTACCCAGCATCTCCAAGTTGGGTGCTGCCCTCCCTGCCTCAGTCCTCGCTTGTCACTGCGTCCACTGCCAAGGAGATGGAGCGAGGGCTGGGCCGGGGGTGCAGCTCTCATGTGGGAACAAGTCTTCCCTTTATGAGCAGCCTCTGCCCGTGGAGGGGGAGAGGCGCACATCTTGCTGAAAATAAACCCAACCAGGCCTGGAGAATGGGGCAATATTGGGTGGGTGTGAGTTCAAGGTGGGCAAGGGTGGGGGTTTTGGGGGCAGGAGGGTCATCTTGGAGGAATTTCCAGTCATTCTGAGTAGGCCTCACAGAGCCAGGGAATACTAAGGCTGTCAACAGGGAAAGGCAGGGACATGAGACACAGCCGCTGTCTCGAGTGACACACACACTCAGTGTGAGGAGGGCTGCAGTTGTCTCACATACACACACACACTCTCACATACACTCAACACTCTCCCATATAATTTTCACACTCATACTCTCACACACACTCAACACTCTCCCATACATTCTCACACTCACGCTCTCACATACACTCAACACTCTCCCATACGTTCTCACACTCACACTCTCACACACCCACACACTTTCACACCCATACACTCTCACACACACCTTTACACATTTTTACACACTCTCACATAATTCTTTCACATACATTCTCACACATCCACACACTCACACACTCACATACACACTAACACACTTTCACACACACAACACTCTCCATACATTCTCTCACACACACACACTCACACTCTCTCACACACCCACACACCCATACAGTCTCACACACATATTCTCATACATTCAAACACACATTCTCAGACGCCTGTTTTCTCACACACTCATCCACTGACTTACATTTTCCCTCACATACCCATACACTCACATGCACACTCACTTTCACCCACTCTCTCACATGCATTCTCATACACACTCACACACTTTCACATACTCTCTCACGTGCACTCATACACACATATTCTCACACACACATACTCTCACACTCTCTCACATACACACACACAGGATGACAGATGGCCACTAATATGCTCCTCTACCTTCCAAGTTTTCAGAAAACCAAGGAAAACCAAGTATATAACCAAGTTCTATATCCACAGAGGCTGGCCTAACCCAGACAACCTCATTCCACATCTTGTGCCAGGAGGATGTAAAACTCACCCTCTCAGAACCTTCTAGAAACAGCAGAAGGTTAAAATTGTAAGGAAGACAGTGGTCAAAGGGCCAAAACTTTTGCAGTTTCATGGGCAGTTTAACTATCTCAAGAAAATTAGGGGGCTCTCTCTTTAGAGAGGGGCTTCTCTGGTGGCTCAGTCAGTAAAGAATCTGCCTGCAATGCAGGAGACCTGAGTTCAGTCCCTGGGTTGGGAAGATCCACTGAAACAGGAAATGACAACCCACTCCAATATTCTTGCCTGGAGAATTCCATGGACAGAGGAGCCTGGTGGGCTACAGTCTGCGGGTTCACAAAGAGTTGGACATGATCGAGCAACTTAGCACAGCACAACTCTTTAGAGAAATGTGCTTAAGCATACAGGTGCAACACCTCACGTACAATCTCAGGGAGGCACGGCCCCTCCTCCCCAAGGCCCATCTGCCAGCTCTGGGTTAAGACACCCTACCGTGAAGCACTCAGTCGCAAGGAACAGAGCTGCCTAAAACCAAACACAAGATTACCAGCACCACCACCCACCACACCCGGAGTCCTGAGCTGTATGAAGTCATCTGAGACTCAGAGAGAGACAAGTGACAATGTCAAATCAGTGACACATCCCAGAGAGAAATCATTCCTTATGGAACACTTACTTCCATGGCCTCTAGGACCTTTCTCCACCCATTCAGTTCCAGACCTTCCAGCGTTCAGGAAACTGCATTCCTGGGCCAGTAGGAGAGTAGGCCTAGAGTGGTGATGAAACAATCTGGGCTGACAGTCCTCGGCTGCAGCAAATAGGGAACTAACCTATTGTGGTGAGTTCTCCCCCCTGTGGAGGAGGCAGCTATGTAACAGTTCCACACAGAGTGCCTGCCAGGCTTGGGAGCCTGGGGACCCGACTTTGAAATGTATTGTGATGCAAAGGACACGCCCAGTGTGCACCAGATGGTGTGGGGTCTCTGAAGGTGAATTTGAATGCCAGAGTGTGGGCTGTGGGGGCAACCATCCACTTCACCTTGTCTGGGAGAGGCACCTATGCACTGAGCGAACATTTATTGAGCTCCACGGTGTACTGGACAGAGAGAAGAGATGCCATGACACAGCCCCAGTCCTCAAAGACCTCACAGTCTATTGGGAAAGAGAAATCTACGCTGAACATTACAGGACGGTGTGATGTAATAGATGCAAGCCTGAGGCTCACTGGAGCAGAAATCCTACCGCTGGAAATCATCTGTGGTGAAGAGAAGCATCATGAAGCTGGTGTCAGAGTGGCCCAGAGTTGAGCTGTCAACCTTGGCTGTGCATCTGATACACCTGGGAAACTTTGAAAACCCAACCACACCCAGACCATATAAATCAGCATCTCTGGGGAAGGTTCCAGCCCTCAGCACTTTTTAAAGCTCCCTGTGGTTCAGATGGTAAAAAAAAAAAATCTGCCTGCAATGCGGGAGAACTGGGTTTGATCTCTTGGTTGGGAAGATCCACTGGGGGAGGGCATATCATCCCACTCCAGTATTCTTGCCTGGAGAACCACCATGGACAGAGGAGCCTGGTGGGCTACAGTCCATGGGGTCAAGAAGAGTTGGACACAACTAGTGACTAAGTACAGCACAGTAATTCCAGAGTAGCAGGATGGCAAGCCACAGACCAGAGCTTCACGGTCCCTCTTGCGTGGTCTTGCTCATATGAGAATCTCTCTCGTTGGAAGCTTCATAATTGATGAGTTAGGACCTTAGGGGATACCTAGGACAGGAGATGGACTAGTGAGTAAGCTGACACACAAAAAGCTTTCAAATGTTTTATGTCAATGTAAGGAACCTGCCCACTACTGGCATTTTCAGTGCCCCCAGGCCTTGAATCCAGAGTGATTATGGTTTCCTTCACTTACATCTAAGGTTTCCTTCACTTACATCTAAGTCTTACCTGAAAGGATATGGCCTGGCTCTGTGGTCCCACCAAGGTAGTCACCATAGTGTATAAAACATTTCCCAACATTTCAGGAAATATGTAGGGTGTGGACTTTTGTCAGTTTTGGGGTGTGGGAGGTCATGATTCAAAATATCATGAGAGTAGCAGGAAAAGTCCAAATAGTCCAGCAGAAGTAAACTGAGGGAAAATGACACATCGCTGCCTATCAGGGTAGTGTACACATGGAGAGTGAGGGTAGAATTCTAGGTCACACACACTCACATACACCCAAATCGCACTTCACACACACACAGGGATTTCAGCATCACGCTCTCACCCAGGATGAAGCCAAGAATAAATTCCTTTAATTCTCTGATGCTCAGAAATGCAGATGAGTGCTCGTTTGGGATTGGTTGGCTGTGGGACATCCATGAAATGGAGAGAACAGAGAGAAGCCATATCAGCAGGTAGTTTGGTGAGCCAGCCTTGTGTTGACAGGGTCTGGGTTGGTGAGAGAAATTTGGGAGTCAACAGCATGAAGGGGAACTTTCAGTCCCTGGGCACTGGTGAGACGACTCAGGGAGAGTATAGATGGAGGAAGAAAGGCTAAGATGAAACCTTCCAGCGGCCCCAAGTTAAAAAAATTTTTCCATTTGTTTTTATTTATTCATATATTTAGGACTATGCTGGGTCTTCGTTGCTGTGCAGCTTTAGCTGTGGTCAGTGCGGGCTACTCTCTAGTGGCAGTGCACAGGCCTCTCACTGCGGTGATTTCTCTTGTGGAGTGCAGGCTCTGGAGTGCACGGGGTTCAGTAGTTCCTGCACGTGGGTCCGGTAGTTGTGGCACACAGGCTTAGTCACTCCATGACAAGCTCTTCCTGGATCGGGAATTGAACCTGTGTCTCCTGCATTGGCAGGCAGCCTCTTTACCACTGAGCTACCAGGGAAGCCCTGCCCCAACTTTTGAAGTTGGATAGAAGAGGCTAAGCAGATGGGAGCAGGGAGGGAGGAAGGAAACCAGCAGATGGGTTGTTCCAGAAGCCAAGTCCAAGAGGAGGGAATGGTCAGATCAAAAAAGCTTAGGATAAAAGCATGAGTCTTGGACTTGGGTAGCAGGGCAGTCACTGAGGGGCCTGAGAGAGGTCATTTCAGTGGTGCCACGAAGACAAGAGTTTCGGCAGTGGGCAGAGAAGTCATTTGGGTATGATGGGAACAGGGAAGTGGGGCTGTGGCTGGGGGGTGTGAGAGAAGGGGACGTTTTCATGTGTGTTTTCTTGGCGAATGGGAAGAGAGTTATCAAGGCAGCAGAGAAAGAGGGGCCACTCCAAGGAGTGAAGTTATTGGGTAGATCAGAGGAATCATCCCATAGGAAGGAGGAGCTGGCATTTGGTAAGATGAGAACTATCTAGCAGTTCACCTGTGAAGGACGGAAGTTGAGGTTTATTCAACTGAGCGGTGAGAGAACATATTTCTTGATTCTTTCTCACCCCACCAGGTGGCTAGAGTTTATGGGATGAATATGAATTTATGGGAGAAAGCTCCTAACAGCAAGTGGGAAGTAAAGTAAGCAATTCAAACTCCCCTGCCCTGAGCTAATCCGAATTTCAAAGGCATGCTTACATGTCCTGTATCACATCAGAACGGTACAGGTGAAGTGTGAGCTGTTCATCACTATGTAGGTCGAACTTATTAAACTATAGAAATCTAAGATCTCTTTAATCCATAAGATGCAACAGACATTTCCAGACAGCAGCAGGAGTACAAAGGAGCATTCCATCAGCGTGACCTTAAAATCACAGAGTTTGAGAAAAAGTATGCAAGTGTCAAAGAGTTGAACAGTCAAGAAAATCAAAGCAACATTCAGACCCTCTGTCTTGGTCGAACTGTGAGATAATGATCTACTCTCTACTCCATTCACTGACAGAGGGATAGCCAATAACCCTTGGGAATGCACATGACAATGACTTATGAAAACATGTTAAAGTGTTCCTGAGACATAGCACACAAGATAAGTCCTGTGCTCAGACGCTCAGTCGTGTCTGACTCGTTGCGACACCACGGACTGTCACTCGCCAGGCTCCTCTGTCCATGGGATTTCCCAGGCAACAATATTGGAGTGGGGTGCCATTTCCTGCTCCAGGCCAGAATACTGGAGTGGGTAGCCTTTCCCTTCTCCAGAGGATCTTCCCAACCCTGGGATCGAACCCAGGTCTTCTGCACTGCAGGCAGATTCTTTACCAGCTGAGCCACAAGGGAAGCCCCCAGGCTACAGTATATTTCTAGAAATGGACTACTGCCAATGAAACTTGTCTTCCAGAGAAAAAGTTGTTTCTTTGAGGTTTCTTCTCAAAAATGGAGGAAGACCTATCCAAGGAGATAGAAAAAATACACAGAGAAATACACTATTTGAGTTGATTGTTGAGTGCCCATAGTGAAGTAGGCACAAACAAGCATTGCACAAATGGAAGAAGGGAGAGGTTTACATGGGTTTGAGGAAAATAGGGACAGTGCTCAGGGATCTTGCTTCACCTAGAACCTCCCTTCAGAACCCACCCTGCAGCTTCTGTTTTCTTCACGGGGATTTCCTTCAGCATTTAGGCATTTGACACTTGTCCCAATTTCATAGCCTGTCTTTCCAGAGCTATCTAGACATTTCCTGATCTCTGAATACAGGCTACCACTTCTAGCCCCTCCTCCTCAACAGAGGATTCCTACACTTAAAGTTGCCTCCAAAGCCATCATCACTTTCTTGATGCGTTAATGAACACTAGTTGAACTGAACCAAAAATGTGTCTGCTCTAGGCTAGGTAATGCTGCCCTAGGGGGGAACCACAAACTCTGTTCTCTTTTTCTTGACCCTGTAGTCTCCATGTCCTCCTAAATTCCAATTAGACCGAGGGCCCAGAGTGAGCAAAGAGGGTTCACTCTGCTTACGAACTACCTGGGAGTTCACAAGCCACTCTAGTTTCCAACAAAGTTTCCAAGGCCTTGTGAAGGGTCAGAATGAGTGGAGAAGTCTGGGAGTGGCCCCTTGGCTGAAAACCAGGGGAGCTGAAAGTTTGCCAGCAAGCCCTAGAGGGTGAATCAGTGGGAAGCAACTTTATAGAGAAGAGTGGTAAGTAGGATGTGGTCAAAAGAGGCGTGAGGAGAGGACGCCTTTCGCACATTGTAAAGCTAATGTGGCTTGGTGGTTCAATCAGCATTTCTCCCCAGCTGGTACTGAGATCTCAACCAGCCGAGCCTCCAGCCCTGGGCCCTGTGGGACCCTGGCTGTAAGGGTATTCCTCCCTTCCCCTCTTCCAGTGACCTCCCAACCACGACCAAGAGAACAGAGGAAATTGGTCACCTTGGGAGAGCTGATATCTTGAGGGGACATGGTGACCACAAAAACAAAGAGTTGTGTTTGTGGTTTGGAATGTCATTCCGATTGCGAGGATGCGTGTCATCCCGAGAATGCAGAAGCTTGCTCGCGGTTCAGGAGGGACAGATCACAAACCCCATCATGTGTTTCTAGGAAACGCTGATACCTGATTATTATTAGACCAAGATGCCAGCCATGCCAGTGGCCTCAGACCTGTTCCCTGTTGGCCTGGCCCTGGGGTATCCAATAGCACTGACACTGGACTGTGTGCCAGTCTGGAAGGGAGAAGCCCACAGGCCTGTGGACTCCAGTGGCCCCAAGCAGGCCGCTGGCTCTGTGCTGCCAGGGTCAGCCACACACACAAAATGTGACCACTCTGCTCAGTACTCCATACCGGCTAGCTAGTCTCATCCGGAGGAGCTGCGTGGGTCCTAGCCTAACTCGTAACACCTATTTAAATGCTGTTTTTCAAGAAGCCACAATTGCCAAGAAATGACTAGAATTGTAGCCTATTTGTACGTGAGGAGAGGAATGTGGAACAAGGTTGGGAGGATGGCTTCTCAATGTTTACCTTTTTATATCTTTTTGTATTTGAACCATGGGAGCATGTTTATATATTTCAAAAGAAAATAAGGAAAAAAACTCTCATTATGTCAGAAAGTTTCTTCTAGCCAAGAAACTTCCCAATGGTATTTCTTAAAGTTGCTTGCTGTGTAGGAGTACTAGTCACAGGTTCTCTATCAAGAGACTGTGTGCCCTTGGACTCAAGGTGACCTCTCCCCAAAGGTCAGAGACGCCTACTCATCAAGCAGTGAGGGTGGGATGATGTCGCAGCTTGCAATAATTTCATGGCCTCTAGAACAGGGATGGGGGAGCCTAGTGGGCTGCCGTCTATGGGGTCGCACAGAGTTGGACACGACTGAAGTGACTTAACAGCAGCAGCAGAACAGTGTGAAATGTGATGAGACTACTTCCTGAATCCCCACTCCCAGAGGGCAGCCCCAGAGAGGAAAGGGTCTTTTGTAGGGTGAGAGGAGGCATCATCAGCAAGATTCCTCATGCTTGACCGAGACACACTGCATTTCCACCTGGAGGCCATCGGATGTGGCTTCTTTACCACCCAAGCCATGGGGGCTGTGTTGGAGTCTGAGGCAGAAGGAAAGCTGTGCACCCCCATATGCACTCGTTTTTTTCCAGAACATTTAAGTAGTGGAAAAAATACTGAAAGATCAAAAAGTAGCTATGTTAAAACTCACATTCAGTTCAGTTCAGTTCAGTCGCTCAGTCGTGTCCGATTCTTTGCTACTCCATGAATCGCAGCACACCAGGCCTCCCTGTCCATCACCATCTTCCGGAGTTCACTCAAACTCATGTCCATCGAGTCAGTGATACCATCCAGCCATCTCATCCTCTGTCATCCCCTTCTCCTCCTGCCCAAAACCCTCCCAGCATCAGAGTCTTTTCCAATGAGTCAACTCTTCGCATGAAGTGGCCAAAGTACTGGAGTTTCAGCTTTAGCATCATTCCTTCCAAAGAACACTCAGGGCTAATCTCTAGAATGGACTGGTTGGATCTCCTTGCAATCCAAGGACTCTCAAAACTCACATTAAGTTCAAATATTTAATTTATATCCCAATGGAATTTACTATGATTTTAAATAATTAATATATTAAAATCAATTACTAACAATTAATCAAAATAATTAATATAATTAATTGAAATTATTTAAGATTGTTACTGAAAAAATCATCAAACAAGACAATTCTCTCAATTAAAAATGAGAGGAGAGAAGTAAATTTGGAAAAGAGGATTGATGGGTTTGCTTCCACTAAAGCCAGGGGCTCACATTTTTCTTTTTGCCTCAGGCTCCAATATGGCTCGGCCTCTTTGTTTGAAAGACTATTCAAATAGTCTTTATTTGAAATTTTGATCCTTTGTTCATCATGAAATTTTTACATTAATTTTTTCTTTTTAATATGGCACTAAAATGTTATTTTTCTTGATAACTGAATTTTTGGGTGGCCCTTTAAATTTTGCTGGAGGTGAGAGCTTCACTCTAGTCCTGGTCTGGTGAGCCCCAGTGGCCCAAGGGCAGCCCTGAGGATTGCCTCCTGGGTCACTGTTGTCAGACTTGTACCTCCACGCACACACCCCCCACCAGCCACCCACAGTCTTCTCAGTTCCCACGACTGAGGAGCCACTTGCCCTCAGAGAACTTGTCTCTGCATCACACCACATCCTCATGATTCAAAGCAGTAAGCCTAGAACCAGCTGCAGTTATTATTACTGTTTGCGTGTAAAGATATTCAGAGGCTTGCCTGCCGTTGTCCAGCAGCCTTTGGCTAGAAGGAGTATACAAATGTAATTCCCTTAATCTCCTGCAAGGCCCTTAATCGGTCCTGACACACTCGGCCTGATCCAGTGTGCTAATGGAGCCGCATCCTGACGAAGTAGATATGGGAAGAAGGGTGACGCCAGCAAAGCAAGAGCAACTGACATCCAGCTGCTTCCCAGCCCCAAGCCCCTGCCACTGTGCTCATTCCTCTGCCTGCTGCTGTTGGGAGAAGGGGCATTACAGTGACTCCTCTTCACTTCCCCAGTTGACACCCTCCCCCACGGCCAGCCAAACATTTTACAGCTGGAAAAGAGGGTGAGCAGTAGCTTCCTTTGTAAAGAGTTGCAGTATGAGTATATTTTCCACATGCTGACTCACAAAGCTGTTGGTGCCCTTGACCCCAATACATGGTTCCAAATCCTTGGCTGACTTGGGGTTGGGGGTGGAGGAGTGACTGATCTAGCAGTTTAAGTCACTCTTTGCTTCGGTTTTCCCATAAGGAGAACACTTACGCCCTTCTGCAGGCGGGGGACGGACTCAGTGACCTCTCACAGTTTCTTCCAACCACAGGATTCCATCGGGCTATTATTAGAATCATCTGGACAGAGCTTCAGTGTGACAGGAGGTTTCTGGAGTGCGTAGAACCAAATGAAAATGTTTATGGGTGTTTGGGGGCACCAAATCATCTCTGTCTTTCTGAAGTCATTCAGCTTTACTAGGGTTATTTCTCTGAGTGTTTCTTTCTGCTAAATGTCTGTTTATTTTTCTCAGTCTGTTCACTCCTTTAGCCTGTCTCTCATGGTTCCCATCTCAACTCGGTTCCACTTATATAAAGGCAGGGCAGGCTCATTCCTTCTGGTACCCACCACTGTAGCCCACATCCAATCAGGGAGAACTGGCTGGATGTCAGCCTGCTGTTTACTAGCTAGATGGGCCATTGGGCAGATGACCTAACTAGTCTTTGGGCCCCAAATTTCTCTCTTATACAATGGGATGATAGTATGTGACTCATGGAATAGTGTGAGGATTATAGCAGATCAAGTAGAGAGCACAGCGTTCAGCATAGAGTGAGGAGTAAAAATAATAGCTGTTGAATGCATAAATGAGTCTTCGCATGATATAAAAAACAGCTATACAAGAAATAATGAGTGTGTCCCTGTTGCCTAAATTCAAATAATACAGAAGTATACAGTCAAAAATGAAAGAGTCCTTTCATTGACTACCCCCCTTCTCTCCCCTCCTTTCTCAGCATTAATAATAGTTCTTTCTTTGGCTCTCTTCTTTCGGGGGGAAGGAGTTAATTATCTGTAATGTGAATACAGTCTTACTTTGTAAAGATCCAAATGTTTAGAAGCATACCACCTCCCCAGATTTGAAGACGTTCCCCTTCATATCTCTTTCATTCTTACCTCTGCCTCTGGAGGTAACTACTTTGAAAAAGAAAAAATCTTTTGGCCACACAGCATGTGGGATCTTAGTTCCCCAACCAGGAATCAAACCCATGCCTCCTGCATGAGTCTTAACCATTGGACCACCAGGGAAGTCCCTGGAGGTAATCACTTTCGACAGAGATTGTTCCCACATCTATTCTATTAATTTGTTATTGTTGTTCATTTGATAAGTCATGTCCAACTCTGCAGCGTCATGGACTGCAAAATATATATACTATGTATGTACAGTATACTCTGTATATACACACATATATACACATATTTATACAATTTTTAAAAAATACATTTAAAAAAGGTATTTTACCAGAAATGGTAGGTCACTTCCAATTTCATCTAGAAAAGTGAAACATGCAGGTTACTCAAGAAAGCCCTGAATTAATGTCCCTGGTTCTTTCCTGCAAAGGGGTGAGACTGGTTTTTCCAAAGTACCAAGGAACAAAGAAAACAGAAAGATATCAAAACCTCTGAACATGTGTTTGGCTTCACCCTTTGAGGTGGACCACCTCAAGTATCAGAGAGGCGGGTATGTGGGGCTTAGGGATAGAAGGAGACCTTGCTTCTCTATAAGATCAAAGTTTTAGCAAGTAGAAAGATGAAGCCAGCCGCCAACTCCAGGAAGACACATTTGGAATGGTGAGCAGAATTTTAACTATAATCCATAAGAGAGAATGAAATAAATAAGTATACTAAAGATTTGTTATCAGCCATTAGACCATGGTTCTCAACATATACTGTGACGTCCATAGTTTTGCCATCAAATGTTTATTAATACATACAACTTATTTTTGCTAAAACACAGAATGCATATTACTACAGCGCTATTTGGCAGATGAAACACTTTGTCAAAGAAATTTTCTAATGTCACATCAAGTGGAGTACAATTCATTGCGTGTAAGGCTATGGCTTTTCCAGTAGCCATGTATGGATGTGAGAGTTGGACTGTGAAGAAAGCTGAGCGCCGAAGAATTGACGCTTTTGAACTGTGGTGTTGGAGAAGACTCTTGAGAGTCCCTTGGACTGTAAGGAGATCCAACTAGTCCATTCTGAAGGAGATCAACCCTGGGATTTCTTTAGAAGGAATGATGCTAAAGCTGAAACTCCAGTATTTTGGCCACCTCATGCGAAGTGTTGACTCTTTGGAAAAGACTTTGATGCCGGGAGGTATTGGGGGCAGGAGGAGAAGGGGACAACTGAGGATGAGATGGCTGGATGGCATCACTGACTGGATGGACGTGGGTCTGAGTGAACTCCGGGAGTTGGTGATGGACAGGGAGGCCTGGCGTGCTGCGATTCATGGGGTCACAAACAGTCGGACACGACTGAGGGACTGAACTGAACTGAAGAGGCACAAGGCATGATATAATAATTTAGAACAAAATGAAATTTGTGAATTTACTGAAACAGGAGAGAACAACATAGGCTAGAATAACATAGTGGTTAAAGGTTCAGACTCTGGAGCCAGCACCCTGGATTCAAATCCTGCCTCTTACTATTTATGGGATCATGAGTGAATTTTCTCACGTGTAAAGTAGGGGTAATACTACCCACCCCATAGATAGATTGTGAGGAAGATCATAATATTTCTAATATGCTCAGAACTTTCCTGGCACATAAATATTAGCATTACCTACCAGGTTATACTTAACCCATCATTCACTATTCACTGAATAAATATTGAGTATCTATTATGCTTCAGCCATTATGCTAAGCTCTGAGGATAAGTGGTAAGAAAACAAAGATGCCACTTGAACTCATGGACTGGGAGAGAAAACGTTAATTAATAATTGCACAAACAATATAAAATTGCAACTGTGATGAGTACTTGGAGCCATAAGAGCTGGTAATGACTACCTGGGAGTAGGTCTTCTTGAGGAAGTGACATTTACATGCTATTTGATGCACTCACCAGGTAGAGTTTCACTAAATAAAGATAGGAGGCCAAAGATGAAATATATATTTCTTATTATAAATCATAATATCTTAGGCAGGTAAAGGCTAGGGTCAGAGACATCCTTGAAAAGGCTGTAGATTCTGGGGGGAAAGGTGACAGGTGGCCCAGGTAAGGATTATGGTGAAAACAAGGGACTTCCCTGGTGGTCCTGTGGCTAAGACTCCATGCTTCTAATGCACAGGGCCCAGGTTTTTATCCCTGGTCAGGAAACTAGATCCCCCATGCCACAACTAAAGATCCTGCATGCTGCAACTACAGATCCCCCATGCTGCAACCAAGACCCAGGGCAGCCAACTAAATATTTTTTTAAAAAGACAAAAAAAAATCAATAAACGGGCCACACTATTTCTGTATCCCACTGCCTCTATCAGCCGCATCCACAAAAATGCATCTCAGGCCAGGGCAAACCCATCAGCAACAACTCAGCACCCATGGTTCTGAGCAGGCATCAGAGAAAATGCAAGAGAAGCATGTATTCTTGGGCTTTTCTTTTTCCTCTCTCTCTCTCTGTTTCACCAGGAACAGGCATGCTCTTTATGGTGCTGTAGGCAGCAGGCATGAGGGTGCAGGCCAGGTGCACAGCCCCTCCTCCTCCTCTAGCCATGAGCGGCAGTGAGTTAAAAGCCTCTAAAATCAAGACTAGCGCCTGTGCTCACATCTGATTCATTTAGTTTGCTTCAAACTCCAGCCCAGCCTACACAGAGCAGGGTGTGGCAGCCAGGAGAGAGATTTCAAGTTGGAGATAAACAGGGCTAGAATTAATAAATGGACTTCCCTGGTGGCTCAGAGGTTAAAGCATCTGCCTCCATGCAGGAGACCCGGGTTCGATCCCTGGGTCGGGAAGATCCCCTGGAGAAGGAAATGGCAACCCACTCCAGTATTCTTGCTTGGAGAATCTTATGGACTGAGGAGCCTGGTGGGCTGCAGTCCATGGGGTCACAAAGAGTCGGACACGACTGAGTGACTTTACTTAGAATTAATAAGGAAATTGATAATGGGGGAAGGGGGCTGCATACAGCAATTCCACCCCATCCCATCACCAGATGAAAACCTGCTCTGAGAGAGGGAGGTGTGTGGGGGTTGGTTATGCAACAATGTAAACAGTGGGTGCAGTGTCTAGCATTTAATAGATGCTGCTTATGATCATCATTGTCTTCTCCTATGCATAGAACTGAATCATTCTGCTTCATTTAAGATATTGGGTAAATGTTTCAGGTGTCAGCTTTGGGGGTGGGGGTGGGGGACGAAGCGGTCACTTCTTACCTAGTAGCTGGTTCTTTCCACATCAATGCCAGGGTCCCCTTGCCTTAGAGAAGTCAGACAGAGGCTCCCCAAACCATCATTCTCTCCCATACCATCTGGCTTGTACCTTGGAGAACAGGTTGGTCTCTCTCTCTCTTCTCTCCAAGGTGTTTAAGGCAGGAAAACTGGGAGAAATTGAGGGACTACAAACAACCAGCCAAAGAGGGCATTGCTCACTTCTGAGGTGAGTACTGTTACTATCTCCATTTGACTAATGAAGAAACAGACTTACAGAGGTTAAGTGCCTGGTAAGTGAACAGAGTCGGAATCTGACATAAGCTGTCAGAATCCAGGGCTCATGCTGTCATCACTGTTTATCCTGCTTTTCCAAGAAACCGCATGGCCAGCTGTCCCCAGCTCTCCTTTTCTTGTTCTTAAGCAGCTGAGTGCATCTTCAGAGCTGGGGACTGCAGGGTATTAAACAGGAGACTGCACACATCTCATCACTAGTGTGCCCAGGCACACACAAGCTCTCCCCGCCCCGCCTGTTTCTCAGCACCAGGGCTGTGCTCCCAGTAACCAATCGCACCTTTGTCTGCTTTGACTGAACTCGTGGCTGTTGGTGGGAGCTGGGTAAAAGAAGTATCCACTCATCCATTCATCCACTAATAGTGACAGAGCCTCTACCCTGTGCCAGGCTCAGTGGCAGAGGCTGGAGATAAAGACAGGAACAAAGCCCTTCTCTTCTTGGAGCTGACAGCCTGCTCAGGGGTGAAAGACAAGCCAATTTCACAGAAATTCTCATGGGGGTTGCACCTGTTGATTGGATACAGAGCAGGGTGGTTCAAGAAGGCTCCCTGAGTCCCTGAGCCAAATCCTGATGGGAAAATAATCGGAGGACCTTCCAAGAGATGGATCAGCATGCATAAACACACAGTGATGAAATAAAGAAGAAGAAACAAGAAGCTATGAAAAAAAAAAAAAGAGCAACATGGAATGACCAGATCAGTCATTCTCAAGGGGGGTGATTTTGTCACCCAGAGGATGTATGGCAAATCTGGAAACTTTTCTTTTCTTTTCTTTTTTGCATATTACAAGTATGTGTGTGTGTGTGTGTGTCTGTGCGCGTGCAGGCGCGCATTCCTGCTACTGACATCTAATGGGTAAAGGCCAGGGATGCTCTTCAAAATCTTACATTGCACAGGACAGCCCTCCACAACAAAGAATGACATCTGGCCCAAGATGTCAATAGTGTTGAGGTTGAGAAACCCTGGACTAGATAGACTATATATATATATATATATGTTTGGAAGAATATAAATACGTTTGGCATAGGATAAAGTGGCATTCCAAATCCAGTGACTCATTCAATAAATGGTGTTGCGATTCCTGGGTAACCATCTAGAAAAAGATTAAGTGGAAGCCATGGGTGCGTTTGTGCTTATTTGTTCAGTTGTGTCTGATTCTTTGCAACTTCATGGACTGTGGGCCACCAGGCTCCTCTGTCCATGGGGATTTTCCAGGCAAGAATACTAGAGTGAGTTGCCATTTCTTTCTCCAGGAGGTCCTTCCAACCCAGAGATCGAACCCACATCGCCTTCATTGTTAGGGGATGCTTTACCACTGAGCCACCTGGAAGCCCCATCATACTATATACCAGAATAAATTCCAAATGGATTCAACATTTAAATTTTGATAATAAAACCACACAAGTACCAAGAGAAGACATGGGAGAATTCTTTTATAATCTTAGAGTGGGAAAATTATTCCTAATTATGACTCAAAAACCATAAGCTAATAAAGTAACAAGTTGATAAATTCACCTAATAAAAGTTTAAAAAAATTTTTAGAGTTTGTGCATGCCAAACAAGCAAACTTGTATAAGCAAAGTAACAAACAAATGAAAACCTGCAAAGAATATATGCAACTTGGCAGACAGAGGTCTGATCTCCTTAAATTATGAAAATATAAACAAATGTCTAGAAAAGATTCATAGAATTACAAGCAAAGGTAATGAAAAGACAACTCACAGAAACAAAAAGAAATCCAAATGGCTACGTGCTGAGATGCTTCTTGTGTTTTTTAACCTATTAGCTTGGCAAAAACACAAGTTTTGAAAATACACGGTTATCTGTGAGGACTCAGACATTTCCATCCATTGCTGGTCCACTAGGAGCATATCCACTAGGAGCATGTCCACTAGGACAGACCCAAAGGGCAATTTAACAATCTTTATCACAATAAACCTGGGCTTCCCAAGTGTTGCTAGTGTTAAAGAACCCGCCTGCCAATGCAGGAGAGAGGAGACGCAGGTTTGATCCCTGGTTGGGAAGATCCCCTGGAGGAGGGCATGGCAACCCATTCCAGTATTCTTGCCTAGAGAATCCCATCGACAGAGAAGCCTGGTGGGCTACAGTCCAAAGGGTCGCAGAGTTTAAGTCATGACTAAAGTGACTTAACATACACACACACACATCAAAATAAATGCATACACCTTCTGACCCAGCAACCCTCCTTCTTAGAGCTGACCCTACAGAAAAATCTATTTAATGCATATAAAGTGACATGTGTACATGATTATAAATTGCAGGAAAAAATCAGAAATGATTTAAATGCTCATTAATTGAGAACTGTTGACTAGGTTAGGGGTCAGCGAACTCTCATTAAACTGGCCCTCTGCCAGCTATTGTAGGGCCTGAAGCTATGAATCATTTTAAAAATGTTTAATGGTTGAAAAAAGTCAAATGAAGAATTCAGTTTCATGATGCGTGAACATCATAAAAATCTAACATCAGTGTCCATAAGTAGAAGTATACGGAACACAGCCAGGCCCCTTTGTCTATACCCAGGGCTCCATTTGCACCACAGCAGAGAGGGGAGTGGTTTCACAGAGACCGGATGGCCCAAAAAACCTCAGATATTGACTATCTGGTCCTTCACAAAAAAGTTTGCCAGATTAGAGTGTATCCAAGCAATTGGATACCACAGAGCTACAGAAAACAATGAGAAAGCTGTTTATGAATTGCTGCGGAGAAGTTTCTAGGATATTACAACTAAATGTTTAAAATGCAGATAAAGAAAGTATGACTTACATGTTATCATTTGAGTAAAAAAGGGAGAAGGCTATGCATAAAAATGATCTGGAAGGAAATACAAGAAATTAATAAATAGTGCTTAGGTGCGTAGATTATGATGTATGTGTGTATTAGTGTTATCTATTCAAAAAAGTAAATTAAAAATTATTTTAAAATATATACTCTGACAGAGAAACATGGATTTAGGCCACTGCAAATATGTGGGCCTGGCAGGAGCACAGCTTGTGAGGGGCTGGAGGCAGTATGCGGGGTGCAGAGAAGGTTGGAGAAGTCTACAGGGACTGATGGCTGGGCCACAGAGTTAGCATTTTCACCCATCCAAGACCAAGGGCAAACAGGATCAATTTGTGCTTTAAAGAATGAGATTGTAGAAAGCAGAAAAGGGTGGTTGGACAAGGCTTGGGGTGGTAGGGAGAAAAAGGTGTGGACTGCTTTGTGGGGAGGACCTGGAAGGCTGGGGACCTAGAGTGAAAAGGAAGCGTACTTTTACTATAAATGCTTTTGTCAGATTTATGCATGCACACTCATTTCCATGTGCATTTATTTCCCATAGAAATCATTTATTTTGAAAAGCCCTTCAGACCAGGTGCGATGAGGCCTGAAATGTGTCAGTGGTGGTGGGTGGGGGTGGGGAGGAAGGAGAAAGTCCAGAGCAGAGCTGCCAGGACTAACCAGAAGTGGGAGTGATGGGCCTGGAACTGTGCCCACACCTCCAAGGACCTAAGGAACAGGACCTTGTAGGGAGGAGGGCAGGAGAATATAAAGTTCAAGAGTAGAAAGTTCACCTGCCCCAGGTGACTTCCTCTGGCTTCCAGGTATCCTGTAGGTGCAATATACCACCCAGGCAATCTGCACCTTTGATTCCACTTTGACCCAAGCAGGACGTCTACAGTCTGGACATGACCTGGGCACAAGCCCCATGTTATGCAGACTCTAAGGTCCAGCCCAGGCCACCAGCAATCCCACCTGGCCCCTTTCTCCCATCTCCTTCTAGCATCGCCAACCCCTTCCCTCCTCATTGCTTCAAAGGGAATAGCCACACAACCAAGCTAGGAATTCTCTAGGACTCCTCTGAGTCATTAACTTTCTTTTTATCTGTACATGCTATACTTGCCCCACTGACAGTGCACCACCAGCTCTTTGGAGGCAGACTTAAAGGCTCTGTGACTTCCTAGAGCCACAGTATTTCTTTTCTATATGGTAGGTGCCCATGAATGTGCTGACTGGCTGGTTGATGGGGACTCCCCTGTTGTCTTCTCAACAGCACCGCCAACACACCTGCCCTCCCAACACATCCCCCTCCAACTCTGCAGAGCCCGTCTCCCACTGAAGGAAACTCTTGCCTGGCCAAGAAGTCTGCTCAGTGTTCACCCCACTTCGTTGGCTCTCCACATTCAGCTCTCCTTTGCCTAGATACATGAGTGCTAAGTCAGTTCAGTCCACCCTATGGACTGTAGCCTGCCAGGTTCCTCTGTCCATTGGGATTCTCCAGGCAAGAATATTGAAGTGGGTTGCCAGGCCCTCCTCCAGGGGATCTTCCTGACCCAGGGATGGAACACTTCTCTCTTATGTCTCCTGCACGGCAGGCAGGAGGTTCTTTTTAACCACTATCATGGTGGCTCAGACAGTAAAGTGTCTGCCTGCAATGTGGGAGACCTGGGTTCGATTCCTGGATTGGGAAGATCCCCTGGAGAAGGAAATGGCAATCCACTCCAGCACTCTTGCCTAGAAAATCCCATGGTTGGAGGATCCTGATAGGCTACAGTCCATGGGGTTGCAAAGAGTCGGACACAACTGAGCAACTTCATAGCATAGCAGCCAGCTGGGAAGACCCTTTGCCTAGATAGTAGGAGTCAAACAGAAACTCAGTAGCCAAAATCTGTCTTTAGGCAAGTGTTCTCTTTGGCCTCCTACACAAAAGGGAACATAGCAGTGAAAATGATAGTAAGCAACAAGGATCATCACTGTTTCAAAGAGACATCAGTGGCAGCAGCTCCAATGAGACCCTGGCGTGTCAGTCACTTTATCTGCAATCAGAAAATGAAAGTCACCTGCCTCTGTAGGTAGAGTGCTCATAAACACTTAGAAAACTGGAAATGACTTTATAACTGCCACTTACTGCTGTTGTCCATAAGAACTTTGTGGTCACAGCCTTCGGGATCCCAATATGCCACCGATCCATGTGAGAGTGTACTCTCAGTGCAATGAAATTAAGCGGGTGCTTAATGGCAACCTCAGCCCAGATCCCTCGACAGAAAATAAACGCACAACTCAGCTCCTCAGGGGCACTAAGGATGGCTGATCCCCGCCAGAAGGGGTGGGGCCTGGAATGAAATGGCATGGGGTCAGGGTTGGAAGTCCTAGCTCCCTTCCTTCCGGGCAAGGCAGATGCCAGGCAGTTCAGGGAGGAGCCTGGGCATCTGCCACTTTCCCCGCCCCCCACCTCTTCCTAAGGGAGAAAGTTCTTTTCCTTCCTGCCCCTTTGGGCAGAGCAGAAATTGAAAAAAGCTACTTGTTCCTAACAAGTTATATATAGCTCAGCAACTGACTGCCGGGTCTCCAGCCTCAGGTCTGGGAACGGCCTTCCGTAGCCACACCGGACATTGTCCCAGTTAGCAGAAAAGCCGGGGGCAATCTTCTAGTGGCCCTTCACGCTTGTGGCATAAACTGAAATAGCCCCCTTCTCGGAGAAGAGGACGTCACTGCGGCCACAATTTTCCAGAAAGGGAAGCGGTGTCAAGTTGCCTGAATAATGTGGGGTCCGGCGCCACCTAGTGTCCACTGTAGGGCTTGGCGCGCGTCCCGCTCCCTTGATAGGGTGTTTTGGAAACTGACTCCAACCGCCAGAGGGACTGAAACAAGGAAACAGTACCAGACCTCAGGGCTGTCCTCAAGCCCACGACGAGGGACTACGACTTTGGTGGGAGAAGCTGAGTCGTTATGATCCTAATGCGTCATAGATGGGGGTGTTGGGTGAAGGGACGGGGGTGTCTTTCTCTTGGAAGGAAGCTGAGGTGATTCACAAGTAAATTTAGAGCCTTGTTCCCAGAAGATTGGCTTGGCTTTGTCAGCTTGAATATTTTTGCTCACACTAAGGGGAGAAAAACCAATAATACCAGTGCTATTTTATGACTTTTGTGCTTTTCAAACTAGTTTCTCAGTGTTCCCCAGAGCCAGCATATGGCCTATTTGCAAAAGTCCTTGCAAGCTGTCTCATCACTGAACCCACTCCTGCCCTCTTGCTAATGTCTTTGTGGGACAAGCAGTTTCCTTTTATTATCCTCCCACTTCCTGGCTGCCTCAAACCCTCTACTAATCAAAGCCACCTTTTGCTCTTTGCTTTACATCATTTGTTTAAACCTCAGAACAGCCCAGAGAGTGGATGTTAATATTCTCATTCAATATATGAGAAAACTGATCCTTGGGGAAGTTAAGTGACTTACTCAGATCTGTCAGCTAACAAGTGGGATTTGAACCCAGGTATTTAGCTTAAAAACATTTCACCAAAGTATTCTATCTGACACAACTGATGCGACTTACACACACACACACACACACACACACACACACAATCTGCACCATGAGGGGGTAGCCAGCTAGAGCAGAGGAAGCTACAGAATACAGGGGTTCTGGAGGACATAAATGCCCCTCCAGCTCAGAAGACACTTCCTACTTTAGACTAGCCCCTGTGACCCCAAGGCTTGGCTGGACTCTTGGTAAACACCCTCCTTCCTGCCAGCATCAGTCTCCCCGCACTCCCCCCGCCAACACACACAACCCCAACACAAACACTTCAGCAGACATTCTCCACACTTGGAACCAGACCAGAGGAATAGTGAGAGCAAAGAGCAGGAACCTGGCAAACGTTCAGAATGCTAGGAGAATCGTGGATTTGTCTGATTCCCCGGGCCTTGGCTTCCTCCAGTGGAAAACTGGGAAAATTCGCTGCTGGCTGCTCCCTTCCGCTCCCCCCTCCACCCTCTTCTCTGCTCCCCACCAAAAAGACATACCTCCAGAGGAAGGTTAAGTAAGGCTACTCTCTGGAGTCCTCTGAAACAAAACTGTTGCTGAAATACACAGATTCAGAAATGAAGTTTAAATGGATAACACGCTGCTGCTGCTGCTAAGTCACTTCAGTTGTGTCCGACTCTGTGCGACCCCATAGACGGCAGCCCACCAGGCTCCCCTGTCCTGGGATTCTCCAGGCAAGAACACTGGAGTGGGTTGCCATTTCCTTCTCCAATGCATGAAAGTGAAAAGTCAAAGTGAAGACGCCGACCTCCACAAATGGGGTAAATGCGCGGGCTGCCAGCAGCCCGTGAGAAGTGGTTTGGGGTATTGGAAGGAGCACATGATTCACAGACATGGACTAAAATCCTCAGTCTGGTACCCCCTAAGCTGAGTGACTTTGGGCAAGTCACTTAACCTTTCTGAGCCTCAGTTTTCTCATTTGCAGGATGAGGGCAATTTTTAAACCTATAAGATAATAAATAAGTGCTTTATAAAACCCTGCAGAGTAGGAGGTGGCATATGAAGGAAAGAACTGCAGGTATTAGGATTTAGATAAGAGATTTTTATTCACTTTACTCTTTCCTTACTCCTCTCATCCTGCCCCAAAAAAGAGACTTTCTCTTACAAAATGGATCTAACATACACACACACACACAGAGTCTCAAAGTCCCTGTGGGTTCATCACTTTTTTTAGAGCTAAATGATCTTGGAAAACAGCTTTTCCAATAAAAACCCAGTGGCCAGGGACCACTGGACACACTTTCTTCAGAGGAAGCAGAAGAAACGGAAGCAGGAAGGTCTATGGCAGCATATCCATTATTCGCAAGAGGAAGGTCCAGAAAGGCCATTTTCTCTGTTGCCAGCTAATCAAGGCGGATGTCTGTGGCCGGCACGGGAGCAGACGTGTCCATAGCAGCCCAGCAGAGCTAATGCATGAGAGAAATTAAAAGACCCCGTTAAGAGAGCTGGAGGAGGAGTATGGCGTGCTTTCTCCCAAGGGTGAAGCCAGCTTGAAAAACTCTTGATTTCTTCACATGCTCCATTTCTAATTTAAGGCGTCTCCCACCCCGTTTGGAAAACTCTGTGCCTCTCCACAGAGGGAGGAAAGAGCTTCAGAAGAGTGACTCAGGAAGAACAAAGACCTCATTAAGACCCATCACTTATTCTGACGACGCATTCCCAAGAATTTCTATTGATGATCCCTGGTACAAATGAAGTGGTGATTAAGGATCTAATGCAAATAATCTGCAGTTTAGTAACTCCCTTTGTAACTGAAATTTACTAAATTAAGCCTGAGATTTTTTTAAAACTGGATTTTTTTTTTTAATTCATCCAATTATAATGCCCCACCCCCTTTTCACTGCTACCCACCCCTCTGTAATGTAATTAAAAATGAGCTCCACCATGCCGGTGATGGTGAGCTGCCTATTGCTGTGTTCAAGCTGGCCCTTGCTCTCTGAAATGCCGGTCTCTAATACACAATCCCCAGGAAGCAAAGGAGGAGGGGGTCATGCATCAGCCAAAGGAGGAGGGTTCATGCATCAACCAAAGGAGGAGGGGGTCATGCATCAGCCAAAGGAGGAGGGGGTCATGCATCAGCCAAAGGAGGAGGGGTCATCAACAGTCAGGCTGCTGTTGTATTATCACACACAGGACACGAAACGGGGCTGGGGGCACTGGAGATGCTGAACACAGAGATTTCTCAGTCTCTCTCTCCTGGTCCTTTCCTCTGATTTGGAGCCAGCTGAGGACCGCTCCAGAGAAGGCAATGGCAACCCACTCCAGTACTGTTGCCTGGAAAATCTGTGGATGGAGGAGCCTGGTGGGCTGTAGTCCATGGGGTCCCCGAAGAGTCGGACACAACTGAGCGACGTCACTTTCACGTTTCACTTTCATGCATTGGAGAAGGAAATGGCAACCCACTCCAGTGTTCTTGCCTGGAGGATCCCAGGGACGGGGGAGCCTGGTGGGCTGCCATCTGTGGGGTCGCACGGAGTCGGTTACGACTGAAGCGACTTAGCAGCAGCAACAGAGGACCGCCCAGAGGAAGGAGTGGATGATAATTGCTTTGTTGGGGTAGCAGAGGGTGTAGACTCAGGAGCCAAAGGGTTTAGGGGAGATCAGAAACCTGTCTCTTTTCTTACAGGCCAGAGAGAAACTCAAACTGAAACAGCCCCGGAACACCTCTGAGTCCTGTCCTCTGCCATCTGGTACAATCACCACTCGCCTTAGTAGCTTTCTTCCCAGGGGAGGGCCAGGCCCACCAACTTCAGCCTGCCATATGGGAACATGGAGGAGCCTCCTGGCCGCAGACAGGGACCTCCAGAGGTACTCTAGCCTCCCCATCCTCACCCGTAGTTTGGCCAGACAGTAAAGGCTTCCCTGGTGGCTCAGATGGTAAAGAATCTGCCTGCTGTGCAGGAGACCCTGGTTCAAACCCTTGGCTAGGGAGATCCCCTGGAGAAGGGAATGGCCACTGACTTCAGTATTCTTGCCTGGAGAATCCCATGAGCAGAGGAGCCTGGCGGGCTACAATCCATAGAGTTGCAAAAAATTGGACACCACTGAAACAATTTAGCACACCTGCCTGCATAGACAGTAAAAAGGCTTGAAAGTTGTCCTGAGGACACGTGACCTTCCAGGCAAGTACCTTGGTTGTTTTATTGGATTCAGATGAAAAACCTGTTCGCCTTTGAAATCAAGCTCCAGTTTCCTTGAGCAGTGGGCTGGACTGATGTCTGAGAACAGGAGCAAGCCTCCCACACTTGACTCCTTCATTCTCCTCTCCTTCTCTCCCCTCCCACCCTCCAAAACTATTAGGTAAACATAGAAACATTTGGAGCTAATCGGCCCTCACCTTCCAAACTCCAAGGCTGCAGGTCCATCTGAGAACTCTGTAAAAGGCAGCTCTCTGACAGGCAGCATGGACAGGAGAAAAATGCTTCCTTCCCAGCCCTTTGTTTAAATTTTTTTAAAAAGTGTGATATGATTGATACATAACAGTGTTATTAGTTTTAGGTGTGCAAGCCTGGTGGGCTGCCGTCTATGGTCGCACAGAGTCGGACACGACTGAAGCGACTTAGCAGCAGCAGTAGCAGCAACATAGTGATTCGGTATCTGTACACCCTGTAAAATGGTCACCACGAGAAGCCTAGATACTTTCCTTCATCTCACATGGTTTCAGAGTTTTTTTTTTTCATCATGGCAACACAGAATTTTATTTATTTTTTTTGTTTTTGTTTTTTTAACTTTATTTTTACTTTATTTTGCTTTACAATACTGTATTGGTTTTGCCATACATTGACATGAATCAGCCAGATTTTTTTTTCTTGTGATGAGAACTTTTAAGATCTATTCTCTTGGCAGCTTTCAGGTATCTAACACAGCATTACTAACTAAGGTCACTGCATGGTACATGGCATTTCCTGGACTCATATATTTTACATCTGGAAGTTTGTTCCTTTGACCCTCCCATCACCCCTTTCCATTGTGTGTGTGTGTGTGTGTGTGTACACGTGTGTGTGCCCCTGTTTTCCCTTCATCAGTTCCCATCCCTAGTGTTTGAAACTTTAGTAAATGTTTAGCCGAATAACTTCTGTTGGCACAGACAAGCAGCAGAGCTGTTTCTCGAGAGCATAATAGGTGTTCTTTTCCATTTGTTAATCAGATTAGAAAAAAAAAAAAAGACAGACAATGGCAATCTTGTCTCCAGATAAGTTTGTATTTAAGATGCTTGGGACTGGTGCACGGGGATTGGAGCTAATCGGCCCTCACCTTCCAAACTCCAAGGCTGCAGGTCCATCTGAGAACTCTGTAAAAGGCAGCTCTCTGACAGGCAGCATGGACAGGAGAAAAATGCTTCCTTCCCAGCCCTTTGTTTAAATTTTTTTAAAAAGTGTGATATGATTGATACATAACAGTGTTATTAGTTTTAGGTGTGCAAGCCTGGTGGGCTGCCGTCTATGGTCGCACAGAGTCGGACACGACTGAAGCGACTTAGCAGCAGCAGTAGCAGCAACATAGTGATTCGGTATCTGTACACCCTGTAAAATGGTCACCACGAGAAGCCTAGATACTTTCCTTCATCTCACATGGTTTAGAGTTTTTTTTTTTCATCATGGCAACACAGAATTTTATTTATTTTTTTTGTTTTTGTTTTTTTAACTTTATTTTTACTTTATTTTGCTTTACAATACTGTATTGGTTTTGCCATACATTGACATGAATCAGCCAGATTTTTTTTTCTTGTGATGAGAACTTTTAAGATCTATTCTCTTGGCAGCTTTCAGGTATCTAACACAGCATTACTAACTAAGGTCACTGCATGGTACATGGCATTTCCTGGACTCATATATTTTACATCTGGAAGTTTGTTCCTTTGACCCTCCCATCACCCCTTTCCATTGTGTGTGTGTGTGTGTGTGTGTACACGTGTGTGTGCCCCTGTTTTCCCTTCATCAGTTCCCATCCCTAGTGTTTGAAACTTTAGTAAATGTTTAGCCGAATAACTTCTGTTGGCACAGACAAGCAGCAGAGCTGTTTCTCGAGAGCATAATAGGTGTTCTTTTCCATTTGTTAATCAGATTAGAAAAAAAAAAAAAGACAGACAATGGCAATCTTGTCTCCAGATAAGTTTGTATTTAAGATGCTTGGGACTGGTGCACGGGGATAATCCAGAGAGAGGGTGTGGGGCGGGAGGGGGGAGGTGGGGGTTGGGATTGGGAGTTCATGTACACTCGTGGCTGATCCATGTCGATGCGTAGCAAAACAAATACAGTATTGTAAAGCAAAACAAACTAAAAAAATAAAAATTAATTAAAAAAAATAATAAAATGCTGGCCTGAACTCACATTGGTGTATTTTCTCCCATGCCCAGTGTGGGGCCTGGCACATGGTAGGTATACAATATACACTAGCTGAGTGAACGAGTGAAAACATGACTCATGTTCCAAAACTTTTCATAGCTTCTCAATGGTACAGGGAAAATGCCCTATGTCTGCGCTATGTGCATGTCTGACTCTTTGTGACCCCGTGGACTGTAGCCCAACAGCTCCTCTGTCCATAGGGATTCTCCAGGCAAGAATGTTAGAGTGGGTTGGCATGCCCTCCTCCAGGGGATCTCCCAACTTAGGAAGTGGACCAGGGTCTCCCACATTGCAGGTGGATTCTTTATCAGCTGAACTACCAGGGAAACCCTAAGTGTCGAATCTGGCCTTCAGGATCCTGCAATCAGATACCAGCCCACCTTGCCTGCCTGGCCCCCCTAGACATTCTCTGAATGTGGACTGCACGAGGCCAGACATCAGAATCATCTGAAAGGCCTGTTAAACACAACCAGCAGGGTCGCACCCCTAAAGTTTCTGAATTAGCAGGTCTAGGGTAGGGTGGAGGATTTGCCTTTACTCACAAGCTCCTGGATGCTGCTGTCAAGAACAACACTCTGCCCACACCTCTGCATTGCCACCAAAGGCGGCTCTCCCCAGTATCCCACTAGTCAGTCAAGGTCAAATGCTACCCGATCAACAGATTTGAATGTGTGAGCAGAAATCTCTCCACCACCCTCCCACACGTCCTAACTACTACAAACCCCCATGCCCACCAGGACAGTTCTCATTTTATCTGTTCAGCTATATCTTCCTGATCCCTTGCAGATCTAAAGCTCCTGCTTCCCTTAACCCACAGCTGCCTGATCTTCCACTTCACTCTTCACATTCAGAATCTTAGTCACCATTCCCCCTCCCTCCCCACCAGAGGCCAGTGGAAACCCCGCTCCCCAGCCTTTCCATCCTCTCAAGAGACAGCTCCAACCCGTAGATGTGGAATCATATCTCCATGATATACTGAATTCCCCCCAGGACAGCGATTTCCTCACCTCCCTCTCTCTCTGGTGGAGCTCCTTGAAGGCAGGAGGCAGGTCTCAAGCCTTTTCAACTCCCCCTGTAAGGGCCTCGTCCCACATGGCCTTATAACCCGAGTGAACTTGCCTAATCGGATTCCTTCCACTCACAGACCTTCAGAGGACTCAGTGAAGCACCTGATACTGCACTCACCCCAGGGACTCCAAAGGTGAATGAAACACAGGAAGTGCCCTGGGATTAGTGCCTATTTTCCAGTTTAAATTTCACTACTCATTATGCCCACTTGCTTTCCTTCCAGCCCCTGGACTGACCACTGGGTGTCCTTCCTTGTCTAAACAAGGGGTCCCCATCACTAAGACCCAGTTCCATTTCTCAGCCTAGTTTTTGTCTCTGAGACTCAGAAGGGAAGGGGACATTTGGGGGTGAGCCACATGGTGTAACTCATCCAGGACAGGTGAGAGGAAGATGAAAGGAGATGTTCTGCAGCCAGTTGAAACATCAGTGACTAAGACCTGGGGAATGGACCAAGAACATTCTCACCTCCCAGTTGTGGGCTCCTGAAAGGGCACGGCCTCATCCCATCCTCCTGTCGTACGGGCTTCCAGCTTCACGTTCTCACGTCCTCATGATTCCAACAGTACGTTATAGAAACCCAACTCAAGTCACTTAAGCAAAAGAGGAACTTTTGGCTCACCTTTGTGACTCAGCTCAGAGCAGCTGACAGAACTGCATAAGGAGCTATTAAATAGGAATCTGGGATTAGGGACCAAAGTTGGCCGCAACTATGTCAGGACTGTCTCTCTGTCTACCCGGTTTTCATTTCTGCATATTTTTTCATGTTGACCTAACTCTTGTCTGCCGCAGATAAGGGATGGGGTATCATGATCAGCCCAGTCTGGGTTCCATACCTACCAAGGCCATGTGAAATGGGAAGACTGTTCCCCAAGGAAGAGATGGGTGCCAGGCAGACCAACACCAGACATCCACTACAAATAGTTATAGCTTATAACATGCCAGGCACTGTGCTGTTTTACATACATGATCTCATTTGATTACTAAGCTAATTCTACAAGGCAGGTCCTATGTAAGACATTTGCCTTTCATACAAATGAAAAGGCACAACACAAATTGTAGCTATGTCCTTTCTGCCAGCTCCAGTGCTGGGTTTGGGACACTCAAAAAATATGATCTGGAAATGAGAACACAGTTTCTTCGGAAATAAACACTCCCCTTAGTAAGAGGACGTGTAAACCAATGTTTTTAACTCTGATTATCTCTGTATCAGTAGCTACGAGGCCAAGACCATAATATAGTTTAGTCTCTTGTAAATGTTGTTTTATGTTTCCAGTAGTTAATTTTGGATAACTTAAATCTCTCTACTAAGCTACCATCTCTGTGAATCTACACTGAAGGGAGGTAAGTCTCATCATAGAAGATCAAAGGGACTCCCTTCCTTGTTCCATCCAGCCAAGAACACACATCCCTAGGGGCAGCATTGTAAAGGATGGTCAGATTACATCAGGATGAGGCATAGGGTTCTCTCTGCAGGCAGAGGGTATCTACCATCATGAGAAGTTTTCATGGATCTTTGGACTCTACTCCTCTCTGTTTTGTATCCATGACCATTTCTTACCTGTATGTCCTCTAAGCTGAAATGGGCTTTGAGACTTGTTCACAACTTTATCACTGAGAGAAAATGGACTACAACAAACCCTGAGTGGCACTGACCTATGTACAGTACCATGTGTAAAATAGATTGCTGGTGAGAAGTTGCTATATAACACAGGGAACCCAGCTTGATGCTGTGTGATGACCTAGAGGGATGGGATGGGGGGAGGCTCAAGAGGGAGGTGAAAGTGAAGTTGCTCAGTCATGTTTGACTCTTTGAGACCCCATGGACGATAGCCTACCAGGCTCCTCCATCCATGGGATTTTCCAGGCAAGAACATTGGAGTGGGTTGCCATTTCCTTCTCCAGAAGATCTTCCCAACCCAGGGATTGATCCTGGTTCTCCTGTATTGTAGACAGACGCTTTACCATCTGAGCCACCAGGGAAGAGGGAGGTGATGTATGTACAATTTGGGTGATTTGAGTTGTTATATGGCAGAAACAAACACAGCATTGTAAAGCAATTTTTCTCCAAGAGTTGACTCATTGGAAAAGACTCTGATGCTGGGAGGGATTGGGGGCAGGAGGAGAAGGGAACGACAGAGGATGAGATAGCTGGATGGCATTACCAACTCAATGGACGTGAGTTTGAGTGAACTCCGGGAGTTGATGATGGACAGGGAGGCCTGGCGTGCTGCAATTCATGGGGTTGAAAGAGTCGACATGACTGAGCGACTGAACTGAGCTGAACTGATGGCAGAAACCAACACAACATTGTAAAGCAATTTCCCTCCAATTAAAAAATAAATTTAAAAAGATGAAAAATAACAGACGCTGGTGGCCATCTGCCCAAGTGAGCCTGTGTTCCACCGGGTGTGGCTCTTCAGGTGCCAAGACTCTCCAGGGCTGAGGATAGCCTCTCCAGTGTTTCTGCTAGTTCACAGCTTCATGCAGTGGCAGGCACAGCCTCCTAGGCTTGCCATCACATCCCGACTCCTATCACAGTGGCTGGCACAATAGGTGCCCAATACATGATTGTTGAATAGATGAATTCCATTCTAAAGTGATGCCTCAGGTAACGATTGAAATTAGTTGGGGACAATGAGCCAGGGTCAGTGTGCTGGCCACTGTCATTTTAAGCAGAGGGGACCATCTTTCTTAGTTTCAAGGACCCACGTTTGTCAAAGACACACACTCCTGTTCAGTCCCAAGGGTCCTACTACTTTGGTTTCCATTAATGCAAATGCCAACTCTTTGGGTAAGTATTTTCATAAATTCTCTAATATTCTGCTATGTAGTTGTTTAGTATAAACATACTGTTCACATACTTCAAATCTAGGGCAAAGAACATTCAACTGAAGCCAAATGACCAGAACTCATCAGTTCTATTTCCACTAGCAAGAGCCAGTATTTACTGAGCACTTACTATGTGCCTGATGCTTTTATGCATTCTCTTATTTAACTTCAAGAAAATACTATGTAAATGGTGCTATAAACACTTCCATTTTACCTATGAGTAATGTGAGAATTGAAAACCCATGGACAGAGGAGCCTGACGGGCTGTAAGGTCACAACCATGAGGTCGCAAAGAGTCAGACACAACTGAGTGACTGAACACACAAACACACAATGTGGAGATTCCAGGGGATGAGCACCTAGTTCAGTGCCACAGAGTCACATGATAACTATTGTGAGCAAAGCTGTGATCCATCTGACTTCCATGCTGGTGTTCTCTGCAGCAATCACTCTGTAGCCTTGCAAGTCATTGAGCCTCCCCTTTGTCTTCCTTCTAAAGGTATACAAATCATCTCGTGGGATAAATATTATGTTGTGCCATTGTGTAAACTGTGTCGATGCTTCATTCATCAACAAACTTTACCAAACACCTGCTCTGTGCCATTCACCCAGTGATGAATGAGTATGTCCTTGCCCTCAGGAGGCTCACAATCTTATGAATATTTCCACTGCTTGATGAGACTCAAGGTTGTATATATACTCACTTGAAGAGTCACCATTGCCTTATGACACCTCTGTTCTTCTGGAAGAAAGGCAAAGGTAAAATTTAAGACTAATGGTCAGATGACTCCTACAAATGATGGTATAAGAGAGTGGTTAATCAATTCAAATAGCTCCTTGCTTTCCTGACCACATGACCCTCTATAAATTACCTGACCTCTTTACAGCTCAGTTTCCTTATCTTTAATGAGGGTGATGGGGATAACGTTTAGTAGTAAGTGTAAAGAGTGAAGTTCAATGCCTGGCACATAGCAAACAGGCAGCGGGAAGAGCAATGCTGGCCGCAGTGGGGACGAGTGTATGGGCACATGAAAGGGTGGCCATTGCCTAGAGGGAGGACAGACCCTTAGGAAGGAGGGGAGGAGACCACTCCTTCCTCACAGAATAGGGAGGGTGCCTTTGGAACCAAGCATCAGTGCCTTTAGACAGCTTTCACTTACAAAAGGTAACCAGAGGATAAAGGGCCAAAGCACCAAGCTATAAAATCTGAATGCGTTATCCACACTGAAAACTATAGTTTGTTTGCAGATAAAGAATATCAGGTATTTGTGTTAAACTTTCAAATTCAGCATCTCATTAGATCCTCAAAACACCCTCCATGCCCCCTCAGGCACACAGGAAGAACATAAATATGATGCCCAATTTACAGATGGTGAAGTCGAGGTTCATGACTGCAGCCATTTGTTTGAGGCCACACTGTTAGGAGTAGTAGAACTGAACTAACACCCAGTGCTCCGTCCAAGGTTCAACCATCTTCCCAAGCAAATCTTTGTGGAGAAAATGGAAAAAAATGTGGACACACATCTGAGTCTCTTTAGAAGCTTTAAAACTGGATTCCTGGGCCCTCCTGAGACTGACCACACTGTTAGGAGTAGTAGAACTGAACTAACACCCAGTGCTCCGTCCAAGGTTCAACCATCTTCCCAAGCAAATCTTTGTGGAGAAAATGGAAAAAAATGTGGACACACATCTGAGTCTCTTTAGAAGCTTTAAAACTGGATTCCTGGGCCCTCCTGAGACTGTCTAAATAAGAATCGATATGTATAGGAGTGGACTTCCCTGGTGGCTCAGTTGGTAAAGAGACCGCCTGCAATGCAGGAGACCCAGGTTCAATTCCTGTGTTGGGAAGATCCCCTGGAGAATGGAATGGCTACCCACTCCAGTATCCTTGCCTAGAGAATTCCATGGACAAGGGAACCTGGCAGGCTAGAGTCCATGGAGTCACAAAGAGTCGGACACGACTGAGCAAATAACACTTTCAAGGAAGCTTCCTCAGGGAAACTGATGCAGTTGGGCTGGCAGGGTGGACTTGGGTCTGGAGGCCAGTCACAGAAACAGTAATGCTGTGTTTGTGGCCATAAGAGGCTTTGGAGGCACACGCCAGCCCCGGGCATGTCCAGCTGCTTTGGCCAGGACAATCACAGGAGACCACAGCTGGGGTTATCCCATCAATAATGCGCCACTACTCTTGCCCTGCCCTATCCACCCTCCAGCTGTGACCAGCATCAGCATGCCTGCCCCCCACCAGGCACCCCCTACTGATTCACATGCTCAAATCCAGCTTAAACCCTCCTGATTGCTTAAACCCTAGACTGACTGACAAATGTTGCCTGATTCCACTGCTTTATCCACCTTTCTCTGTTCCCTGCAAGCCTTCCTAGAACTGCAGAGACGCCCTCCTACCACAGGGCTTTTGCACATGCTATCCCTGCCATCTGCAACGCCCAGGGCTCCCGCTTCACTGTCCCATCCCTTCTGATCTCAGCATCATCTCGTCAGGGAAGTTGTCCTCAATCCCATCTAGGGCAGAGTCCTCTGTGTTTTCTTAGGACCAGTTTCCTTTCCTCAGGAGTTCTTATCACTGATTACAATTGTGCATGAGGAGAGTGGCCAGTTTTCTCTAGGTCTATCTCCCTTCAGACCGGCCACAGAGAGAGGCGATCTGTCTGCCCTGCTCATCAATGTCGTAGAGCTTGGCACTCAGTGAGCATGTATGGGATTGTCATGATACACAGAACAGAACAGGCCAGGAGCTTGATGCTTCCACCTCTCCATCCCCAGGAGGCGGGACATCTGAAAGAGGCCCATGTGATTGTGACGATGGAGCCGTCTTGTCATTAGTGCCCTGTCCAAGCGCAAGGTCACGAGGTTTTATTGGCAAGTAACTTGCATAGCAGACACTCCCAGCTTTGTGTTGCTCCTAACCCCGACTCTGACCCTGAGGGACTCCTGCAGTCTACTTCATCTCTGTTTGGTTTGAATTTTTATGAGGTGAATTATTTTTATAATCAGAAAAGGCCATAAAGAGAATTTTTAAGTCTGCCAGAACTGGAGAAGACTCTAGGGCTACATTAGTATTGTCTCTAAAAAATTCATAATTTGGGAGGCACCGTGATGCATTTAATGTATGTCTTTAATTGAAAGTATTTAGAGAAGCCCTAGAAATTTAATTGATGGTTTTTCTGGGCATGCTGAAGTAAAAAAAGAGATTATGTTATGGTTCAAATGTCCTCAGTGAACCCCACACAACTTGTTAATTTTAAGGGATGGAGCAGAGAATGTGAGAGGTGGACTAGTAAATTATGAGCAAACTCTCAGAGAAGGGCAATTGCTGTCTGTCTGACTGATGGCATCTCCTGAGATGAGTACATGGAGCAAAAACAGGAACCTAGATCTCTGTGCCAGGTGTTACCAGCCCATCGCCCCACAAGCCCCTCCTTCCAAGGGGCCCCCTCCACTTCATTCTTCCCTGGCCTTTGCCTTACACAAAACCCTGCTCCACAGAAAGGGAGGCCAGGGATTGAGTGAGATTATTTGATTCTGCAAATCCCTACTTACTTTTGGAAGCTTGAAGATTTAGTAGACGTTTCTGTTTGGCTCTGTTAAAGGATGAAATGACGGCATTTGAATTTCACTCACCGGAAATGATTCCCCCCTCTCCCTGCAGTGACCCTGCGTTCTGGCTCACTCCTGGCTACTTACTGGTAAGAATTTCTTTGATTACTCAATTAGTATAAAGAAATATCAGAAAACTGTTAAAGAATCCATGCTTTGGGTTGGATCTAGAGGTCACGGCAAAGGCTCCTTTGATAGAAGCAGAGCAGTTAACAATGGCAAAATGGTCAGGAGATCCAGCCCAGCTTGGGTAGGTCATTTTCATCTCTTTTAGTGTCAATGACTCTTACCAAGTGGCTTTTCTCCCTTTATCTCTCATAGGCCAGATCCAAGGTGACTCCACCTGTCAACCTGTCATTGAGTTTTGAGCACTGGAGTGGGAATGGGGGGTGGAAGGAAGTTTTAAGCACCACAGATTTTTTTTTTTTGGAGAATCAGAGTAAACAATACTTCTTAAATTTAGTGATCAAGTGGGCTTGGAGACTAGCCGGCAGATAAAGAGAAATATGGTGGACAGGTGTACCCTCCTGGTTCTTCTCTGCAAAGTCACTGTACAGAAATCTGTCAGCATTTATATAACCAGCCCTTAATCTGAATTGTATATGTCGCTGGTGGGCTGCTGTCTATGGGGTCGCACAGAGTCGGACACAACTGAAGTGACTTAGCAGCAGCAGCAGCAGCCACTTGATTGAGGGCTTCCCAGGTGGCTCAGTGGTAAAGAATCAACCTGCCAATGCAGGAGATGAAGGAGACGCGAGTTTGATCACTGAGTGGGGAAGATCCCTTGGAGGAGGAAATGGCACCCTTCTAGTATTCTTGTCTGGAAAATCCCATGGACAGAGAAGCCTGGAGGGCTATAGTCCATGTGGTCGCAAAGAGTCAGATAGGACTTAGCGACTGAGCACACACATCACTTGCTCATGATTCTGTTGGATGGGTGAATGGATGGATGACTACTTTACTTCCAGTATTCATCCACTGCAGCAGACACTGTTAGTGCCTTGCACATATGAACTCTGTACGCCAAAGGCTGCTTATTTCCCACACCTGTCTCTGAGAGCTTTTATCTGGCCAGGGGAGCACATTAGGCCTGGTAGCCAGAAGAGGAAAGTTAATATCCTAGAAGTAGCCTTCAGTCTATGGTGGATGGGAACTTGGTGGATAACCAGCCCAGCTTCCTGGCATCTCAGTCAGGGTGACCGAGGCATGTCTGCATGGTTGCATGGCAACCCAGTTGCCTTCAGTGGTGACTGCTTGATAACAGATCCGCTACACCCTTTCTTTTCTTCCCTTCTCCCTTCTCCATTGTCTTTCCAATGGTTCCTAGCATCACCTTCCAAATGAACTGCTTGTCCTATTAATATAATCCTTGTTTTAGAGCATGCTTCTGTGGGAATCAGAATTAAAACCTTCAACTTACTGATTGCTCTGATATATGACTGACCAGTCTCCAGGGGTCACCCTTAACCTTCTGTCTGCTTCCTAAAAGCAAAAATAATCTAGTTGGAAGAAAAGTGACATTTACCCTCATTGGAATAATATTAAACTGTAAGGAAGTGCAAACTCACCAGATTTTATTGCCAAGTAACGTGCACAGCCAACCTTCCCCACCTTCGAGCACAGCCACTCCTCCCTGACCAGAGGGACTCCCACAGCCTACTTGATCTCTGTTTGGTTTGAATTTTTATGCTGTGCATTATTTAACCCACACCTAATTGGAATAGTGTTAAACTCATTCTTGATTAATTCTGTCTGGAAACTCTCATTAAATATTTAACAGAACTTCAGTTTTGTTACCAAAGCTGATCAGAATCTGTTATTTAAGGACTGAAAGGAGGACAAATGTACCCACAGCCCATTTTCTTGGCCAACCTTCTTGGGCAACACTATTTTTCTCTCTCTAAGGCAGTCATGTTTGTTAAAGGAACAGTTCTTTTAGATTTTCTCTGATTATTAAGTTTCTAAATTCTCTACAACTCCTCAGAAAACCTATGATAGTTTCAATAACACTGAGAGTGATGATTCTCTACCCTAGGTGGACACTGGAATCACCCAGGGAGTGTTTATTTCCAGGAATCTTGGAATCCACTCCAGACTAGTCAAAGAGCAGTATCTGGGCAGCGGTGATTTTAATGTTCCCTTTGGGGGGGGGGGGCGGCTAATGTACAGCCAGGGCTGAGAACTACTGACTGAATGGGCAGAGCTTCCAAAGCTATGAACACCAGCTGCCCCAGGAAATGCAGCCCTGGGCAAAGCAGGAAGAGCTCAAAGTGTCATAGATGGCAGCCCCAGCAGACAGCACAGGTTGTAACGATCCAGTCTCTGTCTGTGTGGCCCCTCCTTGCTTCACTCCACCCTCCACTCACGCTTCAATCCATGCACTTGAGCCAAGAGGCCTCAGGAAGCCTCTCATCAAGCCGCCCACACACTAATGAGAAAACATCCGCCATCCACCAAGGCAATAACCTTTTGTTCCCATCACAGAGCAAAGAAGAACCTCCCCAAGGAGACTTCAAATCAGGAATTTTATTTTCTCATTTGAAAGTTGTGCAGTTGAGCCTCAT
The DNA here is from genome assembly GCA_006408695.1 of Aepyceros melampus. Taxonomy (NCBI): domain Eukaryota; kingdom Metazoa; phylum Chordata; class Mammalia; order Artiodactyla; family Bovidae; genus Aepyceros; species Aepyceros melampus. The sequence goes on along the minus strand of SJXQ01000208.1, from coordinate 64,796 downwards.
GCATTTTCATTTCTCATGCATTTTCATTTCCCTATCTTCCAATCTGGGTAATTTGTGCTTCTGGCTGAACCTTCGGGTATTTTCTCACCTGGTGGATGTGGCTGACTTTATCCCTGGGGTGTCATTCTAGAGAAGGAGTTCCTCATATTTCCAGAAACAAAGAAATCCAAAAAAGGGGGAAAACAAAAACAAAAAAAAAAAGAGGGAAAATGGAGCCTACAAGCTGTGACATCAGTCTACAACTGGCCTCTATGAAGCCTGGCCCTTAATGAGCTTGGGATCCCGGAGGACTTCTTCAAGCCTGATAATGCTCTCTCATAAAACTTTTTGAAGCCATGGCAATCACTGGGGACTCCAAGTCAAATGGTAACACAATTTAATTAAGTGGGTGCATGAACTTTCTAAGATGTTTGTTGATTTTGGTGTGTACATGCATTTTTCTGAGGAGACAAACTCTCAAACAGGCAAGTGACCCCACGAAATTTAAGAATTAGCAATTTTATGATTCCTCCCTCTTTCCAAAGAACCCAAACGCAGATGTTCACTTGAGGGACCAATGCTGAAACTTCCACACCCTCGGCTTCCTCCTTAACTCCTTTAGCCTCCGGCAGCTCCGACAGTATGTCTCAGCATGTGAATTCCTGATCTAAAGAAAGGAAATCTAAGGTCACAGACCTCCCAGAAGCAAAAGGTCAAGGGGACAAAGTGACCCAGCTCTAAGGTTCCAGCAGTCCTTCAGAATAAAGAACTGGCATGGGTTCTCAGGTGGCCCAGAATGTTCCCAGCAAGCATTGTCTGAGACGAATGTGCCTCCTGAGGGCTGGGTTAGTTAGAGAGAATAACCTCCCTCTCTTCTGCAAGTATATGTGATTATTTTTTCCCATGAATTCTTAAAAAAGCTTGAGAATGTGGTCATCTGTCACTGTCAGGCTTTCCCTGCATTGAAGGGGACATTAAAGAGCAGAGCAAGAGAGAGCTGGAGCCCCTACCCTGGTAGACACTTTGCTCCCTCACGTTGGCCAAGTCTCAAATCCTCTTTTGTGATATTGTTCAGTTGCCAAATCTTGTCCAGCTCTTTGCCACCCCATGGAATGCAGCATGCCAGGCTTCCTGCCCTTCATCACTTCCTGGAGTTTGCTCAAACTCATGTCCATTGAGTCGGTGATGCCATCTCATCCTCTGTGGCCCCCTTCTCCTCCTGCCCTCAATCTTTGCCAGCATCAGGGTCTTTTTGCAAAGAGTCAGCTCTTCGCATCAAGTGGCCAAAGTTTTGGCACTTCAGTGTCAGTCCTTCTAATGAATATTTAGGACTAAATTTCCTTTATGATTGACTAGTTTAATCTTCTTACTTTCCAAGGGACTCTCAACAGTCTTCTCCAGCACTACAATTTGAAAGCATCAGTTCTTCAGCACTCACTCTTCCTTATGGTCCAATGCTCACATCCGTACATGGCTGATGGAAAAACCATAGCTTTAACTATATGGACCTTTGTCAGCAAAGTGATATCTCTGCTTTTTAATACACTGTCTAGGTTTGTCATAGCTTTTCTTCCAAGGAGCAAGCATCTTTTAATTTCATGAGTACAGTCACCATCTGCAGTGATTTTGGAGCCCAAGAAAAAATCACCTTGTGTGATAGGGATGGCGTTCTGTGATGGGGGAGTGATTAATGATGCCTGTCCCTCGGGGAGGCAGTGTAGGACTCCGGAAATAAGTTTTGTACAGGGAAGGGGCACCATGAGTATGGATGAGGGCTTGGTGGGTAGGGGACACATAGGGAACTGACATCCAGTGACTGCCTACTATGTGCCTGGCCTGTGTTAGATCCTCGACCCATGATATTGTCTGGTGAACACCTGCAGGGCACGCTCAGACGAGTGAGCAACTGGGGCACAGAGCGGCACTGGACAAAGTCCTCAGCCCGAAGCCACCTTCTCGTGAGAGGGGCAAAGTAAATCTTTATACTGCTGGTGACAGTGACTACGAGTCCTGCCCCAGTGTCCCACTCTTTCTGCTCTAGCAGCACAGTCCAGTAGAACCTGCTGTGATGATGAAAATGTCCTACATCCACACCGTTGCAATGCTGTTGCCATGAGTCACGGCACTTGACTCATGGTTGCGGGACACTTGAATGCGGCTAGACTGACTGAAGAACTGAATTTGAATTTTTAACTAATTTAGATTTATTGTCATTAATTTTCTTAAAAATATTTATTGGAGTATAGTTGCTTTACAATGTTGTGCTTATATTATACAGCAAAGTGAACCAGCTATACGTATACATATATCCCTTCTTTTTTAGATTTCCTTCCATTTAGGTCGCCACAGAGCACTGAGTACATTCCCTGTGCTAGACAGTATGTTCTCACTAGTTATCTATTTTATACACAATGTCAATAGTATACATATGTCAATCCCAATCTCCCAACTCATCTGACCCTCGCATTATCCCTTTGGTATCCCTATATTTGCTCTCTACATCTGTCTCTATTTCTGTTTTGTAAATAAGATTATCTATACCAATTTTTTCAGAATCCACATATATGTATTAGTATACAGAATTTTTTTTCTTTCTGACTTACTTCATTCTCTATGACATTCTCTAGGTCCATCTATGTCTCTACAAATGACCTAGTTTCATTCCCTTTTTAACGGCTGAGTAATATTCCATTGTGTGTATGCAGCACATCTTTATCCATTCCCCTGGCGTCAGACACTTAGGTTGTTTCCGTAGCCACTCAGAATCAGTGGCTACCAGTACTGAAGGGCAAAGTTCTGGAGTAGCCCTGATTTTTAGCTGGGCATATGATCACCTAAAATAAAGACTTTGTTTCATAGCCTCTCTTGCAGGCGTGGGATCACATTTTGGCCAATAGATACGAAGGAACATGATACAGGTGACTTTCAGGTTATGCCTGAGGGAAGCAGCCCTTCCCCTGGCTCTCGGCTCCTTTTTGCTTAGTTGACTGGAACATAGCCGTGTGCCATCTGGAACTGGATGATGAAGACAACACCTTAGGGATAGAAGAGCAATCAGATGCAAGGACTCTGCAGTGCTCCAGGTGCAGATCAGACATCTCTGTGTGGAGAAGCTAAAATTCTGTTTCTTTCAGCTACTGTTGTGTGGATCTCTGACATCGAGCCACACTGGTATCTATCCTATTCACTATGCTGTCTTCCTCTCTCTTACAGAGATTGTGGGGAACAGATGTCCAAGTTATAACTTTGATCATGTGTTTGCAGCTTAAGGGCAGATCATTATGCAGCTTAAGGGCAGAACCCCAAAGGCAGAGGCCTCCTCTTAGCAAAGCACCTTGGGGGAGCTGGTAGACATGCCAAGGTAGATATGAGTTTAGTGGGGAGCAAGCGATGGAGAGCTAGGTGCTGTGCATGAGAAAGAAATTTCAATCTGGAGAAGACTGGCCCCTACAAAGGGAGGAAAGCCTGCAGAGGGGAGAAGGGAGGACCTGGGAAATGGCACCTACATATAGATAGTACAGGGAATTCTACTCAGTGCTCTGTGGTGACTTAAATGGGAAGGAAGTCTAAAAAGAGGGGATATATGTAAACATACAGCTGATTCACTTTGCTAGGCAGCAGAAATGAACACAATGCTGTAAAGCAACTATACTCCAATAACTAAAAAAAAAAAAAAAAAAAAATGAGTCTAAGGCCAGCAGGAAATTCCCCCAGGTGACAATAACTGATGGGCTTTCACACCCTGAGATTTGTTTTTCCTGTTGTTCTTGTCTGCCGGGGGGCCAGCGTGAGGAACTCCGCCCATGGCAAAAGTCATGAGGAAGGAGGCTTGGCGTACACAAAGGCGGGATCAAGCCTCAGGAAACCCCTGTTCCTGAGCATCTAACCCCCAAAACCAGAGTCTGTTTCATGCTCTAACTTACACCTTTGACTTTACAGGGGGCTCTCCCCCATAACATTTCTCTCAGAGAAGGAGTTAACTTGCAGCTCCAGTTAATAAAAATTCCTGGGTGTGACAAGAGTGTTTCAGCTTACGAACTCCTCTGAAGGTTATCTAGCCTGCCTGTATAGGTTCATCCGGCCAAATGTGATTGTTTACAGCCTCCCAACAGCGAGATGTTTTAGACTTACTAAAGGCAGATTCTTTTGGGAAGTTAGAATTTATTAGTATAGTGGGTTGATTAGGAATTGTATTGTGAAAGGATTTCACTTGTTGGGCTGATGTTTTGCTGTTAAATCTCCATATTCCCTGCCCTTATAATGAATATAACTAGCATATAAGAGAAATAAGTATTAACCTTTAAGATTAATCATGTTAACCTTGAGTTAAATAAATTCCTTTCTTGATTGTAACTCACTACACCCTCACCCTATAGGAATGCAACTTTATTTGAGGGTGGTGCCTGGTTTAAGAAAAAACACCCTTGGAAAAAAATAAGTTTTTTGGTTATCAGAAAGAGAGGGTCATAAAGTGCCAGCAGGCCTCATGGCCAGAAGATGATGTAAAACCCCTAAGACCTTTTTTTATGTAAAGCACCTGATTTTGATAAAGGTCAGGACTGCTGACCCCCACGTGACTCTGTATTCATCCCTATGTGTAAAAAAGGTATATAAGCAAACCTGAAAATAGAGAAAAGGGGATCAGTTTCTGGAAAGGCTGATTCCCCCCCTGTCGTTCTTTCTTTCCCCTTCTGGCTGAATTTCCATCTGGCACTTGGGTCCTCACCAAGCCTACTAATTCTGCCTGGGCTTCTAAGATCGGACTGGGGAGGCCTCAGTGCCTCCTCTCCTTCGGGAGAATGGAAAGATGCCTGTGGCCTACGTAGGTGGTGATTGGTATTCCACGTAAATCAAGTTATTCAGCCTTCTTTTCTCCATCTAAATTTTCCTACTATACTATTATTTCCTAATCTAATCTTATATTTCTAAAAGTGTTTTTCTCGCCGACTCCGTCTCCACCTTCGAATCACCCTGGATCCACCGGGGCTGGACCTCGGCATTGTCACCTCTCCATTGCTCCAAATGCTGCTATATACCACAGCCTCCTGTTGGTGGTGCTTTGGCGAAAATGTAGAAATTAAGGTCAGCATGGGACTGAACAGTGAGGAGAACGGAGGACTTCTAGGAAGCAAGACATGCAGTAGTTCAAGAGTGCAGTGGAAGCAAGAAATCTGGAAAAGAGGTGACTGGGCGACAAATAAGCTCCTTGCGAGTCCCCGAGACATTGTAGGGAGGGGCACACCAGCTTTCACTGTATATGAGGTGGGGGTCCTTGTCACCCTGCTTGAGTGCCAGGGAAAAGTGAAAACCCCAGGAGTTTGTATAGCCTGTGGTAGCCAGGCAGCTGACACTGGTTTTGCAGTTCCCCAAGGTGCTATCCTTTTTCTTTGGCCAGCTCCCAACGACCTGACAGTCAAACAAGGAAGAGAAACAAATGTCTCCTTCATGCTTGCTCTGCACTGGCCTAGATGAAAGGAGATTTGCTCGTCTTAAATCTAGAGCACACAATCACTGGGAGAAGTGAGAAGATCTGTAATTGGTCAGAAGGCCAAGATGAATGGTGAGCCTGGTGTTTGGAGACACAGGGAGCAGGAGCCTGGGGATTCTGGGTTTGAGCTGGGGCAGAGCCCTGTATCTTAACTGACTTCTGAGGCAGAGGATGTAACACTTGCAGAAAAGTGTTTGCAGTTGTTACTGCTAATAGTAACACTTGTGTTCTACATCCAAATATACTCTGTTGACACTTGCTCAAATGATGGAGCTTTAGGAGCTGTACTTGGGGCGATAGAAAGGTGATAGGCGTTTCTATGGTAACCCTCCCGAATATGGTCCTATCGTTATATTTAGTCAGATCAAAGCATAGACTGAAGGTTGGGATCCACTGGGAGAAAAACATTTGGGAATAATAATCACTGACATTTATGGCCTATGTTTATTGTTCTATGTGCCAATATTATGCTAAATACTTTATATTCTATATATTCTTCACAAGTCTATGATGCACATTAACATAAGGGAACTGAGACTAAAACAGAATAATAACTAGCACAAAGTCACACAGCAGTTAAATGGTCTGGCAGGGCTTTGAACCCAGGCCAGCTGCCAGCTTCCATCCACACACTCAGTCACAGTAATTTCCTACCTCTTTGTTCTGTGGGTGTTATCCTTGGGCGTTGGGCACACACAACCCTTCAGAACCATTCAGGGCCCTCCCATGGGCACAGAACCTAGAGCAGATAGACCTCAGATAGCACTAGAACCTCAGATGGCAGATATCCTGGGGTAAAAGCTTAGTTACTAGTCACATCATAAAAACCATCAGTTCAGTTCAGTCGCTCAGTAGCGTCCGACTTTTTGCGACCCCATGAATTACAGCACGCCAGGCCTCCCTGTCCATCACCAACTCCCGGACACACGCCCATTGAGTCAGTGATGCCATCCAGCCATCTCATCCTCTGTCGTCCCCTTCTCCTCCTGCCCCAATCCCTCCCAGCATCAGAGTCTTTTCCAATGAGTCAACTCTTCGCATGAGGTGGCCAAAGTACTGGAGTTTCAGCTTTAGCATCATTCCTTCCAAAGAAATCCCAGGGCTGATCCCCTATAAAAACCATAAAAGCAGAATATTTCCAAAGCATTTTTTTTTTTTTGATATCTCAAGTAATTTGGATTCTGGGCAAACAAGAATTTTTTTGTAATTTGAACAACAAACGCTCATTTTCAACTTTAAATTTACTGAACATGTAGCTCCCTCATCTTGTTATCCATTGCCTGCCAAAATAATGACACACATTTTCTAAATTTTCCATTTAGTGGGAAAATTATATTTCATTTAAATATACATAGATAGTAGTTCTATTGAGTACAAACCTTAATGAAGCTCATGTTGAAGCAAAGCAGAGTATCTGATTGAAGATTGTATACATGGTACATCTATGTCCTAGAGATTAGCTGATCTGTCAGTTTAATGCTTTTTTTTGCATATCTACACAAGCATCTAATGATTCTGGAAGAAGACAATTTGTTCCATTTTGAGACAGCATCTCTTACCCTAGAATTAGAATTTGAGATTTACCTGATACTGACTTTGCATGGTCAAAAAATACTTTGGCGATGATGACATTAATTTTTAAAGAGGAGGTCTGGAATGGTCATCTTGTTATATAAAAATCCGTATTTTAAATCTATAATGCATTTTCAGTTCTTCATTTTGGTGTATGTTCTTGTGCTTTGTTGCTCAGTTGTGTCCGACTCTTTGCGACCCCTGGATTTTAACCCACCAGATTCCACTGTCCACGGGGATTCTCCAGGCAAGAATACTGGAATGGGTTGCCATGCCCTCCCTCAGGAGGAATCTTCCCAACCCAGGGATCAAACCCAGGTCTCCTACATTGTAGGCAGATTCTTTACCGTCTGAGCTGCCAGGGAAGCCCAAGAATAGTGGAGTGGGTAGCCTATCCCTTCTCCAGGGGATCTTCCTGACCCAAGAATCGAACTAGGGTTTCCTGCATTGCAGGCCTATTCTTTACCAGCTGAGTTACCAGGGAAGCCCCATTTTGGTGTATATCGAACCCATATTACTCCATTGGTAGAAAATAAGGAGAGGGTTTTAATATTTTCTATTATATTTTCAGTTATATCAGATGTTGTAAAGGAGAAAGTGGACTTGAGTGGTTTATAAAAGTAATATGTTTGATTTTCACTTTGTCAGATTTGTAGAGTGATTTGCGGATTTAACCTCATCCTAAAAAGGTTTGAAAGTGAGAAGCACGCCAGTCGTATTGAAAGGGGCCTTAAAAGATCTTCTCCCTGCAAGATTCAGAACTTGTACGACATCATCAGCAAGTGTCCGTGTGGCTGGTGAAATCTGGTTTCTCAGATAAAACAGGCGTGCGAGAAATGACATTTACAGAGTGTGCGTCTAGCCAGTTTGGAGCAAGAATTCGCATATTCACACTGTAGTCTTCACTGCTGGCATAAATCAAATTGTGAACATTTTTAGCAGGAAGAGCTGGCACTTGGCTCTAACCCCCATGGTTAGAGCCTGTGAAGAAACAGATAAGGGGTTGTACGGTTTGCTGCTAATAACCATGTTCTCTCGACACTGTGGATTTTTGCACCAAATCACTCAGAAGCATACAAAATACTCCTTACTTCAGGGAAACCCCCTGTCAGTGAAAAATACATAATGATCACTGAAGAAGTGAAGTTTTCTTTTCTCGGGTTTTTGGTGTGGACTCTTCAGTTCCTTCCCACCCACGGGAAATTGCTGCAACACTTGTGGTTGAAGAAATTTAGGAAGAGGAAAACTTATCTGAGTGAAGATAGCAGCCAAGAAACTCAGAACAACATTGAATAAGAGATCCTTTTCAGACGTGTATCCGGTGCTGTTGGAATATTCTGCACACAGTTACCCATCCCTTGTTGTGCTACACGATGCCTCAGAGGCTCATACCAGTCTCCTTTTGGCAGGCACACTCCACAAAGTCAAGCACAATAAAATGCTATCTAGAAGAAGGGATATGTTAATTCAACACTGTTAATTTTCAAACTCTCAGAGTCCCTAAGGGAGAGACTAAGGATGGGTAAGTTTGGAATGTAAGGACTGAGTGGTCAGTATTAAAGGAAATCAACCCTGAATATTCATTGGAAAGACTGCTGTTGACGCTTATGCTCCAATACTTCCCCCACGTGATGAGAAGAGCTGACTCACTGGAAAAGACTCTAATGCTGGGAAAGACTGAAGGCAGGAGGAGAAGGGGGCAACAGAGGATGAGATGGTTGGATGACATCACCAACTCAATGGACATGAGTGTGAGCAAACCCTGGGAGACAGTGAAGGACAGGGAAACCTGGCATGCTGCAGTCCATGGGGTTGCAAAGAGTCAGACACGACTTAGCGACTGAACAACAACTTAGTGGAGAAGGGAAACAGGACTCAGAAATGGATCCAGAGTATGAGACAGGCAGTGCCAGGCATGGAGCAGGGCCCTGGATAGCCCAGGAAGCCTGTTTTGGGAGCAGGAGGTGAATAGAAGCAGATCATCCCTGACTGCGTCTCCACTAAGTCTTTATTGACTCTGACACAGGTACACAGGCCCTTTAACGCCAGTTTTTCTCAGGCTGTTGTTATGCAACACTTGTCTTCGTCAGTCACAAAGCCTCAGACCTTGCTGCAACCCACATGGTGTGACTCTGTGTCATGTCCACGCATCTCTGGTTTCAGTGTCTCTGCCAATCACAGGCGTTTCTGGATTTTTTTCTTCCAAAGTGCTCTGAGAATAGGGGCCTGAAATCCACAGAGACAGAGACTCACTGCAACCATCAGCCCCCACCTGCTCACATGGATTTTCCTACCAGAGTTGCCTGCCCTTCATACCTAAATAAGCAGGGAGCATTTCCTCCTCTGGCCCCACTCCGCCACCTCCTGGCCTCTAATAGAGGCAGGAGGTGAGAGGCAAAAGGCCAATGAGTCTGAATTATCCTCAAACAAGACAATAGCCCTGGAATAATCAGGAAACATTGGGGTTCCCCTAGATATTTGTTGAGCATCCTCCCTTCATGCTCTGCTTTGCAGACACATCACTCATCAGATGCTGAGTCATGGATAATTCACCAGCTATTTTACTGGTCGCATTACTTCACAGCGGGTAGAAGCTTCCAGTTGGCCTGGAGCCCTCCAAGGCTAAACAACAAGCCTATTTTTTTTTTTTTAATCATGTTGAACTTTTAGGCTCTAAGAGTTAATATACCTGAGCCCCAAAGGATACCCTTAACACAGAGGAGCCCTAGACAGTGGCCCTGACCCACAGATCTGTTTTTTACCTAGATTTTAAAAGTCCAAGTCTGTTTTCCCTGCTCTTTCTGGGAAGCTTTCCTAAACAAGATGAGCTATAAATGTCTTTCAAGACTTGACTTGTAGGTTCTAATTATAATGAAGTGATAATAATATTGCTTTGTGTTTTCCCTGTGCCTTTCTTCCAAAGTGCCTCGAGTACTCTCAGTTGTGTGAGGGCAGGTATGACCTGTCTGTCTGTGTCTACATGTAGATTCTAATTACACATTCTTTGGACTGGGGCTCTAAACTCATTTTCTTTACCAGAGCCTGGGGCAGAAGAGTGCATCACCTGGGCTCACTTTCCTGGGTGTTATCAGATGGAGGAGCTTTTCATCTGGGCGGGGCCCCCCGGGGCTGGACCTGACCCTAGGGTGGTTCAGAAGCCTCCCTGTGGCTCTGCCCCATCCCTCCCCACCGGGATCTGGGAGCCTCTCCACCAGAGCCTCTCCACCAGCGTCTGCGCACTTCCCAGACTCTTTGGTGCCAGAGTGAGCTTGGCGTCCTGCTTTGCCGCCAGGGATAGGCCTCTCCTCTGAACGGGCTGGAATCCCAAGCCTGAGCTCGGTGGACTCTGCACTCTCTCATTGTCCCTGCTTCAGGGCAGGGATGGGCCTGCTTATGTACCCGCTACTTTGTGCCCGTGCGACTGGGGGCAGGCATCACCCAGAAGCTTGGTTCCATCTCCAGGATCCCTTAAACCTTGTATTAAAGGCTCTTCCTCCTGGCTCTGAAAAGAAACCTAAGCAGACCCTCTGACTTCTCAGGTCCATCTTAGCTAAAAAAGAGGTCTGTGGTCATTGAAGTTAAAAAAATAAGAGTCTCAATCCAGAAATAAAAATGTCCATTCCTATGTACTAATAAAAACTATGAACCAGATTTAAAGCTGAGGCCTCTCCTGGCTTCCAGCTCAGGCCAGCCATGGGAGGGAGGGCAGCCATGGGTCATTCTCCTTCCCTCCTTTTCCTCCTGTAACTGCTGACTGCAGTTTCTGACCCGCCACCCTCCCAAACATGCAGGTAGGCACACACACACATATACCAGGCAGTTGGAGGAAAAGAGAGACCTGGAGAGGGAGCTGGAAATTTCTAGCTTTCTCAAGACTTGGTCAGGATTACAGTTTTGTCTTCTTCAGAGATACCATGTCCCATCCTCCACCTCAGCATCCCTGGGCCAGGACTGTGAGCTCCAGAACAACAAAGGTCAACGCATCTAGATTCCAGAGTGTGCTTACTCTCCCTCTGTTCCTGGAAATCCAGTGATGTCTCTAGTCTCCCAGCCAGGATCCCTTTACCCCACCTGAGATGACTTGAGGGGCAGTGGAAAAGTCTCCATGCTGGTCATCTCAGCATGCACTGTCTGCTCCCTGCATTCTTTGCCCTATACTCACTCGCCCAGCCCTCTCTCCTCACTCGGCCACCAAGGCCACTAGCCTGTCTGTGTAGGTTTTCCAGGCAGTTCCAACCTTCTGCATCTCCCAAACTAAAGGCAACACATTTTAAGTTCTCCGTAAGCCCCTCTATGGTGAGAAGAAGGGCATGCATCTCTTCCATTTGTGTGCAAGGATGAAGGAAGCCCTCAGCATACCACTGGTTTTCTCCAAAATTCTCACTGAAAGTCTTGTCTCTAAAGTTCCATTCTCAACTCTACTTTTAAGTTGGATGTTGAGAGGGCATTAAGAATTATCTCACTGGATTTTTTTTTTTTTNACTCATGGCTAATTCATGTCAATGTGTAACAAAACGAATACAGTATTGTAAAGCAAAACAAACTAAAAAATAAAAATTAATTAAAAAAAATAAATAAAAGCAAGTCAATATTCAAGATATATGCAAAAGTCCCTAAAGCTGTAGCCCACACTTCAAACACAGCTTAAATGGCTACAGGAGAGCTTTGGGTCCTGCTCCCTCCCAGGTTAGCAGAAGGATATTTCCTTAGCCAATAAGCATTAATTGAGCACCTAAGGATGAATAGGAAGGTTACATGGATTATGACAAGCTGACCTTAGTTTACACGTTACTATTGCTTTATCCATGTTGCTAAAAACCTGGCCCAGGCTTGTCACCTTTCATCTGGAACAGAACTGAAAGCAGTTTCCATCTCATAGGCCAATTCCAATTACTTGATGATGGCTGTACATGTGTGCTAAGCCTCTTCAGTTGCATCCAACTCTATGACTCCATTGTAGCCCGCCAGGCTCCTCTGTCCATCAGGATTCTCCAGGCAAGAATAGTAGAGCGGGTTGCCATGCCCTCCTCCAGGGGATTTTCCCAACCCAGGGGTCGAACCTGGGTCTAAGGCATTGAAAGTGGATTCTTTACTCACTGAATCACCTGAGAAGCCCCCTCTTTCATCACACCCATCCTTTATTCTTTCTGCTCCATCACCCCCTTTCTCCTAGGTCATCTGCTGCTCACCTCTACTCTTGTATCCTAGCCCATTGCTGACAACACAGCTGGACCCCAGGACATAACTCTTCTGTCATTCTTGCAACAAGCCTCAAACTCCTTGCCCCCTTCCTTTTGCTGTCAGTCCCACAAATCCTTTTCTGTGCATCACCCCAACCATTTTCCTACTTACTACCTATGTGAAGGCCACTGAGGGTAGCATAGGAGTTCAGAGTCTTACGGTTTGGGTTTGACAAGCCATGTCCTCTGTCCTCAGCTGGGTTCTCAGCACAGCCACCCTTTCACAGTTCATTGATCAAGCTCCTTTCTTCCCATGATGCTCCTAGTTGCTATTTAAACCTTCACCACTACATCCAGCCATAGCCACCTTTCTCTCAGCAGACAACCAAGACTTCTTTTTTAGGCAGTTTGGGCTGCTATAACAGAATATCATATACTTATGGGTGGCTTAAAATCAGACATTTACTTCTCATGGTTATGGAGGCTGGTGATTTCAAGATCAAGGTGTTCACAGATGCTGTGTCTAGTGAGATCCCCTTTCCTAGTTTGTAAAGGGCTGCCTTCTTGCCGTTCCCTCACATGGCAGGGTAAGAGAGGCTCTAGTCGCTTCCTTTTCTTATAAGGACATTAATCCCATCATAGGGGCTCCTCACATGAGACCTCATCTAAACCAAATTACCCCCCCCAAAATCCCGCCTCCAAATGTCACCACATTGGGGATTAGGACTTCAATATACAAATTGGAGGGACATAAACATTTAGTCCATTGTTGTTACTGAGTCACTAAGTCACATCTGATTCTTTTTCAACCCCATGGATTGTAGCCCACCAGGATCCTCTGTCCGTGGGATTTCCCAGGCAAGAATACTGGAGTGGGTTGCCATTTCCTCCTCTAGGGGATTCAGTTCAGTTCAGTTCAGTTGCTCAGTCATGTCCGACTCTTTGCGATCCTATGAATCACAGCACGCCAGGCCTCCCTGTCCATCACCAACTCCCGGAGTTCACTCAGACTCACGTCCATTGACTCCGTGATGCCATCCAGCCATCTCATCCTCGGTCGTCCCCTTCTCCTCCTGCCCCCAGTCCCTCCCAGCATTAGAGTCTTTTCCAATGAGTCAACTCTTCGCATGAGGTGGCCAAGTACTGGAGTTTCAGCTTTAGCATCATTCCTTCCAAAGAATATCCAGGACTGATCTCCTTCAGAATGGACTGGTTGGATCTCCTTGCAGTCCAAGGGACTCTCAAGAGTCTTCTCCAACACCACAGTTCAAAAGCATCAATTCTTCGGCGCTCAGCCTTCTTCACAGTCCAACTCTCACATCCATACATGACTANAGTTTTAGCATCATTCCTTCCAAAGAAATCCCAGGGTTGATCTCCTTTAGAATGGACTGGTTGGATCTCCTTGCAGTCCAAGGGACTCTCAAGAGTCTTCTCCAACACCACAGTTCAAAAGCATCAATTCTTCGGCGCTCAGCCTTCTTCACAGTCCAACTCTCACATCCATACATGACTACTGGAAAAACCATAGCCTTGACTAGACGGACCTTAGTCGGCAAAGTAATGTCTCTGCTTTTGAATATACTATCTAGGCTGGTCATAACTTTTCTTCCAAGGAGTAAGCATCTTTTAATTTCATGGCTGCAGTCACCATCTGCAGTGATTTTGGAGCCCAAAAATATAGTCTGACACTGTTTCTACTGTTTCCCCATCTATTTCCCATGAAGTGATGGGACCAGATGCCATGTTCTTCATTTTCTGAATGTTGAGCTTTAAGCCAGCTTTTTCACTCTCCTCTTTCACTTTCAACAAGAGGCTTTTTAGCTCCTCTTCACTTTCTGCCATAAGGGCGGTGTCATCTGCATATCTGAGGTTATTGATATTTCTCCTAGCAATCTTGATTCCAGCTTGGGCTTCTTCCAGCCCAGCGTTTCTCATGATGCACTCTGCATAGAAGTTAAATAAGCAAGCTGACAATATACAGCCTTGACGTACTCCTTTCCCTGTTTGGAACCAGTCTGTTGTTCCATGTCCAGTTCTAACTGTTGCTTCCTGACCTGCACACAGATTTCTCAAGAGGCAGGTTAGGTGGTCTGGTATTCCCATCTCTTTCAGAATTTTCCACAGTTTATTGTGATCCACACAGTCAAAGGCTTTGACATAGTCAATAAAGCAGAAATAGATGTTTTTCTGGAACTCTCTTGCTTTTTCCATGATCCAGCGGATCTAGGGGATTACAGCTTCTATTTCATGAACTCCTTCAGCTCACATCCTTGGAACTTCAGCCACTTTTGCAGTCACCTTCCAGCTTTCACAAAGGAAAAGCTGGATCCTCTCCTGCCCAGAGACTCTTCTGGGGCTCTGGATCCAGTCTCTTCTGGGCCTTTGCTCTCTCCTTTTTACTTCTCCCCAGCCTAGAAACGGTCAGGACTCTCCCTTCTTAAAACCTTTCTTCCCTAGCTTGGCTGCCACTGTCCTTCTCCCTCACAGCCAAGTTCTGGAAAAGTCCACATACCTGTCATACCTTGAAGTAGGCTCTGTCACTTTTCTTGGCTTCCCAGATACCAGACCTTTCTGGTTCTCCTCTTTTCCTTAGTGAGTCTCCTCGAGCCCTGTCCTTTAAGTGATTGAGTGGCCCGGAGATTTGAAAGTTGGTCTGTGCTAACACGGAAGGCTGATCCTGTAAGCGCTGTGCCATGCTCTAGTCATTTCTGAGCCGTCACCATGTGAAGAGTGAGTGTTGTCACATTAGAGGGCAAAGAGGATGGAGAAGGTACCATGGTTTCCAACAAAGAATGAAACATGAAGAACAGTCACATTCCACAGATTCTTGACCTAAGCTGCTGCTTCTGTAGCATCTTCTTCAACTTTGGCTGAAGAACGTGAATTTCCTGTTTGACTAAGATGCCTGTATTTAACCATAAGTATTGTCACAAAAGGGCTTCCCAATGACTCAGTGGTAAAGAATCCACCTGCCAATGCGGGAGATGCAGGAGACACGGGTTTGATTCCTGGATCAGGAAGATCCCCTGGAGAAGGAAATGGTAGCCCACTCCAGTATTCTTACCTGGAGAATCCCATGGACAGAAGAGCCTGGTGGACTACAGTCCGGGGGGTTGCAAAGAGTCGGACCTGACTGAGCAACTGAGCACACACACACATTGTCACAAAAAGGGCATCTAAATACCTGTTTACAGGGAGGGCAGCAGCCAAAACTAACCTGCCTGCCTGGTTCAGGGACCTGGAACATCCAAGTGACCACCAGGATTTTGCTCTAAAGAGGATCTGAAGGAGAAGGAAGACCTTTCTCTAAGTTCTGGATTTGGGGATTAGACTCTCATGTAAAGGAGAAGAAGAAAGGAGAGACACTGCCCGCCACCCAACTCCTTTATAAGATGGAGAACTTTCCCTAAATTGGAGAGGTTGGGCTCAGGGTACCAGAAAAAGGGTGAGGATCAGTCCTGGCCCCTTTCCAACTGGTCTCCAGTCCACCAGACGGACATCTGATACTAGACAGCCTGTGTTTTCTGAGGCCTGTGGGAGGCCTCCTCTCTACAGGGTCATTAAGTTCAAACCTGGGGCAGGAACAGCCCAAGCAGCTTCTTTGAGCTCTGGCAATGTTGACATCCTGGGAAACCAGGTGGTGCCTGCAATCAAATACCTCTTTGTAACTCAGATCCTTGATTTCTCTCCCTGTGGCTGGTGAGGCCTTAGGAAATAAGCTCTCCTTGGACATGAAGCCCAGAGGTAAACAACTAAGAAGCTCACCAACTGGCTAGAGAAGTTCCACTTCCGCTGCAGAGAGTGGGTTTTGGAATAATAATGTTCTATTTCATAAGCTACATTTCAGTTTCGAGGGCCCACTGACT
The DNA here is from genome assembly GCA_006408695.1 of Aepyceros melampus. Taxonomy (NCBI): domain Eukaryota; kingdom Metazoa; phylum Chordata; class Mammalia; order Artiodactyla; family Bovidae; genus Aepyceros; species Aepyceros melampus. Next base: position 48,708 of record SJXQ01000208.1, on the reverse strand, counting down.
GTAACCATTCATCTCCACAGACAATTAGCCTCTCAAAGTTCTTTTCAAGCCCCGGGGGCTCTTGTGTCTGCCCCACACCCTCTCTGGGGAAATTTTGAATGAAGTTGTGCCAGAGTGAGGCGGGTCCCAAGATGTGAAACTATAATCAGACTCAACATTTGAGAAACCAGAATGCCGATTTCCTAAAGTGCTTAGTCACTTTTAGTCACGGCTGTTCCTCTGTGGTTGGGCCCAGTGTGAATTTGAGTGAGTCATCTATTGGGACAGGGCATACCCAGGAGAGAATAGCAGGACTTTTAATCAATCTCAGATTTACTGGCTAATGAATTGGCATCTGAGCAGTGTTCCTTGTACCTCATCGTTTCTTCATTCATATATATGTATATTCACGCACATACACACACACACACACACACACACACACATACACACGCTCACACATACACACACTCACACATGTAAGAAGTGGGTTCTTGCCAGAAGTCAAATGCACTGGTGCCTTGCTCTTGGACTTTCCAGCCTCCAAACAGTGAGAAATAAGTTTCTGTTGCTTATAAGCCACCCAGTCTATGGTATAGTGTTACAGTGGACTGAACGGACCAAAACAGCACTTCTGCGAATCCATCCACAAGTTTCAAAAAGCACGCAAGATGATATATTAGAAGAAAATACATAAGGTTCAGAGAAAGGAGGAAAGTTTTTTGAGGAGGTGAGCCATGAACTGATTCTAAATACAAAGCAATGAATTGTTTTAGTTTTTAAATTAATTTAAAATTTTTAATTATGATACTAATAACTGTTTATATTAGGAAATACAGGTGAGAAAAACAAGTTTAAACTTCCAACTACTGCACCACCAAGAAGTATCTGTTGGGCATCACAGTGTAGCCCAGGCCCCATCTTTTTCTACCCTCTCTTTCTATTAATACCATTCTCGTCTGATCTACTTCATACCTACAAAGCATCCTCATTAGATTTCATTTCACAAAAATATTTCCAATGTTAAAGCAAGTTTGAAAACTACTGCTAAACACCAGGACCAGGTAAGTCTCCCTGAATCCCGATTTCCTTGCATCACTTTCCTCCTGATTAGCCTCCAATGGCAATATCTTTAGCTTGGTCATTCAGGGCCACTGCTTCTGGCCACAATCTGTCTTTGCACCCTGGTTTCCCATCAACCCCCTACAAGACCCTGTTTCTAGAATGTGATGTGCACAGTCCTACTCCCAATCTTTTTGCTCACATCTTTCTGCTACATTATGGGCCCAACCCTTCAAATATTTGCAAACTGTATAAGCTGAGTCTGTCTAGCTTTATTGGCCTATGAGTCACAGCAGTAGAACCTCCCTACATCACCGCACCTGAATGATGGGAGATCTCTGAGGCCCCTCAGAGTCACACCCAGAAATTTTACCCCAGGCATTGTTTGATGTATACTCACTATGTGCCACAAACACATGGCCTCTGCTGTGTTCTTCCTTTCCCACGCCAGCCACCCTTATGCCCCCACATGTATGCTTCCAGCCAAGGCTGCCACTCCTGTAAATATCTTCCGTGAATGCTGTAATATCTTTTCTCCTGATGAGCCTAAAAGTTGACCCTCAAGGTGCCAGCACTGTGTCTCATGGGATCCTTAAGACACAGGTAGTAGGCCAGCCTCCACCCCCTAGACACCAGGGGACCCTCCCACAGCTCTGTGACTCAGACTCTTCCTGATGGCAGCTCCCTGGGCATCTGCCCTCTTTCCACAGGCTCAGACCAGAGTCCTTCCTGGTCTCTGGCCCCTGACCCCCACAGAGGCGCTCTTGACAATTTACTCATGCAAGTGCACATGTGAGAGTTGTTCGCCTGGCTGCACTCAGAGGAACCTGGATGTATTCTAGTCTTGCTGGTGGAAAGAGTTTAGATTCGAATCAGGAGTCCTACTACATTCCCTTTAAGACTCTCAGACCTAGCACCAGCCTTGATCAAGTCTCTGATTGTCTCAGGCTAAACACACAGGCCTCTGAAGCAATCGTGATTACAGAGTTAATTTGGTAATTAATCATGTTTTTGTTTGTGACAACTCTTCTGTTCTTTCCTCATATTGGTGTTAATTATTTTTATTGTACTAGAAAAAAAATAAATTTAATGGATTATCTTTCTGGTTCTGAGGAAATTCAGCAGAGAGAGATAGGCCCCTTCTCTATCAATCCTTAAGATAGGCATAGCTTGAATTATTAAAAAGCATCGACGTTTCATGTTTGTGTCTTGCTTTATCATTGATGTAAAGACCATGGTTTTCACTACTTTGTATTGGTAACCATGCCTGGTATTCAGTGGGCACTCATACCAGGTGGTTCTCTCATTTTAGAGATGTTTAAAGTTATTATTTTTACCTTAAGATAGCAGTGGATAAGAGACAAGGCAAAGTAAAACAGGACAGAAGAAGTTATACAAAACAAAAAATTCCAGAAAGAATAACCATGGAAAAAATTATAGTTAAGCATTTTGGTGATAGGGTAAAAGATTCCTGAAGTAATCTCCCTTCTTTCAGGCATTGCTTTAAATGCATATATTGAGTATCTCATTCACTCATTCCACAAATACATATTAAGCACCTCCTGTGTATTAAACAGATAACACCCCTGGCCTTCAGAAGCTTCCAATTTAGTATAGAAAAGCGGAGACTAAACCAGATCCTTTCAGACTGTGGCAAGTACAATGAAGGAAGTAAACAGAGTTTGGTGTAAGGGTGCAGCCCCTTATAATTAAATGGTCAAGAAAGCTTTTCTGAGATGGTATTTAGGCAATAGCAAATGGATGACAAGGTAAGCCAGGGAAAGAATATTCCCAGGACCACCATATACAGTCTTACAGATTGTGCACTGCCCATGAACTCTGTACACAGACAACCATAGCACCCCCTAGAGTTGTGCAGTAGAGCAGCTCAGAGTGTTCCAGGCACATGTTAGTCAGTTCATTTGTCTAGTCAGTTTCCTTTGCTCAGGTTGACTTGCACATCTACTGACAGGCACTTAGTCTAGACACAATGGGAATCCCATTAAGCACGTGTTGGTTCAGACGAGTCAAGAAAATGACCCTCAGCAAATTGCAGGCTGGTGTTGATTGATCAGCTTATGACTAAATGTTCTCCCCTTCTGGAGATATGGGAGATGAGACTAGAAATTGACACAGTTTAAGTGGGAAAAGCATCAGTTCTTTGGTGATGTTAGCCTTCTTTAGGGACAAAGTCTTATGCCAATGTGAAACATGGTCCATGAAGAAGGGTAAGCACTGAAGAATTGATGTTTTAGAACTGTGGTGCTGGAGAAGACTCTTGACAGACATTTGGACAGCAAGGAGATCAAACCAGTCAATCCTAAAGGAAGTCAGCCCTGAATATTCATTGGAAGGACTGTTGCTAAAGCTGACAATCCAATACTTTGGCCACCTGATGCAAAGAGCCAACTCAATGAAAAAGACCCTGATGGTGGGAAAGAGTGAAGGCAAAAGGAGAAAGGGACGGCAGAGGATGACATAGTTACATAACATCACTGACAAAATGGACATGAATTTGAGCAAACTCAGGAGATAGTGGAGGACAGAGGAGCTTGGTATGCTACAGTCCAAGGGGTCGCAAAGAATCAGACATAACTTAGCAACCGAACAATAAAGCAAGTGGAAAAAGCTTGAGGTCATTTTGGGAACCAATCTATTGTCTTCCCCTATAGTTATAACGCCAGGGGAAAAAAGGATGAGTAATTGCTATCCAAGCCTAAGACTGGTTTTCACAGTGAGAAATCCTCTCTCTTCAAGGATGATCAAATGTGAAGTTTGGGAAATAGCCTTGATATTACAGACTATACTATTAAATTCATGGTAAATTAATCATTTGACTTCATGGCATGAGGGTATCCCATAATAACAGGTTAGTGGATGCCATGCTTAATAGAAATGATACCATTAGACTTCTAGTAAAGTCAATACTATAGCTCTTTGCTGGCCACATCCCTGTTAAACCAGCCTCAAAAGCAAATGTATAGAGAAACTTTGAGGTTCTGAACTGGTTTAATGGGTTTCACAGAAGGGTTTCAATGGTAGATAGATGACTTGCCAATTTAGAATTAGGCAACGGAGGCTTCAGTAGAGCTCGTATGTTGACCTCAGATTGCTCTGGAAATGAGGCAGCTAGAAACTGGCTCCCTGTTCCCTGCACCTCTCAGCTGATTCTACTTCCTCTCTCAACTGTGCTCATCAGTGTTTGAATCTGTCCAAGTAAGTTCTGAAGAGGAAGTTCCAGTCTCTTCTCCTCCCACATGTTTGTGTGGAGAATCCAACAGGATTTCAGGGGACAGTGAGCAGGCAGTATAACAGGGCAGGATGGGGCAGAAGTAATGCTCCTGGGCAGGCACTGAGAATAAAGTCACCCACCACCAGGGGAAGAAAAAGTGCAGGCCGGCTCTGCAGCTGGGATTATTCAAAGGTTTCCTATTGTGGAAAGTAAGATGGAGGTGTCCATTCACCAGTGCCAGGTAGAGCAGCGTTGTTCTGGAATATCTGATTCAAAACAGGTGGAAAGGTGGGTCAGGATTCAAGACCTAAACAATGAGGGTCGATGGACTGTAGGCTCCACAGAACTCCCCAGAGCATGCTTGCAAATCTTTACCGTATATATGAGTCACCTGGAACCTGACCAAAAAATGCAGATTCTGATTCAGTAAGTCTGGTGCTCTTCATCTCTAATAAGCTCTCAGGTGATGCCAATGCTTCTGGTTTGTGCCTCACACTTGGAATAAAGAGGCTACAGGACAAGGCAAGGTCCCTCCTGCCTTTCCTCCTCCATCACGGGCCCAAGAGGAATGAGGAAGCCCTAGAACTGGGCAATAACACCTCTCTTGCTCAATAATACTGTTGACAGGATGCGGCAGCCAGAGACTGGGAGAAGTCTGAGCCCTGTCATTAATTCCAGGGCAGGGGCTGAACAACTGGCTGCTGGATGAGGCTCAGAGTAGAAAAAGCCAGAATCTTTCAGGCATAAGAAAAGTATCAAATTCCAAACAAAGATGGGTTGTATTTGATGAATCAAAGGGAAAAGTTGAAAACCTCTGTCCCTTTTTTTATAATTAAATTTATTTTTAATTGAAGGATAATTGTTCTACAGTTTTGTGTTGGTTTCTGCCAAACATCAGCATGAATCAGCCATAGGTATACCTATGTCTCCTCCTTCTTGAACCTCCCTCTGACCTCCGTCTCCAGCCCACCCCTCTGCTGCTGCTAAGTCGCTTCAATTGTGTCAGACTCTGTATGACCCCATAAACGGCAACCCACCAGTCTCCTCTGTCCCTGGGATCCTCCAGGCAAGAATACTGGAGTGGGTTGCCATTTCCTTCACCAGCCCATCCCTCTAGGTTGTTACAGAGCTCCAGTGTGAGTTCCCTGAGTCACACAGCAAATTCCCACTGGCTATTTATACCTCTGCCCCTTTCAAACACTTCAAATGAAAGATCCTCATCACTTCCACCCACTGTGCTTGGTGCTCTGACAGAGTGAGGTCCCTTTGCAGACTGGAAGTTGTCAAAGTACATGGAACAAACACTGACTTAGGAAGAGGGTGGGGTTTATGGGTTGTTGCTTTCTCATGCTAGCCTTCTAGGAAAATGCAATGGGAAGATCTCCAGGGCCACTATCCTGGACTCTAAATTGTGTGCTGTGATCATTAATTTAATGTGTGAACTTGGCTAGATGAAAGAACCCAATTGTTCAGTTAAACACTAGTTAAGGTGTTGCTATGAAGTTATTTTGTAGATGCTGTTGACATGTACAATCAGCTAACATTAAGTAAAGATCTTCACAGTCTGAGGGCTTCATCCACTCACTTGAAAGGCCTTAAGAGCAAACTGAGGTTTTCCTGATGTAGAAATTCCACCTGTTAAAATGTGCAGCTTCAGCTCTTGCCAGAGAGTCTCCAGCCTTGCAAGTTCCCACAATCGTGAAGGCTGATTGCTTTAAATAAATCTTTCTTGGAATACATTTGATCCTCATTATTCACAGATTCTGTATTTGTGAATTTGCCTACTTGCTAAAATTTATTATTACCCTCAAATTAACACTTGTGGTGCTTCCACAGTCATTCCTGGATATATGTAGAGTGGTAAAAAAATTTGTCACCTAATCCATTTGTTTCTGAGGTTGAACGAGACGACGCTCTGCCTTCTTGATCAGCTCTCAGACTGTAAACAAGTGTTCTTTACACGGTGTATGTAGCACCATGATTTTCATATTTTTACATTTTTTGTTGGTGATTTTACTGTTTGCAAAGGCTCCTAAGCATCATGCTAAAATGCTTGTCTAGTGTTCCTAATGCCAGAAGGCTGTGATTGTGCCCCGTGAGGAAACAGACTTCCTTCAGGCATCGGTTACAGAGCTGCTGGCCGTGAGTTCAATGTTAATGAATCAAGAGTGTATATTAAGTAAGGTGTCTTTAAACAGAAATATAGATAAAACAATGTTATATTTTGATCAGTTGATGGGAATGTGACCAGAAGCTCATAGGAACCACACTGTATTTCCTGTAGGAACAATGAGTCTGTACTTACTAATTCAATGTTTGTAGACTTTATGAAACATAACTACCATGATAGTGAGAACTGACTCTGTGTGTGTGTGTGCTGGCATGTGCCCTACTGGTTCTCTTTCTCTGGAGGCACCCTGACTCATGCAGGTACCACCCTTTCCTCCAGGGCTGGCAGTGTACAGCACAGATGATGAGGATCTTTTGTCCTTTCCGAATTCAGATCTCCAACAATATCCTGCAGAAGGAAGAAGGGGGTCCATCTATAAACCATACAGTGAATATTAACAGTCCCCTTTTAAAAACAGTTTTTCTCTTAATAACTCATACTTAGGGACACAGAATATAACAAGCCCTATAATTTAAATGTTATTCCATCTCCCTGATAAAAAAGAAGTAGGCTAGATTAGGTAATAACTGGAATGCATTTCAGCATTTTTAATGTAATTTGGATGATGAGCCCCAAATTACTTTTCCAATATAGACCAATCAAGTCTATTCCCAGTTTTAGTGACTTCACCAAAAATAAACTTCTTTATGAATGTATAAAAAGATAATTAGACTGTATCCAAGGCATTGGGCCTATTCCCAAGTGGAGAAAAGCCAGCATGTCTCAGAGTGACACGAAGGCAACAATTTCACAACCCACGGTCCTTGCTCTCCCCAGTCCAGTGGTCAGCAGTAGTCTTCTCAAGAGGCTGAGATGGTGATTCTAGCTTGCCTGGTCTATAGACACAGGCTCCATTGCTAATTTTAAATTTGTTGTCTTCCATGTTTGCACTGTCTGACTCAGGAGGAACTGGGAACAAGGAGTCACATCTTAGTCAAACCATACCCTGCTCCTGGAAGACCACTGAAGCCACTCAAGACCACACAAGCTCACATCCTCCATGATGTGGGTCAGCCATGCCAGTGCTGTGGGTATCATGCATTTTCCCCTACATGCCCACGGACACCTGAATGAGGCTTGAAAAAGCTTACAGATATTTCTCTTTTTCCTTCAAGAACATGTCATAGCTAAGACTAAGAGCCATGCATCAGCTTTCATTGATCCTGAAATAAAACCCTGTTTGGAAAAAGCTTCTTTTATGCACAGCTTCAAGAAAATCAGAACGCCAGTCTGATTTTCTTGAATCAGACCATCCATAACATAATTCAAGCATCAAAAAATGTTCAATGCAAACAGAGGAAGGGGAGAGAGAGCATAATACAATCTGAATTTTTTTGTATGCAAAAATGTTTCCCTTTTAATATTCAGCAATTTTCATGATGTGAATAGTATCCTGAGCTGTTCAGTGGTAGAATGGAAGCTGCCTTGTCCTGTGACTGCTCAAATGATAAAGAATCTGCCTGCAATGTGGGAGACATGGTTCGATCCCTGCGTTGGGAGGATCCCTTGAAGAAGGGAAGGGCTACACACTCCAGTATTCTGGCCTAGAGAATTCCATGGACAGAGGAGCCTGGCAGGCTAGAGTCCACGGGGTCGCAAAGATTCAGACAAGTTAGAGCAACTTTCACTATCACTTTCAAATAAGAATGATATACTAAACACAATTAAAATGAGTGTCACCCTTCCACCAAATAAAAAATTGTAGAAATACATGTAGTAAGCAAACTGATTGAGTCAAATTACTTCAACTAGGAAAAAAGGTCTGAATGGCTAAACAGTACTAGCTCTTACAAAGTTTGGCCTGTGCGGCCTGTCTCTCCCTGTGGCTCTTTGTTCCACATTTCATACCCTACTGGTCACCTGCCTTCTCCTAAACTAGATGTCAGGTGCTCCTTCCCCTGCTCTCAGCTGGTTGCTCCTTCAAAAGGATTCAGTTAAGTCAAGGATTGGAAACAACAGCCCACAGGCCAATTAGAGCCCACCTCCTGTTTTTGTAAATGAAATTTTACAGAAACTCAGCCATGCTTATTCGATGGCTGCTTCCATCCTACCATGTCAGAGCTGAGCAGCTCCATCAGAGATCTGATGACCCACAAAGCTTAAAATAGTCACTGTCCACTTTACAGAAAAAGTCATCTACTGACCCTTGAATCAAGTCCTTCACACTAAGGCATTACAGTTTTAAAATGTTACTTCTCCACGAGAAAAAACAAATCCATTACTTAGATTTTAATAAGAGGCAACATCTTTCATTTAGAGAAAGTGATGGCTAATAGCAGGATTTCAGTCATCGGCAATGGGAGACTCAGGAGGTATTTTGAGGTGGAGGAATTTCTTAAGTTCAGTGAGTACCTATTCCACCTGCCCATCAACCCAGTTGTGGGGCCAAAAATGGAGGATTTTGATAGTTACAATGGTTTGGAGAAAGACTTGAAAGAGAGGTCAGTCTGAAAGCAGCTTGGGACTGCTGCAGCTGGCATTTTGGAGCGGAAAACACATGACCAGGAGACTGTAATTTGTCTCTGTCTGACTCAAATATTTATTCTTATCACTTATAAACTGACAAAAACATTTGGAAGTCCATTTAAAGAGAGTCAGATTCCTGACTTTGGTTGTCCCCTAATCTTTTGCCTTTTTGCTTTTCACAGATAGCTAAGTTCCCAGAGATAAATCTTCCTTATGTCCCATGGAAGATTTTCTCTCTGAAATTTCCTTGAGCAGTGTTATTTATCTCTAGAGAAGTCTTCTCCAAGTAAGCAGCGACAGCGAGCTCTGGAGCCTTGCTTCCAGAACACAGGGACTCGGTTCTCACCAGCGTCATGCAGCAGACCCCACAAGAGTTTGAAGTGGACTCTGTACAAACTGGAAACAGAACATCTGGTTTCCATCTCAAGGTGATGCAGGAAAATGACAGTTACTCCTGACTTTCCTTCGTTCAGGATATTATGTCCCAAAATGTTCTCCAAAACATTATCTTGTTCCTTTGATGTGAAAATGGTCATTCCCTTTTTTATAGGTAAGGAAACAGAGGATCCGAAGGGTTAAACGACTCCTTTTAGATCAAACAGCTGTTGGAGGTAGATTCAGATGAAAAATTCTTGTCTTCAGAGTCCTCTCAGGATAAGAGTTTATTCTCATGTTAGAAGGAACTTGGGGCTTCACAAGAGCAGTTAGACCAATGCAGCCATTCGGAGAAGTCTTGAAGATCAAGGTTTTGTCCCTGTTCAGGTACAAGAGCAGTAAGTGGCAACCTAAAGAGGTACAGGCTTCATGCGGGTGTGCCTATGAGATGCCCACGGTGGGTACCAGGATGTCATCACACATGGCGCCTGGACACTCCTGGGATGGTGTTCATATAGTACTAGCATTAAAATGGGGGCTTGTGTAAACTAGAAAAATGCAGGCCAATTAGACAAAGGTGCTTGTGTAAACTAGAAAAATGCAGGCCAATTAGACAAAGGGGCTCCTTCCCTCAGCTGACTCCACCCTGGGCCAGAAGCTCAGCAAGCTGAGTGGCTAGATCTGCCCCTCCTCTCATCCTTCACCCAGAAAAGACACCATTATCAGCTGGTACAAACTGAACCATCCTGTTCAGAGAGCTCCCTTCAGGAAGAGGGGATGTTTCTCAAAAGAAATATAAGCTTACTGAGAAGAACTGAATCCATATGGGACCGTAAACACAGCACAGCTTACCAAGAAGGTGACAGGTACAGTATAGACTTAGTATGCTTTGGGTAGTGATCACAGTCTTTCTTAGCTGGAGAACTAAAGCTGGTCACAGACCAGCTTGTCTCCCTTTCACCTGGCACTCCCTCTTAGCTAAACCCCTCTATGTATCCCATTCAAACCCATTTCTCCCATTAATTCCAATGCTACCACACTGAGTGGAAGTTTCCTTGAACTGGAGGGAACACATAGCTAGCAGAAGGGTGGGTTTATTCTTTGTGAGTAGATGGGTGGCCAGTCACTCCATGACAGGCAACCCTGCTGGACTGAGATATCTCCTCCAAGATTACACATTTCCAAGAGACCAGCTGCCCTCAGAACATTCTGGATCTCTTCCTGTTTTTCCTCTAAATGTTCTTGGGAGCCTGTATCATCCTCTAAGCCACTGGGCAAAGTCCAGTTGAGCTCATTAATCATATTACAGTCACCTTTCCAGCTCAGGGATCAAAGGCAGCAAGAGCTCACAATCCTCTTTTGAATGGTGTTTTCATAGAGTTTTAAAGGAGAATGGATCCAAGAGCCAAAAGGCAACCCCAACTAACCCTGGGAAGGACCAATAAGGCCAGCTCAGGGTGCAGCTACCAAGAAAACAAGAGAGTGAAGTGGGAGTTGCTCCTCTTCACAAAGAAATGGATCCTCAGACTAAAAGGTTCAATTTACACTTAGTGTATTCAATTTTTCAAGTTAATTTTTATTGGAGTATAGTTGCTTTACAATTTTGTATTGGTTTCTTCTGTACAGCAAAGTGAATCAGGCCTATTTTTGCATACATCCACTCTTTTCCCGATTTCCTTCCCATGTAGGTCATCACTGAGCACTGGTACAGTTCCCTGTGCGATACAGTAGGTTCTCATTAGTTATCTATTTTATACATAGTTGTGTATATATATTAGTCCCAGTCTCCCAATTTATCCCACTTCCTTCCGCGGTAACCATCTCTACATCTGTGACTCTATTTCTTTTTTGAAAGTAGCTTCTTCTTTACCATTTTTCTAGATTCCACACGTAAGCGATATTTGTTTTTCTCTTTCTGACTTACTTCACTCTGTTTGACAGTCACTAGGTTCATCCACATCTCTGCAAATGGTGCTGTTTCATTCCTATTTTGTGGCAGATTAATATTCCATTGTATATATGTACCACACGAGCACATTCAATTTAAAGGTGCCCAGGCTTGCGTTTATGCTGTGTGCCAAAAGGGTCACTGAAATCATTTCCAGTCTTGTTCTGACAACTATTAATACTACCACCACGGTCTACAAAAAATGGTTGAGCCATTGAGTATGTTTCACCAACTTTCTATCATCTTTCTACACCCCTTCCTTTAAAGCTCTTTTTTATTCCATATTCAGATTTGAGTTTTCATTATTTTGTTATAGGGTTTGGAGTGTAGTTACCGTTTTTATAACTTAATATTGTATGGTGCAAATAGTGGCCTTGGATCCCTTAGCATCCACTTTTGACAAGCCTTGAGGTATCTAGGGAACTTTGACATTCTACTTTTACAGTATAACAGGAGTATATCCCACTCCAGGTTGGATTATCTTTGTGGTATTTACCTGCATCAATTCAGTCAAGATTATATAGAAGTTTTCTTAAACAATTAATAAGAGGGGGTTTTCGAACATGATTTTACAAAAAATAACCTCTTGATATTACGTATAAACAGAGTGGGGCTTCCCTGGTGGCTCAATGGTAAAGAATCTGCCTGCATTGCAGGAACTTCATGAGACACGGATTTGATCCCTGGGTTGGAAAGATCCCCTGGAGGAAGTCACAGCAACCTACTCCAGTATTCTTGCCTGGAGAATCCCATGAACAGAGGATCTGGCTGGCTACAGACATAGTATCACAGAGTCAGACATGACTGAAGCAACATAGCACCCACTCACATAAACAGAGTACAGTCACCAATAGGAGACTAAACTCTAATCCCCTTCCTGTGGTAATAGAAGCTGCCATAATAATTGTGCTAAAACTATAAGATAGATGAGCTGGTAGTGTTCAACTAATCTAGCAGCACACAATAAATTGAAGACAGTATTAGAAAACAAGCATTACTAGAAAGCCACTAACTGGTATAAGGTCAAAATGCAGAACAGAGAATTTTGGCAAGGTTGCTGCTTTATAACCAACCAAAGTTAAACTGGAAATACTAACAGAGGGTGTATTAGTGTCAGACTGCTATAATAAAGTACATAGATTGAGGTGCTTATAAACAGTAGAAATTTACTTCTCATAGTTCTGAAGCCTGAAAGTCTGAGATCAGGATGCTAGCATGGTCGGATCCTGGTGAGGATCCTCTTCTGTGTTGCAGACTCTCAGCTTTTCCCTGTAACTTCACATGGTCTTGAGTAGAGAGGGGAGTCAAGTTCTTTCATGACTTATATAAAGATACTAATCCCATTCATGAGGGGTCCATCCACATGACCTCATTTAATTCTAATTATTCCCCAAAGCCCTACCTTCTAATACTACCATATTGTGGGGGTAGGGTTTCAACATCTGAACAATGGGGATATAAACACTCAGTCCCTAGGTGGAGAGGATTCAAGAATATTAAAATACAGCAAGAAAGGCCTGATCACTTCATCCCTAACACACTACTGGACAAAGAATAGATGCTCAGAGAATGGCTGTTAAGGTAAACTAAGTTACTCTTTTCTGTAAATGGTGTGGTTATTCATCTACAAATTGAGTAATTTGTGTGATTTAGAAGATGAATCAAAAGCTGGAATCAAGATTGCCAGGAGAAAAATCAATAACAGATATGTAGATAATACCACTCTAATGGCAGAAAGTGAAGAGGAAATAATCTCTTGACGAGAATGAAAGAGGAGAGTGAAAAGTTGGCTTAGAACTCACACTCAAAAAACTAAGATCATGGCATCTGGTCCCATCACTTCGTGGCAAATAGATGGGGGAAAAGTGGAAACAATGGCAGATCTTATTTTCTTGAGCTCAAAAACCACTCTGAGGACAGTAACTGCAGCCATGAAATTAAACGATGCTTGCTCCTTTGGAGAAAAACTATGACAAACCTAGACAGCATATTAAAAAGCAGAGACATTACTTTGCCAACAAAAATCCATCTAGTTAAAGCTATGGTGTTTCCAGGAGTCATGTATGGATGTGAGAGACCATAAGAAGGCTGAGTGTGGAAGGAATTGATGCTTTTGAATTGTGATGCTGGAGAAGACTCTTGAGAGTCCCTTGGACAGCAAGAAGTTCAAACCAGGCAGTCCTAAAGCAAATCAACCCTGAATATTCACTGGAAAGACTGATGCTGAAGCTGAAACTCCAATACTTTGGCTACTTGATGAGAAGAATTGACTCACTGGAAAAGACCCTGATGCTGGGAAAGATTGAAGGCAGGAAGAGAAGGGGACGACAGAGGATGAGATGTTTGGATGGCATCACTGACTCAATGGACATGAGTTTGAGCAAACTGCCAAAGATAGTGAAGGACAGGGAAGCCTGGCATGCTGCAGTCCATGGGATCACAGAGTCTGACACAACAACAAGAGGCAGATCATATTTTGCTGTCACTTTCCTTCAAAGTATATTAATAAATATTCTTGGTCAATAGGCCATTTCCAGAAGAAGGGATATAAATCACAAAAAGGGCACCAAAGGTGCAAAAGTACCAAATTTTTACCATCACCAAGTAAGAGGCTTTTAATTTCCCACGGTGGAAATACTAAGAAAAAATCCTCTTTAAAGGCATTTTTGGTATGGGGAGAATTTCAGCAAATTGTCAAACAGGGCAATGGTTGGGGAAGTCTTGCCTAAGACTCACTTCCTGTAATTCACGCAGTTCCCAGACTTTTCTCTCCTATAGACACCTGCAGGGCAGCTGTTTGCATTCGAGGCCTGCGGGCTTCCAGAAATGCTCCTGGCTGTGCTCTGTGGCCAGGTGTCCCACGGGGACAGCTCAGTGTTACAAAAGCAGTGAGCAAAACAAGGGGCCTCTGCTTTTGCTTTCAAGCTGTCTGGGGGAAAATGCTGACATGGCTCGCTACCCCTCTTCCTGTCTCTGTCTTCCTGTTGATGTGCCTGTGCCTCTATAACCTCCTCACTTGTGACGCATTCTACTTCATCCCTAAAGAACAGTGGAAAGGAATAACACATTCAGACAACCTGCTAGTACCAATTCAGGTGAACCCTTCTTAAGTAAGACAGCCCAGCGTCAAAATTCTGGATTCAAAAAGATGACGGACAAATTATGAGGAGATTATGTTAAAACAGTTTTGGAACTCAGAAGGATAAAACTGGGATGAAGTCTAAGAAACCGTTCATTGCACTCACTCTCTGATTCTGTAGATGAGAAAACCGAGCCCACAGGGGGAAAATGACCAGGTCCATGAGCTTCTCATTCCGTACTCACACTTTTCAGAAAGGAAAGTTTTGCCACACGCACTTTCTTTTTTTTTAGAGCAATCAAAATATGATTTTATTTGAAAATATTTATCTTATACACATATTCCTGGGAAAATACCTGTGTATAATGAAGAACAATGGCTCATGGAAGGGAGGGTGAATTTGTGTGACACCACATTTATATATGAGATTCTAAACCTTAGAACAGCAGACACTATTCCACAGCTAGAGCAGTTTCCATGCTTCCTATTAACAACTTGTGTTTGGAATAGATACATATTATGAACACAATCACCTAAGTAGGCAGTTAATGAACATTCTTGGATAATATACTGACATAAATATATTTTTAAGGGCTTCCCTGGTGGCTCAGATGGTAATAAATAAATAAATAAATAAATAAATCCCCCTGCAGTGCTGGAGACCTCTTTTCGATCCCTGGATTGGGAAGAACCCCTGGAGAACGAACGGCTACCCACTCCAGTATTCTTGCCTGGAGAATCCCATGGACAGAGGAGTCTGTCGGGCTCAGTCCATGGGGTCGTATAGAATCAGACACGACTGAGTGCCTAAAACACACACACACACACACACACACATTTTTAAACCCTGAGAGGAAGACAAAATATTAACAAAATCAAGGTCACTTCATTTGCTCTTGATAACCTTGGCGGGCATCCTCTCAGCTGTCTTCTTAACACTTTCCAGCTCATCTCTACAACTTGCCTGTGTGAGTTTTCAGATAGCAGCCTCTATGAATAATCAGTCATGTGCATGTTCACAGACGTGCGTGCACAAACACACAAACACAATGCTTCTGGGGACAAAAGCTGGCACAGAACAATAATTTGATTCAATAGAAATACTTTACTTCCTTTATTATTATTATTTTTTAAACCTTGGTGCAGGCATCCTTCTTAGAGGCATGCTGTCAGTCTGGGTTTTTGTCCTGGCTGGCTCCTGATATTTTAATGCCTTCTGAAAGTGCCACTCTTACCAACGCACTCCATGGAGTTCCCTTTGGCTGGCTGCCACCTGCCCTCACTGGATTAAGAAGCGTGGATCCATTGCTATTATGGAGCCTAAAGCACAGCCAAGGGGAAATCTTAAAGGGCCCTCTCCCCAGACATATGCAAGTAGAGTAAAAATGAGACACAAATGATGGCACGAGGCCTCCACAGCTCTTGGGGCAAAGTCTGGGCTGTGCTGTAGGATAGGAGGATGTTCTGGCTCTTCGGAGAGAAATAAAATTAAACCATATTATTCCTTACACATGAAGTTCTTTCAGACTTCTTATCAACAGGGTGAGCCTTTTTCTGTTGTTTATCCTCAGAGATTGGAAGACCTTAAAGCAAATGTACACATTCAAGGCTGAGCTGGGCTGAGTTGAGAAGCGTCTCCATGACTTTCTAATTACCCAGGGCCCACATCCTGCTGATTGGTTGACAGAAGAAGCAATCAAATGCACTCATTTATACTAAAGTGTTAGAGACTGGATATGTTACTTCTCCCAGGGGTACCTATACTCCAGAGGTAGCTGCTTTCCAGAGCCTGTGGAGAGCAAATATTTAAGCTAAAGGAATATAGAGAGCTAATGGAAGAAGTTCAGGCACCAGTGCTTTTAAATCACCCTACCCAGGAAACTATCTCTTAATACAAGGGTGGATCTAAATATATCTGTCTGATGTGGTGAAAGGAAAAAAAAAGGGGTGTCATGTACAGAAAACCTTGAAGGGTAAGTCGTGACTTCTGCTATTTATTTTTTCTTCCTTCCCTTACCAATCATTCTAGCCCTCACAATGGTTCCTGCAACTTCAGACATCCAATGCCTTTGCTCCGTGACTCAACCAGTTCTGAAGACTGAGCAAAGCACGTCACATGTTTTATTAGTAAAGATAAGCTCAGGGTTGATTTTAGTGCAAAATTAAATTAGGGGTTAAAAACAATGCCCCAGAACAGAAAATAAAATAGCAAGAAGTTTAGGAGAAAATGTCAGGCCACAGAAGAGCTATACAGAAAACATGCAAAGCTGCAGGAGTCACCAGTGTTTTTATGGGAAAGAAGGATGCTTAAGCTAATAATGTTTGAGAAAAAAAGAATCCATTTGGTTGTATCAGGGTCAGAGAATTTACCAGATATTTGCTGACTAACAGCCTCTCGGTGCCTGTCATTCTTTCAGTGCCCTGCAACATCACCTTTTGCTATGCTGTGTCCCCAGCAAGATACAATCAGAGTGATTCTATTCGGGTGCAATGCTGGGGGCAAGAGGAGTCGTCCACCCCAGGGGCAGGGCATTCAGGGGTACATGGCTTGAAGGAGACTTAAAAACAGTGATAAAATCAGCTAAAAAGCCAGTCTGCTTCCTATTATCAGGATGGCAAACAGTTCTAAACAATGTCAATAATAAACTGCTCTGCCCTCACCAAAAAAAATATTTTTGTTGGTCTAGGTTCCAAACAATTACTGCAACTGATATTGAGTTTTAACAACATAAATGTAAGCTTCAATTTAGCATATTTTTATTGTTTCTTCTTCAGTAAAAATATTCTATGTGGAAGTTGACTCAGAGAATAACTCTGTGCCTTTAAGAGTAAGTGCATAAGAAAGCTTGCTTTGGGCACATGTGTCCAATCTCTTTGGTCCTTCAAATTCTGTGTTCAAACAACTGATTCAAAATAAACAACTGCACAGTGATTGTAAGGACAAACAGAACTTCAGTTACTTCAATTCTGTCATGCTATGTGATCATTTGGAGTTTTTATTGTGTTTAAAGTTTCTGGAATTTATTGTGAAATGGGGTTTTATGCATCTCTGCCAAAAGTAACCTTACATCGAAGACTATTTATTTAAACTATTGCTTCATGTGAAAGAAACTTTCTAAAATTAAAATGAATGAAAGGTGTTCTTTGATCAAAGTTGGATCAAAATCATGATTATGGGAAGAAAAACAAGTTTGACGAATTCACTGACAAATTTGCAGAAGGTAATAGCAAAAACAGAAACTATAAAGTTGCTATTCATTACTGTATAAAACCAATAGGTCGGTCTATGTTTTCATCTCTTTCTTCAAAAATACATTCAGTTCAGTTCAGTCACTCAGTCGTGTCCGATTCTTTGCGACCCCATGAATCGCAGCACGCCAGGCCTCCCTGTCCATCACCAACTCTCGAAGTTCACTCAGACCCACGCCCATCGAGTCAGTGATGCCATCCAGCCATCTCATCCTCGGTCGTCCCCTTCTCCTCCTGCCCCCAATCCTTCCCAGCATCAGAGTCTTTTCCAATGAGTCAACTCTTTGCATGACGTGGCCAAAGTACTGGAGCTTCAGTTTTAGCATCATTCCTTCCAAAGAAATCCCAGGGCTGATCTCCTTCAGAATGGACTGGTTGGATCTCCTTGCAGTCCAAGGGACTCTCAAGAATCTTCTCCAACACCACACTTCAAAAGCATCAATTCTTCTGCGCTCAGCTTTCTTCACAGTCCAACTCTTACATCCATACATGACCACAGGAAAAACCATAGCCTTGACTAGATGGACCTTAGTTGGCAAAGTAATGTCTCTGCTTTTGAATATGCTATCTAGGTTGGTCATAAACTTGGGATTGGAATGAAAACTGACCTTTTCCAGTCCTGTGGCCACTGCTGAGTTTTCCAAATTTGCTGGCAAATTGAGTGCAGCACTTTCACAGCATCATCTTTCAGGATTTGAAACAGCTCAACTGGAATTCCATCACCGCCACTAGCTTTGTTCGTAGTGATGCTTTCTAAGGCCCACTTGACTTCACATTCCAAGATGTCTGGCTCTAGGTGAGTTATCACACCATCATGATTATCTTGGTCATGAAGATCTTTTTTGTACAGTTCTTCTGTGTATTCTTGCCACCTCTTCTTAATATCTTCTGCTTCTGTTAGGTCTGTGCCATTTCTGTCCTTTATTGAGCCCATCTTTGCATGAAATGTTCCCTTTGTATCTCTAATTTTCTTGAAGAGACCTCTAGTCTTTCCCATTCTGTTGTTTTCCTCTATCTCTTTGCATTGATCGCTGAGGAAGGCTTTCTTATCTCTTCTTGCCATTCTTTGGAACTCTGCATTCAGATGCTTATATGTTTCCTTTTCTCCTTTGCTTTTTGCTTCTCTTCTTTTCACAGCTAACTTTCAGAATTTTCCACAGTTTATTGTGATCCACACAGTCAAAGGCTTTCACATAGTCAACAAAGCAGAAATAGATGTTTTTCTGGAACTCTCTGGCTTTTTCCACGATCCAGTGGATGCTGGCAATTTGATCCCTGGTTCCTCTGTCTTTTCTAAATCCAGCCTGAACATCTGGAAGTTCACGGTTCAAGTTGCTGAAGCCTGGCTTGAAAAATTTTGAGCATTACTTTACTAGCGTGCGAGATGAGTGCAATTGTGAGGTAGTTTGCGCATTCTTTGGCATTGCCTTTCTTTGGGATTGGAATGAAAACTGACCTTTTCCAGTCCTGTGGCCACTGCTGAGTTTTCCAAATTTGCTAGCATATTGAGTGCAACACTTTCAAATCTATTTCTCACTTTCACTGTATAATCATAAGGGATTTGATTTAGGTCATACCTGAATGGTCTAGTAGTTTCCCCTACTTTCTTCAATTTAAGTCTGAATTTGGCAATAAGGAGTTCATGATCTGAGCCACAGTCAGCTCGTGGTCTTGTTTTTGTTGACTGTATAGAGCTTCTCCATCTTTGGCTGCAAAGAATATAATCAATCTGATTTCGGTGTTGACCATCTGGTGATATCCATGTGTAGAGTCTTCTCTTGTGTTGTTGGGAGAGAGTGTTTGCTATGACCAGTGCATTTTCATGGCAAAACTCTATTAGTCTTTACCCTGCTTCATTCCGTACTCCAAGGCCAAATTTGCCTATTATTCCAGGTGTTTTTTACTTCTTACTTTTGCATTCCAGTCCCCTATAATGAAAAGGATATCTTTTTTGAGTGTTAGTGAAATTAAAAATATTATTTTGTAACTTTTCTCTGTTTTTATATTGTGATTTATATTTTTTATTTTTTAATTAATATGGTACAAAGTATCATAAAAGAAAATTTCTTTTCTTTTATTATTGATTTCATTGTGTGATTATTACCTTAGATAAGTTTTTCACATAGGAAAGAGGCATTAGCAATGATCCCCTCTAGGTGTCAAATATTAGCTCTAGCACTCTAATCTGTTACCTATTCCATTTGGGGGCTCCCTGACTCTCCCACACAGTTTCATTGCCATCCCTGCCCCTATCCCCCCATCTATCACTCCAAAAAAGATTTGTTAGTCAAGTGTTGGACAAAGGTAGGCCATATGTACTTAAAATAATTCATCCTTCTTCTGAGGTTCTTCCAGCTTTCTCCTACTTTTTCTTATAGAGAAGTATGTTATAAAATCAGAAAGGTTAAAATGCATTCCTCTACCCTCTTTTCCCATTTGTTGAGAGCAAAGGTGAGTAGAAGCCTGACTGTTCAAGATCTGCCTACCCACCAGAGTAAAGATGGGGAAGGGGTGGGAGACAGAAGGATTTAGCTAGCACAAGGCCTGCTTAGACTCTTGAACCCCTGCATCAAGCCATGTCCAGCCAGGAACATTCAATAGCTTTCCACTCTAGAGGCAAATCTGATGACCAAAGGCTTAGCCCCTCCTGAGACTACGAGAACACTTCCCTGAGATGCAGCATGAATCAGCACTGCCTGGAGCCCACATCTCTCCTGCCCTCCACACCCAGGCCCCCAGCATCACCTTGAATCCTTCAGAGAGAAGAGAGTTTACCTTTCAATCTAAGTCCATCTCCCCAGCCCCACCACAACTCTGGTCAGCCTGATGTCCCTAACTCTGAATAATCAACTCAAAGAAAGAAGGAAACTATCCCCACCAAAATTTAGTACGGGATTATCATTACTTTTCAGAACTGAAAAGTATGTTCCTAAGTAATGTTCCAAAAGTAATGTTCCCAAGTCATCAAACAGTGATTCATTATGTCATTAAGTGTCACATTTCCTTCATGTTGGTGATGGGAAAAAGTTATGACACTTATTTTTCATTTCTACTTACGAAATATAATGAATTCCACTGATGACCTATTTCTGAAACCACCAATCAAAGGAAATTGTAAAGTTCACCATAGTAACAGCTCAGTGCCAGTCACCCAAGTGAGAACTGCACTGCTTAGGAGGACCCGGCCAATCGTGGGGCAGAGTAATGTTACCATCTCATAGCAACCAAAAGATCTGCATGGCAACATCAGTTGCTATATAAAAGAAAAATTAGAAACAATATTCTGCTGGGGAGAAATGAAGGTATCAACTGTTAAGTCATCCTTGAGTCATGATTGAGAAAACCCATCCTAAAATATCCACCTAAATATAGCTCAGATAATACCTGTCCGATCCAAGAGTCCATGTGCTAGGGACCCTTCACCCACTACCACCTGCAACCAGCTGAGAGCAAACGAGAGGCAACTCTCCACGGTACAGATGGCATCTGAATGGAAAGGGATACAGTCTTTGAATACTAGGAACAGTAAGGAATATTGGGAGGGTAAATTACACATGAATCATCACATTTAATCCCATGAGGGAGGCAAGGCAGATATGATTATTATCACTAAATTCTGCATCTCCCTCTGACTCCAAATCTGTTCCTCCCCCAGCTTTTTCATCTCCATTAATGGCAACACAGTTCTTCCAATTGTTCAGACCAAAACCCTTGAGAGCTCCTTAACTATTTTTTTTTCTCTCATGCTCAGCCCAATCCATCAGCAAACTGTTCTGCTTTCGAGATACATCCAGAATCCAAGCACCTCTCCAGCTAGATCTTGGCCCAAACCACCATTGTCTTCCTTAAGGGCCTCCTAACTGGTGCCCCTGCTTCACACCCCTGCCCACCTACAGTCTATTCTCCACACAACAGCCAGAGTGACCCTTCCGAAACCTAAGTCCTTGCTCAGGACCCGCCAAGGACTTCCCATCTTCTCTTACAATGGAAACCCAAGACCTCAACGTGACTTACAAGACTGCATACAACTTAGCTCCTCTTGTTTCCCTCTGACCCCATCTGCACTACTGTCCGCTTCCCTCATGGGCTGCAGCCACACTGGTCTACCCACTATTCTTCCAGCCTGTCAGGCTCCCTCCTACTTCAGGGCCTTTGCACAAGCAACTTCCTGTTTGGAACATTCTCTCCCTAGATACCCTCAACACTTACTCCCTTACTTCCTTCAAATGCTCACTTATATGTCACCTTCTCAGTGAACACTTGTCTGGCCTATTTTAAAATTGGATTCATACACCCTTTACCCATATCCTCTAACCCTCTTCTCTGGCACAGGGGCTACCTAGAGCAATGCTTGGCAATTACTAAGAGCTCAATAAATATCCAATTGTGAATAAAGGAAACACTGTTTTACAGACAAAGTAAATGGGCTCAAGAAGCTAAATGATTTACTCAGAGGCTCACAGAGTCCAGACTTGAAGCTATATCTGCCAATGACTTCCCAAGATGCGTTCTGTCCACTCTACCATATTTTGGTTTTCTTTTCCAGATCTACTATCTCTTCCAATAAGTGCCATGAATGCATTTATTCCCCCAGAAGAATAGGAGTATTTCTGGGCTGAGGGCATGGCCAAGGCAGGAGTGTGGGGTGGAGGTGAACTGGCCCAGAGCCTGAGTGATGTCTGAGAGACACTGGCAGGTGAGTCAAGAAGTATGGGTGAGGCATGTCAACTGCTAATGCCACCACACTGGTGGTGACCTCCCCCACTCCAGGCCCCCTCCTTGGGAGGAGACCATTCAGCCTTCTTATTCCTTTATTCACTAGGGTCAAAACCAAGGATGTAAGTGGAATTTTTAGTCTATAAAAATGTTTCACCAATTCCTGCTAACGTGTTCTCAAAGAGTCTCAGAGTTGTATTAAGTGTACGTTGTATGAAAAATGGTAGAAAAAAATTTAAAAAGCCAGTCGCCAATATGTTTTTTGGTCTACACAATAGTCTTGGGTTTTGATTTTTAGACAGAAACCACCTAATGTTATGGGATTATATGGAATTTTTAAAAATTAAAACTATGCTGAAAACGTAGTGGTGTGCTCACATTTTCTACCTTGATAAGGGGTGACAGTGGGTGATAAAGAAATGGAGGATGAGAAAAGTGGTGAGAGGGGAGAGACCTCCCACAAGCAGGGCATGGAGAAGAAGCAAGGAAATTTGCTTCCATGGCTTAGGCTGGTGAGTAGATAATGCTGATACAGATACAAACACCATCAATGAACCTGTTGTGTACCTGTTGAAAAAAAAAAAAAGTTATGACTCTTCCACCAAGAAACTAGAAACATGAAAGAAAAAATCAAGAATAATAGTAGCTACCCATTGTGAGCATTGACAGTGTGACAGGCATTTTGCAAAGTTACCTTCAGACAGTTATATCTTTAAACCTCTCAGCAGCCCTGCTGGAAGGAATTATCTCCCTATTTTGCAAAGTCAGCTCAGAGGAAAGGAAATGACTTGTCCAAGCTTCCCTGGTGGCTCAGAGGGTAAAGTGTCTGCCTGCAATGCAGGAGACCTGGGTTCGATCCCTCGGTCAGGAAGATCCCCTGGAGAAGGAAATGGCAACCCACTCCAGTACTCTTGCCTGGAAAATCCCATGGGCAGAGAAGCCTGGTAGGCTACAGTCCATGGGATCGCAAAGAGTTGGAGACGACTGAGCGACTTCACTTCACTCACTTCACTTTAAGGTCATGTGACTAGAACATGACAGAGCTGACTCACTTGCCTCCAGAGTCTTTGTTCTTTCTTAACTTACATCACATCTCCTTTCTTCAGTAAGAGGAATTCATGTGATATAAATAAACAAGAAAGGAATGTAAAACTTGGAGTGACATAAGAAAATTATAAAAAAAAAAAAAGCCTCAGAAAAATTACCAGTTCATTTAAATCACCCATGTAGGGAGAGTTTGGCAAGTACATGGAGGCCCTGAAAAAGCCATGCCCTAGTCCTACTTCACATCTTAATGGCAACACCATCATCTTCTCCATTTAATGCCACATGGTTAGCTCAATACTAATAGACAAGGAAGCTCCAATACCTTGCTCACAAAGGTTTAGACTGATGAAAGTTGTAGAACACAGGTTGTTCTGCAATTACTTGTGAGTTGATATAAAACTCACAAGTAAAACATTTCATTGCACTGAATGCCCAGTGTGGTTAGCCCTCTCCACATTTTGGGGGAACCAAGGGTGGGCCCCCAAAGTAAACGGAATGTGAAACTGATGGGAAGCAAGGAGTGGACTTGTGTTAAAGTGACCACTACTTCTGCATCACATCCCTACTAGTATTTTTGCCTCAAAAGCAAATCTAAACCTTAAGAGACAAAAATAAAAACCTGCTTTGGATTCCTATTTTTTAAAATCTAGCCTAACTTTATGGCTGAATGTGAAGTCAACATACTGTAAGATCTGGCATTCTGACACATCCCAGGGCAGATTCTACCCAGATTAAACTTTCTGGCTATCTGGCCTGAGAAGGAGATGTTCCTCTGTTTGAAGGTAGTTGTAGTTTCATTACCTACTATCAGGATCACATTTTAGTTCATGTCTATATTTTTCAAGCAGCAACAGCTCTCACCTTTGTGGTGAAAGTACCCTTGACCACCAATACCTGGATGGCCTTAGCATTTGTTGTTTGGACCAAACATTAGGCCTTCATGTACTTGCAAATGTTTTTAAAGACATTGTGATCTAAGAGAAGGAACTCCTAGCAGTGGGAAAGGACTGACCCTTGTCACACTGAGACAGGTTGAGTGCCTCCAAACACATGTGGCTAGATTTGGAACTCATGGGTTCTATGTACAACCTAATACAGCAGTAATCATTGAGATATTCACCAGATTGAAAAGAAACAACAGGTCCAAAATGGAGTCAATTGTGCTAAGATCCACATCAGCAAATCAAGATTTAATACCTAACTAATTGCAGTCTCAACTCCTCCCAGGAACATAATCTTAAACTGGTCATCTGGAATTTCTAGGTCAGCACTAGTGAGGTAATCCACCTGATAAACTCCTTCAGTTCTCCAAAAAAAGATGAGGTAAGCTACTCTTGCCTTGTCTGTGCCCACTTCTACCTATAAAACTCTCCTATTTGGTATGACCCCTTGGAGCACCTTTCTGATTGCTCAGTGGGACACTGCCTGATCCATGAATTATTGAGTAACTAGATCTTCAAATTTACCCAATTGAATTTTGTTTTTAACACCCTATACAAAACTCTTAACTCTAACACCCTATACAAGTTTTTCCCCAAATTGCAGCCCCATTTCAGCTGTGCTATGAGCAACTAAGGAAAGAGTCTGTGTCAGGCTTGGGACAGAGTAGCAAAGAGGAAAACAGTAACCTCTCTCCCAGTGCTATAGATGGAGTCTGGCTGGGTATAGTGGTTCAGCCACATGGCTGGAGAAGAACCTATTGATTCCATTTCTAAATACATGGGATCTCTCACATTCAGGACCTCTAAGAAATCCCTGGGGGCTATTTGATGGGAGTTAGCTTCTCATAGAACCAGGTGGAAGTTCAAAGCCATCATAAAGTGGGTATCAAATGTGACTAGTTTTGTGGTTCAAGACGACTAAGGTCTATACATATAGGTTATATGAGTGTTTCTGTTCTGGTTTACTTTAATCACTTAAATACCTTATTTCATTTGTTCATGTTTATGGAGCACCTACTCTGGGCCAAGCACTGTTCTAGGCATTAGGGATGAAAGAGCTAAAAAAAGAGACAAATCTGACTTCATGAAAAAGTCCCTACCCACAAGAGGGAAAAATATATTTCAATGTACATTGTGTGCTTTCTAAATCCTAATCAGGAGTAGAAAGGATTATCGATATTTTAATTTTTAAAGCTATGATTTAATTTAAATATGATTTTGTTATAAGGAAATCTGATTCAGACCTAAATTTAAAATTAGGAGGATTTAGTAGATGTGGCACATCAGGAAGCTTTGGGAGCACACCTTCACCCTAGAATAACTTTCTGAAAGAAAGGGCCCTCTTAAGATTCTTAGCTCTTCTGTATCCCTACCCCAGTGGTAACCGTTGAGATTTTCTCTTGGCTCTTGGCCAAAATATAAATACTATCTTGGCCACTTACATCTGAAAAAAAAACAGAACAATAAACCCCTTAGAAACAGACAGTCTTAAGATATTTCTTTTGAAAAAAGCACTAGAATAGAGCTTCAAAATCTTCTAATTGCCATCACTGACTTAGTCTGTTGTAAAAACACAATAGTGAATAGGCAAGGACCGGAAAGTTCAAAATTATCAAACATCCTTGAGATACTACAAATCATCTCTTTTTTAAACTATGGCCATCAGAGCCTGTGATCCTGATTACCAAGACATCTGTGGCTACATAATGCTGGTTATGGAAATTGTTGAAAAGTTATAAATAAATGTTAAGTAATACAGTGCAGTTAATTTCCCAGGTGTTGTTTCTCTTCTCAAGTAAGTATCTACATGTTGATAAAAGCAAAAAACATGAAGCAAGTGACAGCATACAGCTTTCCTGTGGGTGTAAATCCCCAGATATTCACACATATTTGCTTATGTGATTTTACCCCGTTGCTTTTACTCTGTGCGTGCTAAATCTCTTCAGTCCTGTCCGATCCTTTGCAACCCTGTGGACTGTAGCCCACCAATCTCCTCTGTCCAAGAGATTCTCCCGGCAAGGATACTGGAGTTGCTTGCCATGCCCTCTTCCAGGGGATCTTCCCAACCCAGGGATTGAAGTGCTTTTACTCTGAAAGTGAAAGTCACTCAGTCGTGTCTGACTCTTTGTGACCCCATGGACTATACTGTCCATGGCATTCTCCAGGCCGGAATACTGGAGGGGGTAGCCTTTCTCCTCTCCAGGGAATCTTCCCCACCCAGGGATTGAACCCAGGTCTTCCACATTGCAGGCAAATTCTTTACCAGCTGAGTCACAAGTGAAGCCCTAGATTACTGGAGTGAGTAGCCTATCCCTTCTCCAGCAGATCTTCCCAACCCAGGAATTGAAATGGGTCTCCTGCATTGAAGGTGGATTCTTTACCAACTGAGCTTTCAGGGAAGCCCGCTTTTACTCTATCAGTCTCTGTAACAGTATTATTTCTTGCTTTGTTATTTCTTCTCTCTAATCCACAGCAGTAGTCTGTTTCTTATAAATAATTCAGCATCTGTCTGGGCATTTGTTTGCAATATTGTCTTACATGATGTTATGTAGGAAGAAGGAGGCTAGCAATGTTTAAATATAGGGAAGTAACATTTTTTTCAGTCTTTGATATTCACACAGTGGTTCTGTCACATCCTTTGTCTGTGAACTTACACTGAACTTTCTCTTCCACAAAATCTGGTTTCATGGACTCAAGCCTGCTGCAAAATTTTATATAACTGCAACTTGATAAGAGGGTCCAGTCAAGTTAGATATGCCTGAAAAGTGATCTACCATATTTTTAATTTCTAGTGACCTTGCATCTATTTATATATTCAAACAGACTTGAAAGAAAGAAAGTCAGATCCATCTGTACACATTATGGGGCAAGTAGAACCTTTTTTCCTTCCAGAAAAATAATGGTGATCAAATGCTCTCTTTGATCAATCTTTGTTGTTGAACAGTCTTGCAGGCTTACTTTCCACGATACATTCTACATATACTTGGAGCTATTGGGAAGATCACCATAATTGCAATGGACGTCCAATCTAAATAGAGTTATGGAAGACAAACTTTGAAAACAGAAAGAAGTCCATTTTAAAGGAGAGAGTAGTAATTACACTTCTCTTGACTGCCAAAGACTAAGAGTACACCTTTTCTAAATTATGAAAACCTACTGGAATCCAGGTCAAGTGTGGATTCAGAGCCCTTTGCTCATGCTGTTTCCTCTTCTTGGAATGCTATTTCCTTCCCATCTACTGTACCCTAACTTCCAATCTAATCTCACTTACCCGTTAGGATCTTAGCTTCCCTGACATCTCAGAAGAGGGTGAGTGCCCCATCTATGTTCACATGGTACTCTCTAACTCCACCTTGTAGTGCTCCCCCTCTTTTCTTCAGTGGTTGATTAATGTCTGCATGCCCCCATAAACAGTAAGAAGCTATAGGGGAGCAGAATGATATCAGTCTTATTCACCACTGGCTAGCCATTTCAAGGTAATTGTTCAATAAGAATTTGAATGGATAAATCAATGCATGTGAGTGAAAATAGCAGTGTCATTTGTATATTTGTTACTCTATGTCAAGCTCTCTGCTGAGTATTTAACATTAGATGGAAAAAAGGAGAGATCTTCAAAAATGAGCACCAAGAACATTAAAATCATCTTCATGAATAGTGTATTTCCTCTTAAGTTATGCATGAAGCTTTTTTGTTTACATAATATTTAGGGGAAAGTCTCAAAGTCAGTACTACATGATTTACCTAACTTACAAACCAAGGAGAAACTTAAGTTTCATGGGTAAACTGCCAGAAGCAAAGCTTGGAAGAGACCATCCAGGATAATGTACATTTCACTCAGATTTTCAAATACATATGTGGAACCCAAAAGGGTTAAAAACAAATGCTGTATACTATTTTGTAAATTGCATTTTTCATTCAGTGTATATTGATCATCTCATTACATCATCAAATGTTCCTCAGCAACATCTTTACAAGTGGCTACAAGAACTCCACTGCATGCATGTGCCATTGTTTAACTCTTCCTCTAAGACTGGGCAACCTAAATGTTAGGTTACCTCCAATTTTTTGCTATTATCAACATGTAGTTAAACCTTTGGGCACTTCTTAATTATTTGCTTGGAGTCCAGTTCAGTCACTCAGTTGTATCCAACTCTTTGTGACCCCATGAATTGCAGCACGCCAGGCCTCCCTGTCCATCACCAACTCCCAGAGTTCACTCAGACTCACGCCCATCAAGTCAGTGATGCCATCCAGCCATCTCATCCTCTGTCGTTCCCTCCTCCTCCGGCCTCCAATCCTTCCCATCATCAGAGTCTTTTCCAATGAGTCAACTCTTCACATGAGGTGGCCAAAGTACTGGAGTTTCAGCTTTAGCATCATTCCTTCCAAAGAACACACTTCTTCCAGCCCAGCGTTTCTCATGATGTACTCTGTGTATAAGTTAAATAAGCAAGGTGACAATATACAGCCCTGACATACTCCTTTACCTATTTGGAACCAGTCTGTTGTTCCATGTCCAGTTCTAACTGTTGCTTCCTGACCTGCATATAGGTTTCTCAAGAGGCAGGTCAGGTGGTCTGGTATTCCCATCTTTTTCAGAATTTTCCACAGTTGCTTGGAGTAAATTCACTATATTGATGGGATCAAATTATAGGAATCAATATTTCCAATTGTATTTGAGAAGAACATGGATTCAGATGTGTTTTATCCAAGCCAGAGAGCATATCCTTCCTTTAATTCACAGAGAACAGAGCTAACAAATTCAAAACATTTAATAGCATTAAAAACATTTAGCATTTTAATTTAGTTTCATTGAGTTGTTTTATTATTTCTTCATCTCACCTCAATCAAAGCAGCAAAATGTTAGCAAAGTTAAAAGAAATTCTTAACACGCCATCTGGGAATGGCAGGACCTTGGTCTGCGGTACATTTCTGACAATGAATATTTAAAATATTTTTCATGATATTTCTTCTAATTCTGGACAGTTTTTGACTGTATGCAACTGATGAATTTACAAAGCAGTCAGAACCACTCCATTATGTTTCCAAGAAAAATATCTAAATTTCCAATAAGATTAGTGAGAATTTCAACTAGACTAGTAAGAATTTTAAAAGGTCAAGATTGAATGCTTCTGATTTCTTACCTCCAAAAGGCAAACCAGGTCGTTTCACAGCTTGT
Organism: Aepyceros melampus; assembly: GCA_006408695.1. Taxonomy (NCBI): domain Eukaryota; kingdom Metazoa; phylum Chordata; class Mammalia; order Artiodactyla; family Bovidae; genus Aepyceros; species Aepyceros melampus. The sequence continues at coordinate 19,265 of SJXQ01000208.1, read as the reverse complement.
GTGGTCCCAAGAAAAAAGAGTTTCTAAAATTAGTATGAAGCCAGTCCTACTGTGCATGACAATGAATAGAATCATTGATTTCATAAATAATAGGACTCAGGGTCTGTGGGAAAGTCAGCTTTGCTGACATTCCTAGAGGAGTGAAAGTTTCTCCAAAATTAATGGTAGAAATAAAAGATAAGGGACCACAATGTTCCCACCTAGAAGAAACCTTAGTGTACAGCAGTGGTCCCCACCCTTTTTGGTACCAGGGACCAGTTTCATGGAAGACAGTTTTTCCATGAACCAAGGGGATGTGAGTGATGGGGAACGGCTGTAAATACAGATGAAGCTTCCCTCACTCACTTGCCACTCACCTCCTGTTGTGTGGTCCGGTTTCTAAAAGGTCACATTGCCGGGGCTGGGGAACTCTCTTGTAGAGGATGCATTTCAGCAGTGGTGGTTCTTAAAGGACAACCCATCTAGATACTGAAATGCTACAGGACTCAGCAAAAAACAGTACAGCTATTGAACCTCACTGAACAACTTTGTCTCAACTATTTGTGACATCAGGCCTTCTGGTATGTCAGTCATTACCTTGGAAAGCTTTTTTAAAAAAGCAGATCCCAAATTCAGAAAACCCTAATAGATCCTCAGTCTATTGAAGATCCTCAATCCTCCCTGAAATCTTTCATCTTGCAAACCTGCATGTTGTCAGATGAATAAACTCAGTGGATAAGACAAAGTCTTCAGGATGTATTTGGACCCCTTACAGTGGATATCTGATAATTAAGGGATCTGGGCAGGGGGGAAAGCCCAACAGACAAGAAATGGTCTCAAAAGTTTTATCCCATTTTTGTATTTCTAATAAAATTTGGTTTCCAGAGATGTACCAAAAGTAGAGAGGAGGCTTTAACAGTACTCTTGTGGGTTTGGAGTCTTTTGTTTGTTGGTTGGTATTGCTTCAAGTTTGGGGTGTTTTGTTTTGTTCTGCAAGTTCAGGTGCTTAATTTTGTTATTCTTCCAAAATAGTAGTTTTTCCTCCTTTAATCTTCTGCTTCAAGTCACTGGACATCATGTTTTGAACAACACCTATCACAGGCCAAAAGCTTTAAGAAATGGACATAGCTCAAACTTGATGAAATGGAGCATTCCCTGGTAGCTCAGCTGGTAAAGAATCCACCTGCAATGCAGGAGACCCTGGTTAGATTCCTGGGTTGGGAAGATCCACTAGAGAAGGGATAGGTTACCCACTCCAGTACTCTTGGGTTTCCCTGGTGGCTCAGCTGCTAAAGAATCTGCCTGCAATGCAGGAGACCTGGGTTCGATCCCTGGGTTGGGAAGATTCGCTGGAGAAGGGATAGGCTATCCACTCCAGTATTCTGGCCTGGGAAATTCCATGGACTGTATAGTCCATGGGGTCACAAAGAGTCAGACACAACTGAGCAACTTTCATAAACTTGATGAAATGGAGCTTTAGGACACTAGGGAGCAAATGACCCACCACCAGTGCTTTTCAGCAGTTTTGCTCCTGGTCCACAGGGCTATTCACTCTTAGAATAACTCTCTTTAGGCATCTTTGACTATGGTGGAGATTCTTTGAAGACCCTCCCCTGGTATCCCTATGATACCTAAGTTTCTGAGATATTTGCTCCATTAATTAATGCAACCAAACCAGTAGAGACTGAATCATCCCAGACTTCCAGCCAAACACTCTTCCCTCTGCTAGGTCACACACACACACACACACAAAAGAATAGGAGCAAATGGACACACATGTAAAAATACCCATCAGTTTCAGAATGGCTCACAACAGAGTCCCAGTAGGCTGTCTTGTTACTAAAAGATCCCAAGTGGGAAATATAAGAAAATAGGTTCCAAAAAAAACATAGGGTAAAGCTTAAACCTTTGGGAGCCAGCTCCAGAGAGGTAAACACAATACTGGAATTGTTCAGAGCATGCTGTTATCTCACGGATTGGCACAGAGACCAAGGAAGATCTGACTTGGGAATCTCAGTAATTTTGTATCTCAGACTCATGGATGCACCTGGCAAAGAACCAAAATTCATGAAGGTTCTATTGTCACTATCATGATCTCACTGTGGGAAGACTCAATGTTAGGACAGGTGCCATGTTCGAAATAAAAAGTATCTTCCTCTAAGATAGCTGTGTAGACTTCTTTGGACCATGCTATGCCCACACCCAGAGAATTATGGCCAGTTTAGCAGACCAAGAAGAGCTCATTTTCCAAACTGGTTGACTTCTAACAGAATTTCCTAAAGGACAAGAAGGAAATATGCTCTGTTTCCCTGCAAACAAAGTAGACTGAGGAAGGATGAAAAAGCATTCAAGGCGAGTCTTGGCACACAGAGAAATTAAAGAAACATATAGATGAAGATAAAGGCATTCCTAGATGTGGGGTAGAATCTCGGGGTGCAGATGAAGGAAATGTTTAGAATAGGGCATCCACAGGCCAGGTACATCATGCTTCCACCTGTTCTGCAACTCAGTAAATGTTTATTGACTTGAATTAATATGCTTCTTAGTTCTACAATGTAGTCCAGGGCCTAATTAGCTAGTCCATGCAAGCCCTCAGAACGAAGATCATTCGTAATACCTTCATTTTATATTTGGAGAACCAGAGACATGAAATGGTTAAATGACATCCTCAGGTCACCCTGCTAGTTAGAGACAGAGCTGAGACGAGAACCAGATGCACACCTACCCACTAGCCACCACTCAGCTGGTCAGCCACCGAGGAGGCCACTTGCTGAGGAGGCAGGAATTCAAGATAAATGGAATTTGAGGTGGAGACTCAGAGAATTTACAGTTCCCTCAACAGATGAAGAAACTTGAGATCAACTCATCAGACTCTCTAAGGGGCTGGCTCAGGAAACTGGAGCTTCCAAGGTCAAGTGATACGTTATGGAGGAAAGCACTAAGATGGCACAAGGAAGACTAACTGAGGAGTGGCATGAGCTCTGGAGGCTCTGAATCCAAGAGTACCACACACAGGCTGGAACAAAAAGCAATGTACTAACCTCTCCAAGACACAATGTCCTCATTTGCACAAGGAAAACTGTAAAGGCCATCTTGCAAAGTTGATATGGATACTGAAGATTTTATATAAGCCCCTAATATGGAGACTAATCCGGGCTCAGTGGTAAAGAATCAACCTGTAATGCAGGAGACGTAAGAGACTCAGGTTTGATTCCTGGGTTGGGAAGATCCCCTGGAGGAAGGCATGGCAACGCACTCCAGTATTCTTGCCTGGAGAACCCCATGGACAGAAGAGCCTGGCGGGCTACAGTCCACAGGGTCACAAAGAATTGAACACGACTGGAGAGACCAAGCATGGGCATGGAGACTAGTCCGTAACAGGCACTCAGGGACAAACCAACAAACAGAACGGTTACAGCCACGGTTCCACAAAGGACAGCAGAGGTTCATGCATTTAGAGGACCTGGAAAGGTTTCCACCGACTTGATGAAAGGAAATAGAAAATCACTAGTAAACACATGGGCAGGGCATTCAATCTGCAGATCACAAGGATAATTTTTTCAGGATGAGAGAAATGCTGTCCAGCAGCTTAAGAGCAGATGTCATCCTGGAGTGCTGCCCTCGACACAGGGCAGGCTGCCTTTCCTTGTCTGTCCCCCTCCCTCTCATGCTCTCGGTTATGGCTTTCTATATATGATGTGCAATAAATACACCACATGCTGCACGGTGGAGTATTCACAAACCATACAGACTTCATTTTTACTACAGATTCCCAAGATTAAGGGCAGAGGTAATAGGTGCCTAAATTTGCCCAAAGACTTTAAAAAAAAAAAAAAAAGAGGAGGTTAAATTACTTACTGCTGCATCTAATAATGGTAGGATTTGTGACAGAACTCGCAACTAAAAATGCATTTGGGGGTTCTTACCTTCCAAACACAAATTCCATGAAACCAGCAGGTGAGCTGCAATTGGAATTCTATCTGACAGTATAATGGTTGATATTATTTATAGCTCTGTGTCAAAGAGAAAGCATCCCTTTTCACATGGAACTGATTTCAAAGGGAGTTACACTACTGAAGGAGACATACTCCAGTAACCTGGACCTGGGAACCTTCGAAACTGCAGATATTAAATAGTATCTGGGTTGAAAGAACCTCAGAGGTCTGCTGATAGCCTTGAAATATACACCAGTGACATCTCTCTCACACCCTTGAAGGTAGTCCAGGTGCCATTTAAAGGCCTGCAGTTATAGAGTGACCACTTAGAATAGTTTAAGAATTACCTGCAGAGAGTAATCACATGAAGAAAAACAAAACAAAACCAAAGACAGTGAAAACAATCCACTTCTAAAGCAAGTTTAAAATCTTTGCAACTTTCTCCGTCTTTTGGGTTGATCTAAGCCAGAAGACTTTGGATTGAGAAAAGCCAGGAATATAAAAGCCAGGGTAGGCTTTAAATTAAATTTACCAATTTATGGTTTCCTTTAACATGATCAAAGCTAAATTTTCCCAGGGAAGTTTTCTCAGTAATAAAGGCAAGCCATTCCACCTTCAAAGACATTTTCATGTCTGTTCAACAGTTTTTAATGCACAGTACCCGGTTTTCTTCAGGATTAAATTTTACATTTGTAAATTTTGATCAACAAACTAGTGCTAGTTTCCCAGATTCATGCTGGATCCTGACAGGCCTAGGAGGATACTGTGAAGTTAGGAAAGTTTGTAAGGGCTCTGTCTTTTCTTCCTTCCCGAAACATTGGCATTTCACTCAGCTCCATCTTCCCATCTTCCACCCTCTTATCTTACTTCTCATATATCCAAATACCTACAGGACATCTCTGCCTGGATATTCTGTTCTAAAAGTCATTATGCACATTAGTGAGCTCTTCTTCTCCACCAGATATACTCCTTTTCATTTTCTTTTATTGGTGCCAAGATTTATCCAATCACTCAGCCCAGAAATCTGAGCACAATATAAGAATCAAAAAGAAAGGAAAGGGGTAAAAAAAAAAAAAAAAAAAGAAATGCGGAGGAGACTCCAAAGACAGTAGCACTTTATTGCAGGGTAGGAAATCCAAGAGGCATTCCAAGTGGCATAATGTTATTATAGAGTCACAAAAATGAGAAAGAGCATAGCATGTGTATTATTAGTCAGGATAGAATGGGCTCTTGCTGAGATAATAAATAAACCCCATAATCGCAATGGCTTGTCTTCTCATTAAAAGAAAAGGTACAATTCCAATTGGTCAGGTTTTCTGAAACAGAAACTCAGGATGCAGTCTGTTTCCATCTTGCAAACCACTATTCAGCACTTTCTGAATGATAGACAAGAGAGAATGTCTACCAAGAATTCAGACTCTTGTCTTAGCTTCCTTGAACCAGAAGTATCATATCCCTTCTGCTCCCTAGTCTGTGGTCAAGAATTTGGTCATTGTCCCAACCTAACTGAGAAATAGCTTCTCAGCTGCCAAGGAAAATGAAATGAGGTAGTGAACACAGCATTGTTTCCAAAACCATGTGCTTAGCAAACCATAGGAAGACTGTCATATGTGGAAATCAATGGTGTTGGTGGGGGTAATAAGTCTTGTGGGGAAAGGATGGGTAGACAATGCCAGAAGAGATAGGAAAGTAGGTAAAGTCAGAGCCAATAACTAGAAGGACTGGGTGGGGTTCAGAGCCTGAGTTCTATGCTGTGGATAATGGGATTTTAAAGGTGGGACTCATGCAAAGACACAGAGATAGGGGTCAATGGAAAAAATTTCTCAACTTGAGACACCCCAAGGAAAGGGCCAGCTCCTGCTCCCAGGGCCTGCCTGAGGTTCCAGTGCTTTAAGAGTCAGTGGAAGAACTTTCCTGGTGGTCCAGTGGTTAACGTGCTGAGCTCCTGATAGAGGGGGCCTAGGTTTGATTCCCAAACTTCCCCACTGACACCTCCCTTCTCTGCTGCATCCCAGCTCCTACTGCAGGCTGACCTCCCTGTTCTATCTGGGCTCAGTCCGACTTTTTCTTCCCTTAGATGGATGTGGTTTCTTGCCTCCTTCACTTCTGATGGAACTCCACCTCCAGAAGCATGTATTTCAGCTTACTGCCACTCGGTTTTACACTCAGCTGTCTTCTGCTAGTGTTGTCCAGTCATAAGACAAAATAACAGTAACAATAGATATTGAGTGTTACATGCTTTTCATTGTATAAGCATTTTACACTTATGATCAGATACAGTGGAATATATGCAACCACCACACATTACTATATATTAGTATATATTATACATGATTAATATTCAATTATATTACAATATCATATTTTATATATGTGTGAACAAATAAATAAAATTTCATTCTCAGACCGCCATGAGGTAGGTGGTATTATTACCTCCTATTATTATACAGATGAAGAAACTGAAGCAAAAGCAGTTAACTTGCCACATTCATGCAGATTGAAAGTGGTCAAACTGGAATTTTAATTCAGGATATCTGTTTTTTTAACCACTACTCTCATACTACTACTAAATAAAAGATGATGGAGAGGATGTGAGACAGAGACAAGACGGCTTGATAATCTTAAAAAAAAAGAAAAGAAAAGAAAAATGTGAGGAGCAGTGACCAGCCATGTGAAGGCAGAAGAGTCTCTCCATCAGAGAGAACTAGAAAGGAGAAGGGGCCACCAGAGGATAAAAAAGTCTCCAATTATTAACACAAGAGGTATTTGTTTTCTTAAAAAGAGGCAAACTCCTGGAGAGAATAATGCCTGAATTTTTATCAGTGGAATTTCACAGACCCTGGCAGGTGGGTGGCAGGGAGATTTGAGCCCCTCAAATGACAGCTCCCAGGCCCTGCCTCAGAAAAGTCCATTCGTCTTGGCAAAGCCCCTCCCACGCACGCACAATGTGCGGCCTGGAGCCGGCTTGGGGCTGGACATCTTGTCAGCCCAGCACACAAAATAAGAACTGTTTTCTTTGCACGCAGCTGGTGCATCCTTTCAGTCGGTCCCAGCTGCCCGGAGTCGCGCACCCGGCGGGCCACGCCTTTAATGAATATTCATGACTGACTGAGCTCAGAGACCCGGATTTCAAAGACCGTAGGGGCTCCAAATAGGGAGGTTAGAAGGAAGGAGGGAGCTGGGCTTAGTCAGGGCTTGCTTTGGATACTACAAAGAGGAGAGAGCACATGGAAAGTTGCTATTCTAAGTGAGGTAAAATGTATAAAGGGAGCTTACTGCTCCTTGTAGTTTATCAAGTCTTTCAATGTCCCTCCACACCAGCAACGTACAGTTACTGGTGTTTCACACACAAGCGCTCTTTTGTAGCACTGGGAATCGTGGAAGCAACCAAAAGTAAGCTTTCACCTGTGTATTCAGTGTTTTGCTGCCTAACTTTTATCCAGGTAAAACCTCTGTGTTATCAACAGACCCCTCTCACATAGGATCCTGGCAGGTGTATCAGTTTGCAGGGCTAATGATCTGTTGGGCTTCCCAAGTGGCTCAGGGGTAAAGAATTCGCCTGCCAAGCAGATGTGGGTTCAATCCCTGTGTCAGGAAGATGTCCTGGAGAAGGAAATTGCAACCCATGCCAGTATCCTTGCCTGGGGAATCCCATAGAAAGAAGAGTCTGGCACACTACAGTCCATAGGGAGGAAAAGAGTCCAACTAGTCTTAGCAACTAAAACAACGACCTATTGACAGTTGTATGGGTGTCAGGCTATGTCATAGGCTAGTAACTTTTCAATAAACTTGTAAAATATATACACTCTTAGGCCTAATTGGGGCATGGGAAATTAACCACACCTGTTACCACTGAACCCATGTTTGGCTGCTCACCCCTCATAAGCCACTAATTCAGGAGGGAAGAATCAATAGAAAGGAAAGGTGCTTTAATTAGAAAAGCTGGCAATCTGGGGAAATGGTGGCATCCTGTCCAGAGGCCAGCTCCACAGATTCTGCTCAGCCATGACCGTTTTTTAAAGGGAAAAATGGGGTGGTGGGGGAGGGGGTGGTGAAGAATCTCTGTGAATCATTGAGGTAGGAGGTTTGGTTCTGTACATTCGTGGATTCATGCAGATGGGCGGGCTCTCTCTTTAGATGTTATCTTTCCTGCATGACTGCCTGCAAGATTGGTTAGGGAGAGTTGGGAGTAGAGAGCTAGTCATTTTTTTTAAACTGTTTAATTCTTCATGCTTGCTTCTTTTTAATCTGGGGAAAGAATCAACAGGTTAGGCAAGACATGGTGTGCATACAGGAGAGACTATATCAGGAGTTAGGTTAAATTGCCTAGTGGTCCCATTCCTATAATCAGGTTCTTTTAAAGGTAGAGGGGAACACAAATGGGCAAACAGGAAAGGGGCAGAAGAGCAGCTTTCAGTTCCTGACTGGCAAATGTCATTTGTATGGGGTTAGGGGCTAAGGTCCATCTTCTGTAACTTCATGCTTACATAGGGTGCCATACTCTCAGAGTGGAAGATGTCAACATGGATCTGTAGCATCTCTCTGCTGACAATTTTAGTTGCCCACTTACGTAGACAAGCAGAGCAAGTTGCAATTATTTTTGATGCCCATAGAGATACAGATTATTATGAGCAATAATGTTAGTCCCATTCTCGTAAGATCAGTTGTTGGAATTGTACTAGCCATGGGTTCAATACTGCTTAAGTTGGAACAGCTTACATCATGGCTTCAGTCTGGGCATCATGCAGTTAATTTTTTTTTTCAATCTTTTTTGTTTTCTGGTGGCAGTTTATAGTATCTGTAAAGCAACTCATTTGAAAAGACCCTGATGCTGGGAAAGATTGAAGGCAGGAGGAGAAGGGGACGGCAGAGGATGAAATGGTTGGATGGCATCACCAACTCAATGGACATGAATATGAGCAAACTCCAGGAAACGGTGAAGGACAGGGAAGCTTGGCGTGCTGTAGTCCATAGGGTTGCAGAGTCGAACACGACTGAGGGACTGAACAACAACAGAAGCAACTCAGGAATGTGCAACAGACACTAAATCTGTGATTCTACTGTCCTAATCATTAACTGCTTAGTTTTGTACCTGGGGAGGACCCTGCAGTTTTCTGCTTGATTCCACATCATTAATACTCATATTTGGCTCATTATTTTTATTGACAGAGAAATTTCCTAGCATAGATTATCTGAAAGAATAGGTAGTACCCAAATGCATTTCAATGACTTGTAATACAAAGTGGGCTTTGGGGAAAGTGCATTCACCGTCTTTTGTTGTTGTTGAGGCCATAAGATTTCACTTTAGAATTCACTTAACAGAAATGGCTGGAAACTTTGTTGAGTGCATCTGTTCCATTAATCCCTCCATTAAGAGAGACTCTGCTTTTTACCTACAAATTGGAAATGGAAGAAATAACATTATTGGGAGGAAATAAAAAAGACAAGGAAATATGGTATGAAAGCACTTAGCTACTTTTAAGAAGGGCAACCCGCCCCCCTCCAACTCCACTTGCATCCCAGACAACTGTACACATATGCAGATGGAAGGGTAGAACCACTGTGAGCAGCTGTGAGATCTTATGGGAAGTAGGACAGGGACAAATGACACAAAGAAATGTCCCAATAATCGTGGATTCTGGAAATTATAGATGGATAAACTTGCCACTAATCCCCAGCAAAGTTCCAGATTGGATAGTTAAGCAGGCATCTAGTGAGCACTTTAAAACAGATGACCACCAAGAAAACAACAAGAGTTCACTAAGAACTGGTCAGGAAAAAGTTTATTTTCTTTTTATTTATGTATTTAAATGAAGTACTTGACTAGAACCAGAATGCCAAAAATAACATCTTGACAAAAAGGACAGCCTGTTTATCTCCTCCCACATTTTTTTCCCCCGTGATAGATTCAGGTTTCAAAACTATCAAATTGAACATTTGGCAGCCAAAAGAAAATAGAGTCTAGAGCTAGAAAGAACTGAGTCTGAGTTCAGGTTCTGCAACTTACTAGCTCTGTAGCATTGGGCATCTCTGAGTGTCAGTTTTCACAACTGCTAAATTGGAATAAATATTACTTCATAGATATGAAAGAAAACACAATAGAGCATGCAACACAGGTATTCAAGAAAGGACAGTTATTATTAAAATACAATTAAAAGGTAAAAAGTCAAATATGAACTCGGGAAAAAAATAAAAAGAATTTTTTTATATTTACTGTAATCTCAGTGTGAAATAACCAAGTAACATGTTTCAGGTGCAGACAAAAGCTTGCTAATATAAGTATGTGTAAGTCAGTAAGAAAGAGTCCAATTAATTCCACTTGGTCAGATCCTGTCTCTAAAATTCTTTGTTCCTGTCTGAGTAGCATACTTGAAAGGTAGCAAGGAAAAATTAAACAACATCCAGGATGGTGGAGACACAGAAACCACAATATATAGAAACTAACTGAAAAAAGTGGTGGTGTTTACTTAGGAGAAGAGATCAAGTAATAGCTATCTTCTCATATTTGAAGAGCTATAATGGGAATAGGGTATTAGCTTGGTTGTCCAGTCCAAGTAGTAGAATTGGGACAAATGATTGGACATTGCAGTGATAGATTTTGGACTCAGCATGTAAACTATTCAACAACGCAATGAGCATTCTTAAAAATAGCAAGCCCACAATTACTGAAAGTATTCCTGTAGTGGGTAGAAGACAGTACTCAAAGATAGTGTAAAAGAAATTATTACATTGGAAAAGAAAGTGGCCTGGTCTTAGATTAGACTTAATAATATACCATATATATGCCTCCACCCTGACCACGGCAGGCATGACTAATCAATGAAAGCTCTTTTTCTCCACTGAGCTAAGCTCAGCCTAGCAATCCTTTTCAGTGTAGTGCTCCAAGATCATCACCACCATTTTATCAGAGTTGACAGCCCACCCAATCCAGATGGTCCCTTAGAGTCTATAAAATTCTATAACTCAAAAGTTTCCCCTATAGTATAAATATAAAATATGCCTGTAACTGGGAAATGAACCACAGTTAAATGCAAAAAATATTTCCGGATAGCTCTGTCTGTGTGTATTTTTAATTTTTGTAGGTGTACCTTTGTGTGTGCATATATATGTGATAATACCTAGATGCATTGGCCCAACCCTAAAACAGGAATCCCATGAGGGAAATAGCTCTGCACAGAGCCCTTTAATAGTGAATCTCAATAGGGAGATGCCAATAGTTAATGACACTGCTTTATGAATACCCACCCATTTCTTCTGTACAAAATTCAAAACTTTTCTTACCCTATCCCATGCCCTAAAATTTTCAAATTCATTGTTCAAGTTGTAACTTTTTGAACATCAAGGACAAGTTGATATTTAAAAAAAAGAGAGAAAGAGAATTTGAAGCATTGGAAGTGATAGGGCTGGGATACTTAGTAAAACCTCAAGAAAGGGGAGCATTAGACTAATAAATAAAACTAACCAAAGAGAGGTCAATGAGGATTAAAGTACAATATCCAAAGATATAGCAAACTTAGTTTTAATTGTTGTTTGGTGGTGGTGGTGAAGTCGCTCAGTCGTGTCTGACTCTTTGCAACCCCGTGGACTGTAACCTACTAGGCTTCTCAGTCCATGGGATTCTCCAGGCAAGAATACTGGAGTGGATTGCCATTTCCTTCTCCAGAGGATCTTCCCGACCCAGGGATCGAACCCAGGTCTCCCGCATTGGAGGCAGACACTTTAACCTCTGAGCCACCAGGGAAGCCTTAATTGTTGTTTAGTCCAGGCTAATGAATGGACAGCAGGAACCTCCTGAAAGGGGCAACAGCTGAAGCCAGGTAAGTGGTAGCTCTAATTTTGGCTCCCAAGCTAGAAATTAAGAGAAACACCAAAGCCACTCTAACTCCCAAGGAAAGGGACAAAGGTTCAAAGACAGTCAGTTAGTGAAAAGATAATCTTTTCAATAAATAGTACTACAACAATTGGATCCTTGCCTGCTCAGCTGTGTCTGACTCTTTGCAACCTCATGGACTGTAGCCCACAAGGCTCCCCTGTCCATGGGATTTCCCAGGCAGGAATAATGGAGTAGGTTACCATTTCCTTCTCCAACAACATGTTGGATGTCTATATGCAAAAAATAAAACCTCTTATCCCATGCCTCTCACCATATTTCACAAATTAATTCAAAATAAATCATAGACCTAAATATAAAACTTAAACTATAAACCTTCTTGAAGTTTTCTTTCTCAAAAAGATAAGTATGAAGTGAAGTTGCTCAGTCGTATCCTATTCTTTGCAACCCCATGGACTGTAGCCCACCAGGCTCCACCATCCATGGAATTTTCTAGGCAAGAGTAGTGGAATGGGTTGCCATTTCCTTCTCCAGGGGATCTTCCCAACCTGGGGATCGAACCTGGGTCTCCTGCATTGTGGGCACTTTATCCTCTGAGCCACCAGGGAATCCTCTCAAAAGATTAAGCTATTCCAATTTTAAGAGTGTGTCCATTTATATGTGTGTGTGTGTGTGTGTGTGTGCGTGCACATGCATATGTAAATAAGAGTATATACCGGTAGGATGCAAATATCCAAAAATGATGAAGGTTGCATCCACCACTACCCTTTGCCACATCACCTCCAAGGGCTGGAGAGGGTAGTCTAGCCCCATCTAGGCAGTTCAGTTCAGTTCAGTCACTCAGTCATGTCCGACTATTTGTGACCTGGTGGACTGCAGCACACCAGGCTTTCCTGTCCATCACCAACTCCCAGAGCTTGGTCAGACTCATGTCCATGTCGAGGATGCCATCCAACCATCCTATCCTCTTTTGTCCCCTTCTCTTACTGCTTTCAATCTTTCCCAGCATCAGGGTCTTTTCCAATGAGTCAGTTCTTCCCATCAGGTGGCCAAAGTATTAGAGTTTCAGCTTCAGCATCAGTCCTTCTAATGAATATTCAGGACTGATTTCCTTTAGGACTGACTGGTTTGATCTCCTTGCAGTCCAAAGGACTCTCAAGAGTCTTCTCCAACACCACAGTTCAAAAGCATCAATTCTTCAGCGCTCAGCTTTCTTTACAGTCCAACTCTCACATCCATTCATGACCATTGGAGAAACCATAGCTTTGACTAGATAGACCTTTGTCCGCAAAGTAATGTTTCTGCTTTTCAATATGCTATCTAGGTTGGTCATAGCTTTTCTTCCAAGGAGCAAGCATCTTTTAATTTCATGGCTGCAGTCACCATCTCAGTGATTTGGAGCCCAGGAAAATAAAGTCTGTCATTGTTTCCCCGTCTATTTGCCATGAAGTGATGGGATGTTTAATGCAGAATTCTAGTCTCAGGAGGAAAGTCAGCATGCAAACTAGGAAATTCTACTGGAACCCTGTCATGTGGGTGTGGGAAATTGGAGAAGAGTGAGAGGAATCTGCTGTCTGCAGCCCAGAACTTCCCATCTCCTAGGATCTTGAATCTAGGAGACAAGAACATCAATCCTAGATGCCTCTAGTCAATGCTTGTGTGGTTGCTTTTCAGCAGCCTAGCCTGACAGAGTAGGCTCAGCTGGGCAGGTCAGAACTTGAGAAGTAAAGCTATCAGTACCTGCAGCTAAGTGAGCTGAGGAAGGCAAAAGATGAGGAAGGTGTGCTCTGCTCATCTCTCATCTTAAATTCCTGGACATTAGATTATGACACCAGTTACAACGTCTTCCTTTATCAGGATCAAACTCTAATATGTCAAGAATTATAAAACAGGTATTTAACAAACACTGTCAGGTAACTCCCATTTCACCAGCTGATTTTCTAAGAATGTAACAAATAAAATACTCCATCTTTCTTAACCCATAAAATTCTCATAAAGACAACACATTGTAAAGTTTAAAAGTATTAGCTATGGTGTTATGTTGCCTGGGTGTGAATCCCAGCTCTGTCTCTGATTAGATGTGTAAGCTTGGCCTGGTTTCTTAAGCTCTCTGAACCTTAGTTTATTCTTCTGCAAAATGTGGATGATTAAAAAAAAAAAAACTCTCCCAGAGATAGATGATGTTGCTTGTGAATGTATTTGTTTTATGATGCATTTAGCACAGATTAAGTACTCAGAGTTACAGAGTTGGAGGGATCTTAATGATTATCTAAAATCTCTTATCTGCTGCATTAATAGGGCAAGGCCCCCAAACACTGGTGACCCCCAATGCCTCATAGCTAAACTAGGACAGATACCTGCCTTTCAGAGACTAAAGTACTGTCATTTTTTATTTCAGTTTCCTTTCCTCCTTGGTGGTTGGGATCATTTTCCTAGTATCTCCTCTTCTTATGCCAGGCTTAGAACAACTTGCACCATATTTTACTCTGATTTTCCATGGCTTCACTGTGACCCTGCATTCTTTTCGCACTCCTACATTGTGAAAAACTGAACACCATCTGTCATTTGATCAGTGCACAACAGTCCCTGAAGAGCTTAGTAAATGCCTTTTCTATGAAGCATCCTTTCCTTTTAAGCATAATGCAATGTTATAACTTAACTTTCAAGATCGACTCAGGAGAGAAGGGATAATAAAACAGGTCCATACGTAAGCATTCTCCCCCTGGACAGCCTTGACTATAAATACACCAGGATGTGCCCTTCTTGAGCTAACAACAAATTACCTAATGATCTTCCAGGCTTTTAAGTGCCTTCTCTCAGAAAGAAAAGATGTGTGTTAGTTTCTATATTATCTCTTCATATAACGGCCATAAGCTGTTATTCCAAGAATATCGTCTAGCCACATGAACTGATCCAGGTGGAAATCTCCTTTGCCCTTCAGTTTTCTCAAAGTCTATAGAGTAGAGTCACATAAACTACAGCAGCAGGTTTTACTAATAACAGCTCGCCAGAAGGACAACGCTATTTGGAAATTAGGTCACATCTTAGGGCTTTCTGCCAGACTCACACACAGGAATAGTAACATCATTGCCAGAAGAATCTTTGAACACAAAGCACAGTGACAGATAATGTTCTCCTGGGAAATGCCAGACAGCTAGATTCCTTATAGGTTCTCTTGGGGCAGAAGTTTCCTGACGAAAATAAAGGCGTTGACGGGAATGCTTTCAATGTCTGCCTTTCCAAAATACACTACTCTTCTGTCCATTTCCTTATTATATTTCTATTCCCTGTGCCTAAAATGCCTGGCTCGGAGTAGGGAATTAAAATGCGTGTGTAAAGCAAAACAAACTAAAAAAATAAAAATTAATTTAAAAAAAATGCGTGGAACAGAGAAATGAACCATCTATTATCTCTCTCTTCGTCTGTCATCCCTCACCGTATCACCTCAGAGAAACACGTAAATAAGGACAAGCTTTCCCAGTGAAGAGACAGACTCTCCTCTGGGTTCTTTTCCTGGTGTTTGTGGGACATTTGATTGGGGCATCATGTTATCAAGTGGCCTGTTGAGTGCTCAGCACACTGTCCTTGTCATACCACTTGTCTGTACTACCTTGGAGAGATGATGAGTTTAAAATCCCACTCCAGGTAACACTTGGGAGGATGCTAGAGCTGTAGCATCTCAGGTCTCACCCCAGAATCCACATCTGCACTTTCATGGGGTCTCCACAAGACTCACGCACACATTTAAGTTTGAAAAGCATGAATGTAAAGCCTGCTCGAATGGTGGGCCCACTGAACACTAACTGCCTGCCAATTTCTTGAGAGGCATAGCCTCAGAGTGCATTTCAAGTAGTAGGTTCTTTCCAGAAAGGAAAGAAAGACAAGGAGCCCGCCAGACTTCGAGAGCTTGCAAATTGACAATAGTCATCAGATACATGGCGAGGGACAGAGCCTCTGCTTCAGGGGACTGAGGCTCACAGTGGGTCCAGGCAAGCAAGCAATATATTCATTTCCGTACATCTCAGCAAGACTTTGAAACTACACAGGGCCTTTTGCTATTTTTCTTCTGTGTGTTTCATAAAAACTGTTGCCAAAACGTTTCAAAACTTAAAATTACAACTGATCGCCTAGTTGTCTATTAAAAGAATAAGCTCCTTGGGGGACACAAATTTCCATTCCAGAGGAAATCAATAGAAAATTTCAATCTGTCAGTGATAAATCATGTATGTATTGATTTCCATGGCTTTTAGGGCTCTTAGTAGTAACAGGGGAAAGGCTAATCTTTCTGGAGTATGTGTGCGCTTGGAGCATTGCCCCAGGGAGCGGGGAGCTTGTCTGTTAGTCAAGAGTGTGTTATAAACAAATTATAGGCAAAAATTCCTTTAACGTGATAGAATTCTCCATTTCAGCTACTCTTTAGCATTTGTAAGGCAGACAATATGAAGGATGGAACAATGTTTAACAGCCATCTGCTTTTCATGTACAATTGGACAGAGCAATTCACATGCAGCATGATACTTCAGTCTTTCTTTTCAAATACTGCCAGCAGTGTTGTTCATTGAAACCCTCCCCGTCAGTCAAACTGGAAAAAAACCCTGCCACACCACTATTCTACTGGTTCTGTCTAATGAGACTGATACACAACTGATAAAGAATGAGAGAATGTACTGGAAACATCTATGATATACATTCTTTCGTAGTTTGAATTTCACCTCCATATATTTACTCATGGAGTTCCCGCTGCCCACATGCTTCCCCCACTATCTCCACCATTTAAAATCCTACTTACACTTAAAAAAAATTTTTTTTTATTGGAGAATAATTGCTTTACAATGTTGTGTCAGTTTCTGCTGTACAATGAAGTGAATCAGCTATATGTATACATGTATCCCCTGCCTCTTGGACCTCTCTCCTACCCCACCCCATTCCAACCATCTAGGTCATCATTATTCTTCATAGTGTTCCTCTGTGTTCTGTTCTCAGAGCTCTTAGAGTTCTCTTTGCTTCCTTTGTGTTCCCATAACAAGTCATATGATCTTCTAGTACACCACGGAACTCTTTCTACCTTAAGTTATAGTTATCTGACATGCATTATTCCTGCTGCTACACTGTATGCTTCTTTAGAGATACATCTTATTAATCTTTGTGGATTTCTATCTACCACAATGCTTGACACATTGTGTGTAGTCCCTAAGCAGATTTTAATTTGAACAAATGAGGGTTTATTGAGTTCTCATTATCCAGGGTCTCACAGACCAGTGTGACCACAGAGCAATCAATATAGAAAAGCAAGTATTAGGGGACAAGGAATGGGACTATGCTAAGTTCTTAATTCTCTTTGTCATCCAGTCAACAAATATTTAATTAGCGCCTATTGCATACTTGGAAAGAGAACATTCTAAAACAAGGAGAAGAAAATTACAATCAGGTTATGAAGACATGATATTCAGGGCAAGTAAAAGGCAAAACTATGAAGAGAAGTTTAATCCACCACCATCAGCGGGAGGGGGACACCAGCAATCCCCCTTCTTCTAGTTTCCTGCTGTCTTCAGTTTCTCGTCTCTTTTGCCAGGTCTCTGTATGTGCATCTAGTATAATTCTTATCACTCTATATTATCTTCAAATCCGGAAATTAAGTTTGAGCCTGGGCCATAGTTGAGGGTCATGTATGTCTATTCTCCACTAATGACCCAAGAACCAGGCTTGAATTCTTACAGAAAGAATCTGACAGATAATTTGAAAAGACTGTGATCACCAAGGACTTGGGAAGAGAAAGGGCATTAGGACTCAGAAAACAAAATGTAGCACCCAGTGAGGGGAGGGGCATTTGTTACTGGATAGCAGTGAAATGTGGAATAAAGGACTAACTTTATTTTGGCATCATCCATTCATTTTGTTCATGTATGTCTTGTTTATATGAGACGCTGGTGTCTGGCACTGTCTTGGACCTAAAGAATACAGCACTGAAGAAAAAGGACAAAACTCCTGCCTTCTTGGAGCTTACTGTTGCTATGATGAGCAAGAATTATTATCTGCAGAAATTTATGCTCTTTTTAATGTTTATTTATTTTTTATTAGACTTTTTATTTTGTATTGGAGTATGGCCAATTAACAATGTTATGATAGCTTCAGGTGGACAACAAAGGGACTCAACCATACATATATATATATGTATGTATATGTATCATTCTCCTCCAAACTCCCCTTCCATCTAGACTGCCACATGTAACATTGAGCAGAGTTCCATGTGCTATACAGTAGGTCCTTGTTGGTTACCAATTTTAAATTTAGCAGTGTGTACTTATCCATTCCAAGCTCCCTAACTGTCCTTTGCCCCATCCTTGCCCCCTCCCTCAGCAAGCATAAATTTTTTCTCTAAGTCTGTGAATCTGTTTCTGCTTTGTAAAGAAGTTCATTTTTATCATGTCTTTTTAGATTCCGCATGTAAGGGATATCATATGATGCATAGAAATTTATTTTCTTTTAAAATCTACTGCTAAAATGAGGGGCAACTGGCTGAGCTTGAGAAGAAAATATGATCTCAGCCACTCTCTTGTTCCATTTTTCTCCTATACTTTAGCTGTACATTTGCTTAATGAGTTAAACTTCAGTTCAGTTCAGTTGCTCAGTCATGTCTGACTCTCTGACCTGATAGACTTCAGCACACTAAGATTTCCTGTCCATCATCAACTTCCAGAGCTTGCTCAAACTCATGTCCATCGAGTCAGTGATGTCATCCAACCATCTCATCCTCTGTCATCCCCTTCTCCTACTGCCTTCAATCTTTCCCAGCGTCAGGGTCTTTTCCAATGAGTCAGTTCTTCGCATCAGGTAGCCAAAGTATTGGAGCTTCAGCTACAGCATCAGTCCTTCCAATGAATAATCAGGACTGATTTCCTTTAGGACTGACTGGTTTGATCTCCTTGCTGTCCAAGGGATTCTCCAGAGTATTCTTCAACACCACAATTCACTTCTCCTCCCTCGCTCCATGTCTCGGGGCCATGCTAGGATTCCGGCCACCAGCAATTGTCCGATGTTTAAAATTCCTGGGCTTCACTCAACTGAAGCCCAGGCAGCGGAGGCGGCCGCCACCCTTGAGCGCGGCGGAGAGCTACCCCTGAGGTCAGGGGCAGCGGCCTAGAGTGCCAGGTTGCAACGGCGCAGGAACGGCAGAGAGGATCTACCCCGCATCCCAGGTCAGTGGTGGCCGGGAGGAGCTACCCCGCGTCTGAGGTCAGGGGCGGCAGCTGGGAGGAGACACCCGGCATCCGAGGTCAGTGGTGGCCAGGAGGAGACACCCCGCCTCCGAGGTCAGGGCGGTGGCCACGAGGAGCTTCCCCGTGTCCGAGGCCAGTGGCGGCAGGGGGGAGACACCCCACGTCTGAGGTCTGGGGCGGCCGGGAGAAGCCACCTCAACCCCGAGGCCAGAAGCGGCAGCTAAGAGGAGCCACCCATGCCCGAGGCCAGGGCCGGCGGCCAGGAGGAGCAACCCGAGGAGTGGTGGCTGGGCAGGCACAGGA